>JAJHZJ010000010.1:4465616-4915499 GCA_023548195.1 Bettongia penicillata ogilbyi
TCCTTCCTTCCTTCCTTCCTTCCTTCCTTCCTTCCCTCCTTCCTTCCTTCCTTCCTCCTCTCTTCCTCTCTCCATCCCTCCTTCCTTCCTCCCAGACAGCACTGGCCTATCAGCGCTATCAGACAGTGCTCATGGATTTATGACTTCTTCCTCTTCAGACAGAGCGCCCTGCTGTACCTGGGCCTTGCCTTGATCCTGTCATAGATTTCTTCATCAGTCTCTTCCTCCCCTTCCTCTCTTCCAAAAGAATCAATTACATTAGGCTTCCCTTCAATGCTATCACTATTCAGTGAGCCTGGAATGCAACATCACAGCCTCCCTAAATTAAGCTGCCACCTGGTTTTCATTGGAAGGCACATGTGAAGCTGGAGGTTATCTCCATAGTTCTTCTCCAAGAGCCAAATGAATCCTGACAGGCCCAAGTGTGCAGCTCAAAGATCCGTAATGAGATATTGGGGAGCCCCTTGATTCATTGGGCACTTGAGGGAAAGAAGCTGGGTAAGCTGGCCTTCCCTAGTGGGTTGGACCTTGTTTTGCATTCAAGTTGAACTACATCCCACAGACATCATGCACTGGGCTGAGTTGGGCTGGGGGAAGTGGAGATGTCGGGAGAATGATGCAGCATATGCCGTGTCACTGGGGAAATAAAAAGCATACATAACTGAGGCTGACTATTTGAGATGACTCACCAAGCAGTGTGGCCAGGAGGAAGCAGCCTTGGCATCAGTAACAACTCCTGGGGACTTGCAACAAACCCAAGAACCTCATCAGCCACTCCCATGGGTTAGATACTCATCTCCTTTGGTTGTGCCTGTTCAGCCCAGGAGTCTGGTGACTGAAGCTGTGTGACTCAGATTCCTCCAAGCTCATCAACTGGGCTTCTTGCAGTAAAAGAGCATGGTATTCTTTGCCTTTATGTTATTTCAGGGCATTTATTGAGGTATTGGGAAAATGGAATACACAGGTCATATTTCAGGAGAGAAAGTTTCACCCCTCCCCCCAATTAAAGAGCTCTTAACATATTCGTTCGTTGAACGGATGATGTATTAAACACCTGTGATGAACCCTGGTACTGTGTACTTACATTGATGGTTTAGCAAAATGTTCCCTCTCAAGGTACTTACCTGGATCTATGATCTCAGCCAGGTGGGTTCTGCATCCCCTGGGGCAGATCACAGTTCATCCCTGCCTTGGGATCCTGACTGGCTCTTGTCCTGCTTCTAGGAATCTGTGTTGCATGATTGCCTGCCTCCTTTCCTGATCCTGATTTTCCTGGACAAGGTCTTTTGAACTACCTCTGGACTCTAGCAGTGGGTGTCTAGCTGGTGTCTCCCTCGAGTTGTCTGAAGTATTTATTCTGTGGAAAAGATAAATCCTGGCATCATCACCCAGAGAATATTGGTGAATGGCATGCTATATGTGATCATGGGAATGAGTCTGTGTGCCGTAGAATTACAGAATTTCAGAGCTGGAAGGCCTCTTGACCATGGGGTCAAATCTATGCCAGAAAAAGGAATCCCTCCATAGTAACCCTGTACCACAGTACCCTCCAATGGAGTGAGGAGGTGGGGCAGGGGGTGGAATGTCTTCAGACAACCCATTATAATTTTAGATAGCTCTAATTAAGTTAGTTAACAAATATTTATTAAGTGCCTATCACATACTGGGTAGCAGGTTTTGAAATAGAAAAACAAGACAGTCCTGCTTTCAGAAAGCTGATTTTTCTGGGATGGTGGGTGGGGAAAAGCCTTCTGGATGAGGTAGGATTGTCATTTAAGGAATGGGAAGAGGCGGGGTAGGACATTACAGCCTGTCGGGAGATTGTCCTCATTGCAACATGACATCCTTCTGTCTTCTGAGTCGAGCAGAGAAAGCTGAATGTGAGACCACCCTTTACCTGCTGGAGGCCTGTGATCCCAAGATAGGGTTTCAAGTATGATTTTATGGGAATTAGGTGGGTCTGATTACTTTTCATGAGTCCACAGGCTTAAGCCGACTCTTTCCTTTCATTCAGATGGGTTTTACTTTTAATTGACATTCGAGATATTTTTTCTTCTCCAGTAATGCTGGCTCACAGTGGGACCTTGGCCAGGCTTTCTGCTAGGGTGGCCAGCGTGGGCATTGGCCATGCATTCTAGTCTAGGAGATGATTTTGGCTGAGCCATCCTCTGATCAGGAAACAAAGACTCCAGATAACTCCTTTAGGGCTCTCTGATAGACAGGTCTGCTCTTTCCATAGGTCATTTTACAATCTAGCTTTTTGCTTCTCTTGGTCATGGCCGCTTAATTGTTAAAGCGACCACATCCTTTTCTCTGTGAACATTTGAATGAGAATTGAATACATAGACAATTAGGTAAAGTTTGTACCTGTATAGTTTGAGAAGAGGAGTTTCAGGACCATCATGGATGGGACAGATGCCTTGTTGGTCTCTAGCTGTAGGATACAGTGGAGGGATGATTAGGAGAAAGGCATTATGGGGCCAATGATAAAGTTTCCTGTTGCTTCCACTTGAGTGCCCATTCAGACAGTGGCAGAGATGGATGGAGGTCTCCGTTGAATTGAGCGGTGGTCACTCCCTGACGGGTGTCATGGAAGGAGGCCCTGAGGGCAGATAACTGAATGGGACTTTATCCCAGCATCCCTGGCTGTTTTGTGAGGCGATGGTTTTTAATTATCATCTTGTGTATTCATTTGTTCATTCATCCATTTGTTTAGTAGTTCTGAACTTGTCGTACACTAAGAAACATGAGAACAGAAGAGCATTCCATACGAAGCCCAGGATCTCTGTCCTCAATAGCATAAGTGCACAGGATACATGTCCTAAGTCGCTTTCCCAGCAGACCTGCTTGCCTGCTTATCCTCTGACTCTCCTTTTATTTTCTGTGCATTTAAAAAAAGCTTCAATTACCTGTTTCTCCCTTTTCCAAGATCCCTAGCACCACTCCCTTTCATTCTCTCCAAAAATTAAAAGAAAAACAAACCTCCCTTGTAGCAAATCAGCAGAATGCAGGAAAACAAAACGCATGCATTGTCTCTGTCTGAAAACGTTGGCCCAGCATGCTTTACCATCCACTGCCTGGGCCCCTGCTTAGTGCTTTTGTTCATTAGAGGTCTCAAGTTTAAGCAATATTGTACTTGTAGAAAATGTTCTGTTCACTTCATGCCACATTAGTTAATATGAGGATTCTCAGGTTTCTATGTTCATCCCTTTGCTCATCTCTTATGATACAAGAATATTGCATTCCGTGTATATGCCATAATTTGTTCAACCATCCACCAATTCACGGTGGATCATAACTTTCCTGTTATTTGTGATAATAAAAAAACTATTAGAAATGTTTTTGTGTATGTAGGCTCTTTCTATCATTTTTGAATCTCTTTGAGGTTTGTGCCTAGTAGTGGTATTACTGGGTCAAAGGGTATGTATGACTTTCTGATCTATAGTTCAGAATTGCTGTCTAGAATGGCAGGGCCAATGCCCATTCTGTCAGCATGGGACGGGTGCGTGGGCCGGGCCTCCCACTGCCCACTCCAACAGCTGTCACCTTCTTTGTCGTCTTTTCTAGTCTGAGGGGCAGGAGGTAGAACCTTAGAGTTGTTTTTTTTTTCCCTTTAAATCTTTTTTCTAAATTTTTTTTAATGTTCTACAATCACTTCCTTAAAATTAACATTTTATCCCCCCCACACACCTTCCCCCCACTACCCCCCTCCCTCCCTCCCCACGACAGCATACAATTCTTTATAGGTTCTACATATACTTTCCTACTGAGCACATTTTCACTATAGTCATGCTATGTAGTTGCACTAAAATAAATGGAAAAAATCATATAAAAAATCAAAACATAATACACTAAAACCCACACACACACAAACATGATCTGCTACATTCTGCGAATGACTTCCATATTTCTTTTTCTGAGTGTGGAAGGCATTTTGCCTTAGAAAACCACCACTGGGATTTTTTTTTTCAGTAAGTTCTTGTGTTATTATGAAGTTCCAAGTCTGCCAGAAAAACTCTCACACACTGTGGTCATTTCTGTGCACAAAGTTCTCCTGGTTCTGCTCCTTTCGCTCAGCATCAGATCATATAAGTCCTTCCAGGCCTCCCTGAAGTCTTCTTGTTCATCATTTCTTATAGCACAATAGTACTCAATTACATTCATATACCATAATTTATTAAGCCATTCCCCAATTGATGGGCATCCCCTTGATTTCCAGTTCTTGGCTACCACAAAGAGTGCTGCTATAAATATTTTTGTACATGTGGGACCCTTTCCCATTTTTATAATCTCTTGGGGATACAGTCCTAGTAGCGATATTGCTGGGTCAAAGGGTATGCACATTTTTGTAGCCCTTTGAGCATAGTTCCAAACCGTTCTCCAGAATTGTTGGATGACCTCACAGCTCCACCAACAATGAATTAGTGTTCCAACTCTCCCACATCCTCTCCAGCATTTATCATTTTCTTGTTCTGTCATGTTTGCCAATTTTATAGGTGTGATGTGGTACCTCAGAGGTGTTTTGATTTGCATCTCTTTACTTAGTTGTTTTAATGGGTATTTTTCTTATTAGTGATTTGAAACATTTTTCTAGCATACTTGTTGATTATCTGAGAACTGCCTGGTCCTATCTTTTGACTATTTTCTCTTGCGTGACAGCTTTTGTTCTCATATATTTGAGTCAGTTTCTTCTTCATCTTGGATACCAGACCTTTATCTTGCTTCACAGTTCTTTCCAAAGTAACTTTTTCATTCCTAATTTTAACTGCATTGTTTTGGTTTGTGCCAAAACTTTCTCAACTTCATGTAGTCAAAAACCTCCTGGAATTTTCTCTGTGATTTCAAGAAGTTCCTATTCTGATAGAGACAATAGAAATAGTGGTGGAGAGATGGGTTTTAGGGTTGGATCAAAAGAGAGATCGCGTATATGTGGTGGTCCTTAGGACATTGACGGAGGCAAGGATGATGATCAGTTCTGGATGGAGGAAAGAACTTCAGAGTCAAGACTTGGCTTCAGATGGGCAGTTAGGTGGCCCAGAGGGCAGAGTGGCAGGCCTGAGGACTCATCTTCCTGATTTCAAATCTGTCCTCAGACACTTACTAGCTGCGTGACCCTGGGCAAGCCACTTAAACCACCCAGATTGCCTCAGTTTCCTGGAGAAGAAAATAGCAAACCACTCCAGCAACTTGGCCAAGAAAATTCCAAATGGGTCACAAAGAGTCAGACATGATTGAAAAATGACTGAAGGCTGAAACCTGAGTTCAAATCCCTTTCTCACTGCTTACGACCTGTGAGACTTCCAACAAGTTGTCCAAACAAGTTCGTTGGTCTTATTTCCTCATTTACACCGTAATGACTGTGTCTAGATGATTTAGGGCTTCTGCCGCCTCTGGTGCAGTGATCCTAGGAAGTCTTTGCTCCAAAGAGCCTCCTCATTTCCTTAGTTGATAATGTCTATTGGGACTATTTTCGGCCTTCCTTCTTATTGTCTGTTGGACTAAATTCGCCAAGCTGCCAAGCTGCCTTTGGACACATGAGGGGGATGGGTAGCAGACAGGGCTTGGTGACGTGAGGAGGCACCTGGGTCCTCCCCATAGCAATGCCTTTCCTCTCTCAGATTGGAAAGTCTGGGATGCTGTGCTGTGTGGTGTCTGTTCAGCCTGAGGGCTAGTGGCTTTGTTCAAGGACTTTCTGTTTCTCCTTGCCTTTCTAAAAGTGAGGAAAGCCCTGTTTTGTTTCTTTTCTTCGTTGGGTTTTATGGGACTTACCGAGCTGTTTTTACATCAGAAACACGTCCTGTGTGATCTGTTTGTCCCTGAAAAGCACAGCGTTTGCTTCTGCCATATGACATTTAGTAGAGATGGTCTGTTGGAGGAGCAGGAGGATTTTAAATTAGCTTATTAGCTTTGTGGATTCCAAATGCAGCAGGCAGGCAGGGACAGAGAAACAATTCTGTCCTCAAACATTCAGCCAGTGTCATTCAAAATGGATGGAGCCATCACCACTACTCACCAAGATTTAATTTTCGGGAGACTTCTTAATCATCATTATTTCCAGAATTTTCATTTTCCGGTTCTGTGAATTTGTTCAATGACAGGTAGCTTTTATTTTTTTTTTTTTATATCTTATCTGTCTATGATTTCAAGGAAGAAGAATGTTGAGCAGGTTTCTCCTGTTTCCATGCATCTTCCCCATGCTCAAGAATGGTTCCATCGTTGGTGTCAGAGCTACCCAGACATGACATGGTGGGTCCATTGGCCACCTTTGGCAAAACATGAAGGGAGGAATGTCTTCTCTTGCCTCTCAAATCAAGGAAGGCTATTGTCGCTGGACTTCCTCTATATAGAATTTATTAAGCAAAGCACTGTGGCCCCATGCACTGGGGATATGCACAGGAAAGAAAGACTGGTCCTGGTGTCCAGAAACTCACAGTGTAACCTGTGTATACATTATCTCTCATTACAGAACAGGGGCTGGTCCAGGAAAGCAGGGGCCCCTCCATTGCCTAGGGCAGTGCCGACCACATCATTATCAATCATCACTAGCATTTCTCCCTTGTTAGGTTTGGGAAGTACTTTTCCTGGACTGTCTCATCTGTTCTTCACACCTACCCTCCTGGGGAGGGGCTCTGATCATTGTTATTTTACATGTGAAGAAACCAAGGCATGGAGATGTTATGGATTAAACAATAGTAAGTGTCCAAGGCAAGATTGGAAATAAGGTCTTCCTGACTCCAATTATTCCACTTCTTTCAATGAGTATGTAGCTGCCTAAGTAGACACCTGATAACTATTCATCTGAGTGTGGCTGGAGTAATAGAAGCCTGCTCTGTCTTACATTTTGAATGCCCCCCCCAACCCCCCCCCCCCAAAAAAGACCTACAAAACAACAACGATGAAGAAGCTCCTTTGTATCACCTTTCTGGCATCACTGGTGTCATTCACAACAGCTTTTTACCCCCCAAAAATTAATGCCAATTTACAGATGTCTAGGATTGTCCCAAACTTGGACAGAGCCTAGATCATTGATTGAGCTGGAAGGGATGTCAGAGGTCACCTACCACTACTTCCATATTTTTTAGATGAGCAACAGAGATCCAGACAAAGTCATATAAGAAGGAAGGTGAACCCCAAGCCCTTGGGCTTCCCCTTATTTACCATACCACCCTTATCTGATCATCATTAGCTCATAGCATTCAACCCCCTGGGCCAGGAGGCTGGTGAGTAGACCATTAAACTGGAATTCAGAGCAATTTTGGGTCAGTGTGGGTCTGGAGTTGGAAGGTGGGGCATTTGAGTCCTGCCAGGTGAATCAAATGGGCTCTGTGTCCCCAGAGATGCCTGGGGCTCTGGATGAGTTAGTCATAGAGGCTGGGGGCTGTGAGGGGGCTGGATCTGCAAGGTCCTGAAAGCGCTTCCATTCTGTGATTCTTTGTGGCATAGCCCTGCCCTCGAATCACTGCCTCATGCCATTAACTTCAGTCCTTGGAACCGCAGCAGAATGCGAGCCTTCGACATCCGTTGGACTCACTTGTCAGCCAAGTCCTTTCTTCACATTATACAAGATGACTCCAGCAGCGTGGAAGGAAAGCACAATAAAATGAGCTGAGCAGTGTGAAATTGGGGTGGTCTGAGCTTGGCCTTGAAGAGGTAGTGTGAAAAAGCTCCTTTTGTTGAAGAGGAGGCGAGAGAGTGTTTGTGTGTGTGTGTGTGTGTGTGAGTGTGATGTTATATATGCTATTAAATACCATGAAATTATTTATTTATTTTGCTGAACTATTTTTTTTAAAATCTATGTTACAAGTGAATGCAGTGTAGCATAGTGACTAGGGTCCTGGACTTGGGAGTCTGGACTACGTGGGTTCAAATCCTGCCTCAGATACTTACTAGCCTGTACTAACTCTGGGCAAATTACTTGACCTTTCTGTGCCTCAGTTTTCTTATCTATAAAACGAGTCAGAATTGATAGCCTTGAAGGTCCTTTCTAGTTAAAAACCTATGATCCTTTCACCCTGTGAAGGCTAGAGGGGTGTAGGGAAGCGGGAAGGGGGATATTTCGAAAGAAATGGGAGGTCAGAGGTTCCCTTAGCATCTGAGTGACCTTGGTCAAGTCAGTTGTGGGCACCCTGAGCATCAGTTTCCTCACCTGTGAGCCAAGAGGGCTGGTCCCATCTAGCATTGGATCCATGGTCCCATGACACTCATTGGGTTTCAGTTCCCTCATCTGTAAAATAAGGGGTTTCTATTCAGCTGCACAGATAGGAGTCTCTGACCACTCTGGGTCTCACTTTCCTCCTCTGTAAAATGGGGTTGGGGGAAGCTCTCTTTCAGTTCCTAGAAATGCTTCTTTAACTTATCAGAGCTGAGCTAGTCAGTCAGCTGGAGGTGGAGTTTTAAATTCCCTTTGCTGCCCACTGTGAACACAAATGAGAATCTGTGAAAACATGAGCAAAGTTTAAAAAGTTTCTAGGAGTAAAATTAGTCTGTGACTCTGGAGGATGCCATCAAGTCACTGTTTTCCCCAGGCAGACTGCTCTCCACCCCCATCACTGTTTTTTTTTCTCCCTGGGCTTTTCCAACTTTTAATTTTTTTTTTTTTTGCTTTTATATTACCCAGCTCCCTCTGCCTCATTTCTCCACCTCCCTTTTAATATGATGCAGGATTTGACCAGTGGTAGCCATGCTCAGCCATTGTGGGCACACCTATAGGTCCCTCATCTCCATCTGATTGCTATTTTTCCCATCTTTTCAAGTTACTATCTTGCAAGGATGTTATGTAGGTAATAGGATTTTTAGTATTGAGATGTACTTTCAGAGGAAGGACATTGAGCAATTCAAGGTCAAACATTATGAGGGATATAATTCTCCCAAGACAGACAAGATGCTTCAAATTCTGCAAAGTCCTTGGCATTGGGTGAAGTGACTCCCTTTTTTGGTTTGGCAGCAGATGGGAGAGGGCAGGCCCATAGTAGGACCAAGGACAGTAGTCACTTACATTTACATAGTTTTTAAGGTTTGCAAGAGTTTGCATATAAACGTGACCTCATTTGACATGACCCAGCATACTCCCTTATCTTGATCCAATTCCACAGATGTCGATTAACTGCTTACTCTGTGCAGGGTACCACAAAAGATTTTGGGTTACAGATTAGAAATGACACAGCACCTGCCTTCAAGAAGCTTACATTTTACTAGTATTTGGTTGGGGGTGGGGGCTTATATATAGATATATACAGACATACATGTAAATATACACACATAGATTTTATGTATATATAAGTACATATATCTCATATAACATAATCTCATATAACATATATATGTTATGTGTGCACATTTATTTACAAGCATCTCTCACTTTCTCACTATATCTAAAATTTGTATAAAGCACATAAAAGTACAATTGGTACATTTGAACAGCTGGATGATGTTATCATTTTTTGTTCATCACTGTAAGACCTTCTCTTAAAACAGATGATATCAAGCTGGTTTCTGATAGGAAGCTGGTCAGATTTCTCCTGATACTTAACGTATGACTGATGCGTTTGAACTAATAATTCTGCATTTTCTCCAGCCCAAGCACTTCTCAGATTTGCAGAAAAGCTGCACTCAGTTGCTTTGAAGGAACTGTATGGATGTTGTGTATGCATGTGTATGCACATACGCGTGCACACGCACACACACACACACACACAATTTTTGGTTTGATTTAACTTGTATTTTCATTGCGTTAAAATTATTTTCATCATCCAAACCAGAAATGTCTAACATTCTCCTTCTGTGCCTCTGATGTAATTTCCTAAGCCTCAGAATTAACTTTTTTGATTGATATGGAGTGGCTCGTGGTCTCTGGGCTGCTTTGAATCCCTATACTTGGTAATTCATTCATTCATTTATCCATCTATTTATTTTGCTTTCATTTGTTAATAAGGAAACCTACACTTTCCAGTAACTTTTTTTTTGATTCTTAACCCATGATTTTTTGATGTGGCTTTTGGACAATAAAGCATTCGGTTTTTTCTCTTGCATACACCAAAGGCATTCTTTTTATACTTTCCCATAGGCATTCAGTAGTTCTCTTAAGAGGCATCTGACATGATGGAATTTGGTGACTGGCCTCAGGGATGTCCCTTAATGCTTTCTTCTTGTCTCTGATAGCATTTACTGTGGCAACATGCACTGCATATCCTGCTGAATACAATTAAGATCCACAGTGTGAACTTTGAATGTCTGGCTAAATAGTGTGGATTCCAGTTGGGAGCCATGGGTGGTTTTTGAGAAGAGGAGTGACCCGGTCAGTTTTGTGCATTTGGTTGTTGTAATTGGTAGTGGTGTAGAGGATGGATCAGATCCTAGAGAAAAAAGAGATCAGTCAGAGGAGGCAAATTAGATCCCTTCCCTGTGTCAATTGGGATGAGGACTCCTTGAAATGAGAAATCTGAAAATGAAGGCACTCGATAGGTTTAACCTGCCATTTGAATTCCTTCAGTTGGAAGCAGACACATCCATGTGGTGTCCCTACATCCTCCTTAGAAAGAGGGAAGCCATGTGACCAAAGGAGATTTATTCAAGGGAATTATTTACAGTTCCATGGAAATAGACATGAGATGCTCCCAGCAGGGCTCCTGATATGAATCCAGATTGGTGAGATGACTCCAAACATGGCTTTTCTGCTTTCCCCTTTGGTATAGGAAAATCCCATCTCTGACGTATTAGAGATGCTCCTTTCTTTCTAGGAGTTCCAGGATGGAGATAGATGTGATCTACCACCCCTGCCTATGAACTGATGCTTTGTGGTCTCTGAGACTAATGATTGAAGGGGCTGAGGGCATGGGATTGGAATGTTCTCTAACTTATCCACATGTAACTAGTAAGGGGACTGGGGAGGGGGCGGGCTTCTGGTTGATGCTGTGATGCTATGGGGTCCAGATGGGCAGCTTATTTGGGAAGCTGTTTTTTGGGTAAAATCCTTCTCCTCTGACTTTAGTGGGGAAAGCCAAAAACAAGGGATAATGTATGCTTGGAGTGTGTACGCCAATTATGAGCTAAGTGCCAGGAGAGTATTGAGTTTGTGAGGAAAGGATGACTGTAAGGAAGTATCCTTTTGGGAGAGGGCTTGTGTTGTTTGTACATGTATATAAGTGTGAGTGTTTCTGTATGCCTGTGTGTCTGTGATGTTTGTAGTTCTTCTTGGGAGTCCGCCTGGGCAAGGCTACCTCCTATGCCACAAAGATCCAACCCAACAAGTCTTCACTTACTCATGCAGCAATGGCCAGAGTTGTATGTGCGCATGTAAATTCTGTGGGAAAGCCATATTTATTTCTCTGTACTCTTCAGAGGGAGGCAGGAGAGCCTGGGTAAGTCCAGAATTCTAATAAGTTAAGCCCCAAGACACATGATAAAAAGGCCTCTTGGAAACAGCTGAGAGCAGATGCTGTGGAAGCCATCGTAGCAATCCAGGACTTGTTGGCTCTGCCACAGGAGGTTAGTGCTTTGTAGGCCAGAGGGGTCAAGGGTCTGAAGTGGAAGAAAGAAGCTGTGTGCTCAAGTGGGTTGAGGGCTAGCATTTAGATAGTACTTTAAGGTTTGCAAAGGCTTTATTGTGTAATTTTTAGCCACACAACCCTGGGAGGTAAGTGCTACTGTTTTGCCTTTCTGATAGATGAGGAAACTGAGGGCTACAGGTTAAGTGACTTGTCCAGGGTCACCAGGGCTGGGGGTGGGTGGGAAAGTGGGATGGGAAGATTCAAACTCAGATCTTCTGGATTCTCAGTCCAGAACTCTATCCACCTGCTGCTTCAAGATTGGTTCTAGGAAGCCTTTGATTCCTTCCTGTGAGAGTTACTCATCTTGAAACGATGGGTAGGCCCTCTGCCTGACTCCTGCCTTCCCTTATTCAGTGGAGATGCTTCCACTGCTCTTTTGAAGGAAGAGAATCCCCAGACAAGGCAGGACACCAGAAGAGCCATTCCGGCCCAGAAAGCAAGGCATGGGGCTGCAGAGAGGTCCTACCTGAGGTTGACTGCCAGGTTGCTGATCATCTGAGCTGGTCAGAGATGGAGGGGGCTGCTCTACCATGCGAGGTGGTGGACTCTTCATTGCTGGAGCTCTGCGGCAGAGACCTCATGCCCATCTGTTGATGGGCTTTGTTGTCCAGGGTCTTCAGTTCCAAACAGTGCCCATGATGACCTGGCTCCTCAGGGCCCTCCTGGCTCTCTGAGTGTCTGTGATTCTGGGATGTGTGATTTCCTGATGCATGAAATTGTGCTATATGGAATCACTGATGGGCTGAAGAGTACAGAAAGAAGGAGCTCTAGCTGTCCTTTTAGGAAAACAAAGCATGTGATGGATGAGCCAGGACCAGCCACGTCCACTGGGCCCAAGACCATTCTCATGGTTGCAGTGATCCAGGTAGGCTCAGCTGGCCAATTCCTGTCTTCTAGCCTGGCAGGTTCATACTGAGAATGGGGGCCTGCATTTCCATCTCTCACCAATTGAGGACCTGCTCAGTCTTTCAGAAAGAGGGCTGGACATGGAGTCTGAATACCTGGCCCCACATCCATCTCTACCACTAACTCCTTGTGTGCTGAGTCAGGCCACTGACGAGCTCTGATGATCCTGTGATCCCAGGCCCACTTTCAGGTCTGGCTGCCAGGGGCCCTTTCCTTTGCGGTCCTGAGTAGGGGTTACTTGGGTTCTGAATCCCTTCCCTTATCCCACTAGTTAGAAGATGAATATATACCTCTCTCCTCCCAGACAGGAGTGCATTTCAGTCATCCACTCAGTGCACAGATGGCCTCAGCTGGATGGCATTTCAGGAATGTGGCCTTAGGCAAAGCACAGAGCTTCAGTGTTTTGGTGCTCAACAAGTAATCTGAGCTCTAGGAGCCTGTGACCCCAATACTCTGCTGGTTTGGAAATTCTAAGGAGGGGAAGGAGAGCTCTTTCTGTCCTCAGGGCTCCCCTTTCTTCCCAGACTACTAGGAGAATAGTAATAAAGAGGGAGAGAAGGAAGGAAGGAAAGAAGGAAGGAAGGAAGGAAGGAAGGAAGGAAGGAAGGAAGGAAGGAAGGAAGGAAGGAAGGAAGGAAGGAAGGAAGGAAGGAAACAGAAGGAAAGAAAGGAGGAAAGAGGGAAGAAATGGAGGGAGGGAAGAAGGAAGGAAGGAAAAAGGGAAGAAAGAAAGGAGGGAGAAAAGGAAGGAAGGAGGAAGGGATGGTTGGGGAGAGCATTTGAGTCTGAGTTGTTCCAATAGTTTCTGTTAGCACTGCCTTAATGTCCTTCCAGAATGTGGCTCTAAGGCTGGCTCTGTGAATAGGAAGTCCAAGGAAGGGCCTGAGTGAGGGGATGCTGGGGGGAGAGGGAGGGATGGCCTTAGCCTGGTGCTGCATTGGTTTTTTGGATGTTGTCTCTTGGAAGATTCTGGGGAGATCAGTGGGCACTTCCCTCCTGCCTGCTCTTCTGGATCCCCTGGGCAGTCTCCTCAAGGTTGTGGCTGCTGTGCCAGCCCCAGGCCTCCCCCATATCCCTTCCTGGATTCATGGAGTCCTTGTGAAATACGCAGGGCATGTTGGTGTTCATTTTCCCCTTCCATCTTTGACTTGACTGTTTGGTGTCTTTTGAATCTCATTTTAAATCTGAATGCTCTGCGCTTCAGAGGCCTCTGTGTCTCTGGGTGATAAGGAAGGTCTTCAGCTGGCCTTGTTCATTTCTCTCCCTCTTCTTTCTCCCCCTTCTTCCCCACGTCCCTTCCGTTTATGTGTGTGTTTGTGTGTGTGTGTGTGTGTGTGTGTGTGCTCATCTGTCTGTCACTTTTCCCACTTGCTGACTCAGGGATGCACAAATCTGTCTTCTCAGCATAGGCCTGGGATTGGACCCATGGATCTTATGGGTCTTACTAGGCTGGCTCCGCCGTCTGTGTTAGTGTTGGCTGAATACATCACAGCCCCATTTGTTTAATGGGTAGGAGTCAAAGCCTTTTCAAAGTTGGTTGTAGTTGAAAGGGCAAGAGACCCCTATGTAGAAGTCCTGCTTTCTAAAGAGGAGAGTTTGCCAGGAGCTTGAACATTTGAGAGTTAAAAAAAAAATCATCTGATGTGGCTCTTTATGTCTTGTCCAATTTTCTTCGGGGAGAAAGACAGTCTGTAAACTCCCTCATCTGTGTCCACCCCTAATGGTCTTGTACAGTCACTTACTTTGGCAGCAGGAAATGGAGCTCAGGAGGAGGAGGTGCAGCAGGAGGGATTACCTGGTTGGAGGCCACAGCTCCTTTGGGCTCCCCCCATTCCTGGCTGTCCAGTCGCTGAATTCTCATGCACCAACATCCTGCCCATTTCATCTCCTTCCATTTCAAGGGCAAAATTGCCTTTGGCAAAAGCTAATGGGCAGAAGAGAACGTCTGCTGGCTCTTGTGAGCACCAGTAGCAAACACTCAGCGAACTGGTGTCACCTGACCGGATCAAGGCCTGGTCCTTGACCTAAGTGGACCTGAGCTGCACGAGGGGGTGCGGCCCATGGATTTAGGAGTTCATCGGGAAGTGGTGACTCACCCAAGGATTTCTAGGCATGAAATGGTGGGGCCTGGGTCAGGTTGGGTCATGCACAGCCTGGCACCATGTGCAAAGTAGAAGCCTGTTTCTATGTGCTTGTGTTGACTTTCTTGAGGGGAGGGACTATCTCCTCCCCCACTGAGCACAGTGTCCGCAGCTTGGCTGCTGCTAGATAAATGCCCGTTAGTTATTTCAGGGATCAGGATGGGATGGATCCATTGCATTCTACTTTTGCTTAGGAGCCTCCGCTGCTTTTATCCATAGAGACCAGAGGGAACAAGGGTTCCAGGCTGTGCAGTCTTGAGGCAGGGGGATGATGGGACCAGCACCTGCCTTCCATCCCACTGTGGGAAGACTGCAGGGCCCAAGAAGCAGCCCAGCACATCCCATCCAGCAGGGCTGCTGGCCCTTTGGGGATCACAGAGTCAGGGCTCTGTCCTTCCAAGTCTACAATCTCTTCTACCTGAGCAAGGGAAAGCCACAATCTGACTCTCCTCTTGTCTAGGGGCTGATGTTGTTTGTTTCGAATCTCTACCTGGCCCAAGAGCAATGCAGACAATTGGAATGGAGGCCAGCAGACACAACCCCTGGTGGGGATCTCAGTCCCCATCAACATCTCCTTCTGGGAGGAGGAGGTCTGCCCTCTCATTTCAAGTTCGACTGAGGCCGCTATCAGACAAGTGGTCTTTTAGCTCCGTGGAAAGTTTTCATCATTCTGTAATATCCATGTGCCAGGAAAAATCAGCTTTAGCTTCAAAGAGAGTCGGCCTTTGGGTGGATGCCAGGAAAGCCCCCTGCTTCATTTCATACAGAGCTCTGTAGGTCATGAGGATTTTGTTTAAGCCAAAGATAGCTGTGCTTTGGTTCCTGTGTTTGGTGGTTTCAGAAATGCCTGCCGTGTTTGTTTGACTGTGTAGGGATGGAAATGACCTCACCTAAGGTGGAGACTCTGGCTTTCTGTAGCAGCTCCTGTATTTGCAGAGTGGGCTGCAGATAGGGTCTCTGTCTGAGCAGCCGTGCGGGCTGGCTAGAAGCCCTGCAGTCACTCTGTGGCTGGGGGCTTGGGACCTCCTGTAATGTATTCAGTTCAGTGGAATCCAGCGAGCATTTTTTCAAGTTTTATGTCTGATTTTAATGATGTCTGTTTTTTTCCATAAATTCCTTCTTTGCCAGTCATTCCTTCCTCCTCCCCCTCTCAGAGAACCGTCCCACTAAACATCAGCTCTTAAAAAGGGCACAGGACAGCTTAGCAGAGAGGAAGAAAGGAATATTCAGGACTCATTCAGGAGGGTGAGTGTTCCCTAAAGCTCCTAAGGGTCGGTGGGGCCATGGAACAGAAGGAGGGACAGCTCAAGCATGCCTGGAGTTCAGCCTCCACTGTCCTGCTTTGTCTGATGGTCCTGTGCTTTATAGGTTTGCTTTAGAAATGGAAGGAGCAAGGCTTCCTGCACTCTGTGGGAGTGAGAGAGAGAACAAGGGGGCCCTAGACTTCCAGGCTGTCTGTCTGGGATGTACTTTGCTTGGATGTTCTAGGCTGGAGCCTTGCCAAGGGTCATGAATTCCAACCTCATCAGGCCTTGCCATCTCTGGGCGCTAAAGTGTGCTCCCTTCAAGATTCTCCTGTCTGTCATCCCTGTCAGGAGCCAGAGGCACAGCTCAGCCTGGCTCTTTGATGACTCTGTTTGTGCACAACATGACAGATTCCTGCCCAGCCTTGGCGTCTAGTGATAGCGGACATCTCCATGTTGAATTAGAAATCACAGTAAGGCTAGCCTGGGACAGACAGGGCAGTGAGTGAGTGAGAAGTCTGATTGTGTGGCATCTGTGGTGAAGCCTCCTTACCCTTGAATTCTGTAAAGACCCAGAGTGGCCTCTGAAGGACCAGTGCTCAATGAGTTGTCAGACAGAGGGGAAGTAGCATCTCTTGTGACCTCAGAAGTTCCCACACGAATGATCCAAGTATGGGTCCAGAAGGAAGCTAGTGTTTCTAATGCAAGGACACAAGTTGATAGTGATCCATTGGGTGTCATAATAGCATAGTGAAATACAACCCATGACTTCCAGTTGATCATATAAGGTTAGACCTTATTTTAAAATAGTAGATTAGATAAAAAGGGAAACAGTATGATATGCTTCTCTCCTCCCCTGCCACAACCAAAGCTTACTGTGTGACCTTGGGCAAAGTCTTAACCTCTCTGTTTTCCAGCAAATTCCTTAAATTATAAAATGCTAATTTTCATTGGTCACAGGATTATCTCCCCTGGAACTCTCCATAGCAATGAAACTGCATGTCTATTCTAAAAAACAAACAAACACCTCAGCCATAAGGGTGGTGCATGATGGAAAACATCTGGATGGAGAAAAAGAAGCAATATGGTGGTAGGAGTAAGTTAGAGCCACCTAGCCAGAAAGAGGATATGGATGATAAACTTAGGAAGCAGATAACAAGAGTGCTACCTGTCTGCTGAAGCAATGGAAAATAATAACAATTCTCTGAGCATCTAGTAGGAATTTTGCTCTGTTAAACTCACAACAACTTATCCTTTGCTTTTCCTTTCCTGATAATTTCATCATTTAGAAAGTAGAGGAATTGATGATGAGGACTGCTCTTTAGGTCTTTATTTGAATGAATAAGGAGACATTGGTGAACCAAGTAGAAATAATAAGAACTTGTGGGGGGACAGTCTTCGTGTGGAAGAATGATAAAGAGACATCTTGTGAGAGTCCAGCATGACACCTAAAGAGCAGATTTTAAAGACTTAGAGAAGAAAAAAACAGGCAGGTTGCCATGCTCTAAGATTTTTTTAGGGGGGTGATGGAGAATGCAGCTCAAGAGAATTGAAATTTTCATGTTAGAAATATAAATTATTCTTATGAAGAAGAAAGGGGGACAGGTCCTAAAAAAGAACAGCATGTCTACCCAAGGAACTCACTGGCCAATTCAGATCAAAGAAAAATTTATAAAGAAGAGGGAGCAGGGGTGACTGTTTCATCCCATAAAAAGGAGCTCTTGGCCCTGTTGTGTTCAGATGGTGCCATAGCTGGCATCTTCATCAAATCCGTGAATCTGATGAAACTGGAAAGGGCATGAAATTATCATGGTAGATAATAGAACTGGGAACTGAAAAGATCTCATCAGACAATGTTGATGTGCCAAATCTTACAAGATGAAATTTAATAGGGATAAATTTAAAATCCTATGCCTGTGTTAAAAAAAAATCAACTGCATACATGCAAAATGAGAATTCATGATGGATATGCAAGAGTTCACATGGGAGAAAAAGAGCTGGGGATTGTAGTGGCTTGGGAGTGGGCCAGTGTAACTAGAATGGAGGGCATGTGAAGAGAAATAATGTGAAGTAAGGTAAGAGAGGGAGGGAGGGAATGTAAGGCTGTGGATTTTGTAATTGTCCTAGAGGCAATAGGGAGTCTCTTAAAAATGAGAGAGACATGGTTGGCTGTGTTTTGTCAGAAATATAAATTTGGCAACTATGTCCGGGACAGATTGGAAAGGGGAAGAGACTAGAAGCAGTGAGACCAATTGAGTGGCTGTTGCAGAAGGCAGAGGATGTGGGAATGGAGAAAGGGGAACATGTGGGAAAGATGGTGAGGAGACAGGATCAACAAGCTTTGGCAAGGGACTGGGAATGGGGGGAGCAAGGGAGATAGAAGACTCCATGAAGGCTTCTAGTGGCCTTCAAACATGGGAGTGCCCTCAGCACAAGTAGGGGAGCTGAGAAGAAGACGCCAAGGGACCACACCTTACTCTTCAGGGTCTGAGAGATTTCTGAGCCTCTAAGTATTGGATGGAGAATTAGATAATCACTTGGGTCAGCTGCCTTATTTTGCAGATAAGGAAACCCCAAAAAGTTTATGTGCTTTGCCTCACGTCTCATGGAGTCTTCTGACTCTACATCCAATGCTGGTCCCAACATTGTTGGTTAATTCTAGCATAAGTACCTTACAAAGACTGATTTCTAGCTGGCTGTGAGACTTTGGGAAGTCACAATGCCCAGAAAAGGGATAAAGTGCAGGGCTGGCCAAAATGACCTCAAAGGTGTCTCCCAGTGCCAACTCTTTCAGGATTCCACCAATCATACTGGTATGTTGTTATAAACTGATGAGACCTCAATTAAATATAATTTGATTAAAAAAAAAGTAGAGTACTTGAGAGGAAAAGCTCCTTCTCCTCCTCAGATTCTCCTTAGATATCCTTCCTCTATCAGGACATGGTCTTTACGAAATGGGCCTTTCTCTTTGAATGACTTGGGACACCCCACAATAGAATCTCATTCTCTGGGGGAGCCTTTCTCTTCACCACTAACCAAGAACATTAAACTGAAACTTCTAAAGCTTAAGGATGGAGATCTAATCCTGCTCTGAGGTTTCCAACCTGAAGGAAACTAAAAAATAGAGGAAGTTTGGGCTGTATTTGGACCAATTAAGCATTCTTTCTGGCAGGTGTAAACCAGGAATGGGAGCTGAGGTGGACTTGGGAGCATCACTGGGGCTCTGGCTTAGCCTGGAGCTCCCTGCTCCAGGCCTCCTCAATCCAGACCAATGCGGACTGGTCAAGGGCATATTCTGGGGCATCAGAAGATCTGAGCCATCCTTGGATTTTCCTACAAGTTTCCAAAATGAAGTTGAAGTTTTCTGATAATGGGGTGGTTGGATGGTGCCATTTCTACAGTTATCTGAGGTTGTCTACTGGGCACTGAAGGTGTCTTGTATGTTTGTCCTTCGTTGCCAAAGAAGACCATGCCATCAGAGACATGATGACATGACTTGAATTTGACTTTGTTTTGAGTGAGGAAGGGCTGTGCAGGTCACCAGCTTCACTTCTCCTCCACAGCCATCTGAATCCAGTGACCAGATATTCATCAGGATGACTGGAGATGACCCAGGATGAGGCAATTGGGGTTAAGTGATTTGCCCAAGGCCACACAGCTAGTGAATGTCAAGTGTCTGAGGTAATATTTGAACTCAGGTCCTCCTGACTCCTGCACTGGTACTCCATGCACTGCACCACCTAACTGCCCTAAGGCGCTGCAGGTAGCTGTGTGGTCAAGGAAAGGAGGAGATTTGTTCTCTTTTGAGAGGGTACAGACAGTGTGCTGCTGTTTTTCATCCAGGCAGCCCTGGAGTGGGGTGAGAGCTTCTCCTAATGGCTAGAATGGTCTTCCTTTAGACTTGTGGCCATGGGCTTCCTCTTACCTTGGCAGGTGTGTGAGCCCAGACTAATCATGTACCTTCTGTAAGAATCAACTTCCTCATCTATAAAACAGGCCCTGAGCATAAAATGATACAGTGATGTAAAACCCTTGGCAAACTGTAGAGTGCTGTAAGCAGCGGCCAGGATTTAGTTCTTTATTATTGTTGCTGTTTTTCACTCATTAAACATCTATTAAGTGCCTGCTGTATGTCAAGCATTGTGCCAACACTGGGGATAAAAAAATGAGACAAAAGACCATCTCTGCTCTCAAGGAGCTACAATCTCATGAAGAAGGAATATGCAAATACAGGCAAAATAAACCATGAACAGGTTGCTCTTGGGGAATGATATTAGCACAAGAGACAAGAAGCAGCTTTGTACTGTGGGAAGATGAGGGAGCATACCGATGAATAAAGCACTTATTGACCTGTGCTAACTACTGAGAATGCAGATAGAAAAGGAAGGTGGTCTTTGTTCTCAAGGAGCTCACGTTCTTTTTGGGGTTTTTTGCACTTAATAGTATTTTATTTTACCCAATTACTTATATAGTTTTCAACATTCATTTCTGTAAGATGTTGAGTTCCAGATTTTTCTTCCTCCCTGCCTTTCCTTCCTCCTCCCCAAAATGGCAGGCAAATATAGGTTATATATGTAAAATTCATGTTAAACATATGTCCACATTATTCATGCTGTGAAAGAAGAATCAGAACAAAAGGGAAAAACCATGAGAAAGAAAAAACAAAGAGAAAATTATCTACTTCAATCTGCATTCAGACTCTTAAGTTCTTTCTCTGAAAATGGATAGCATTTTCCATCTTGAGTCTTTTGGAATTGTCTTAGATTCTTGCATTGCTGAGAAGAGCTGTTAAGTCTCTCAGAATCAGTCATTGCATCGTGTGGCTGCTACTGTGTACAGTGTTCTCCTGGTTCTGCTCACTTCACTCAGCTTCAGTTCACGTAAGTCTTTCTAAGTGTTTCTGAAGTCCGCCTGCTCATCATTTCTTATGGGGCTATAACATCCCATGACATTCATCTACCACAACTTGTTCAGCCATTCCCCAGTTGATGGGCATCTATCTCCTCATTTTCCAATTCTTGGCCACCACACAATGATCTGCTCCATATATTTTTGTACATGTGGGTCCTTTTCCTTTTTTTATGATCAAGGAGCTCACATTCTAAGGGGGAAGACAGCAGGTAAGGAAAGATCCCTAGATTCAGGGCTAGATTCAGAGATGGGCTTAAATCCAGTTTCTCATTGGATGATAAGAACCACAGTGTCCTGGTCTGTAAAATGGACTTAGTAGTCCTCTCACTATTAACCTCAGGGTGACATAAGTGACTGTGAGCCTTGGAGAGCCCTGGACCTGGTGGTGTGCATGCCAGCCTTGTACCCTTTCTGAGGTGCCATTCCGGCTCCCTCCAGCTTTGTTAGAGGTGGTGGCAGGGCTGCTACTCAATGACTGATCTCCAGAAGGAAACAGCTTAGATGTGGCAGATCTAGAAGGCTTCCCCTACCACCACTTCTGCCCAGAGCCTGATGCCCTGACCCTGGCAGCAGCATCAGAGAACCTGTTCGTTTGTTTTTTCGGTTCCTCTCCATGTCCCTGGCCAGTTAGCTCACACGCTTCTGCAGTTGCGAAGGAACTCTGCTTGTAGGAGATGGAGCTGCTCCTGACTGTCTTTGACAGGACCCCAGTCTGACAGCAAAACCAAGCTGTGTGTGAAGCAAACCCCATCTCAGCTCCACCCTGAGCCCAACTCTAAAGTCCAAGTCTGGCCTGCTTATCAGGAGGCACCCCCCTCCACTCCCTTGAGTGAATGGAAGATAGGAAGATGACAAGAGTCTTGAGTGGACAGGTGGTACAGGTGACCTGCTTCTCTGGACCTGCTTGTTGGCTGTCCTGGACCATTCCTGGGGGACATTGCTGAGGGCACCAGTCAGTCACAGAGAACTGAAACGTACATTTTAGCCATTTACTTGTCTTCGTGCTGTGATTACACAATGCTGTTCCAAAGAAAATAAATTTGCCTGATTTCTGATCCTGGCTGGTGTTCTCCATGGACTCGAACCTAGGTCTTGGAAAACACTGTGTGCCAGATACTCTGCTCAGTCCTGGGGATACAAAAAAAAGGTCAGAGATAAGCCTTTGCCTCTAATCTACCAATGGCAAAACCAACAGATCTGAGGGTTTGCTTGCACCAGATTGCATGGTTGGTCATTGTCAGAGAAGGGATTCTATATCTTTGGGGTGTTGGGAGGAGGACCAGGTGCAATGGACCTGAGGTCAAGTTCAGCCTTCAGTACTTATTAGCAATGTGACTCTGGGCAAGTCACTTCAATTCTGTCTGCCTCGGTTTCAGCAACCCTACAATGTGTACAATAGCAGCATCTAAACTCCCAGATTGTTATAAGGAAATGAGATGAGTGTCTTTATAAAGTGCTTTATAGTTATGGCAATGACAAGCAGGATGATCTCAGAAAAACCTGGAAAGACCTACATGAACTGATGCATAATAAAGTGACAGAACCAGGAGAATATTTTACATGATAACAGCAATATTGTTCAATGAGGAACTGTGAATGAATGCAATGACTCAAGACCGTCCCAAAGGACTAATGATGAAGCGGACTCTGAAGGATCCAAGAGGGCATTTTTGCAGAGCAAGGGGTGAATTTCAGTGGCCTGCCGTCTTCCTGGAAGGATTACAGTTGGTGCTCAAGTAGCCCCCTGATCAGTGACTGTGGGGAAGGGAATAGGAAGCCTGAGAGTTAAGGTAAACTGGGGCTCTGGGTTACCCCTGGCAGACTTGGCTATGGAGTGGTCAGCATCCAGAGGGGAGGAGGGGTTCAACATCTGGTGGGAACTGGGGAGAGGAAAAGCTTCTAAGACTTGATCCTTTCTGAGCCCTCAGGCCACCCACAGGAATCTGGGCTGCTTTTCCCATCCTTTTGCTCATTGCAATTTCTACCCCCACACTATGAGGCCCGAGTGAGAGTCAGAGTCCAAAAGTAGACGATAGGCATTGTTCCTCCATTGAGATTTTCCTGAGCAGCTAGTTAGGCTAAACTCTCCTTTGAGCAACTGTGGGGCCCCCTAAAGAAATGCTATGATATTTTGAGGCATGGTGCAATCTGTGCCATGTCATCTGCTAACAGCACCTGGAGGATCTCACCACCTGTAGGGAGAGCCTCTTGTACTTGAACTCCAAGCTGGATCTCCTCCATGACACTAGTGCACACCTTTAGAGAGCATATGGTGCCTGTGCTAGGCCTCAGCTGATGCTAATGATTGGAGGAGTTACCTCCAGTAAGGTTGCTCATTGTGATAGACTTAACACGATTGTGCAGAAGAGGCCTTGTGAAAGCCTTTTAGGTTGCCTTCTTCTCTGCTGAGCCAGTGGGTATCTTAGTCTGCCAATAATAAGCCAGAGCAGAGAGATCTTGTGTTCTCTACACCTTCCAGGCAATCCTGTGAGGATGAAGGGGGGAGGGGGAGGAAGAAGAGTGAAGGAGAGAGGGGCTGGGTAAGGAGGGTTGCTAATTGTTCATCTTGTAGTCACACATTTTTGGTTATAATGAGGTCTGAGATTCCCCGCTCCCCACCCTCACTCTTGATACCCTCCCTGCCTCACACTCACCTCCAGCATAGAGGGACCTTCTCTGTGTACAGTTCATTCAGCCCATCTGCTTTTTTCATCTTTATTCCATTCAATATTACTTGTGCCTCCCATATCAGCTCATCCGGGACTATAGTGTTTGACTCTGTGTGGGATGGCTCCACTCTTGATGGTAAAGCGTTTGCTTTTAACAGTCTTGAGATGCATTTTCCATCCTTCATCAGTCTGTCGTCCTTCCAGTTTTACCCTTAAAACTCGTGATAACTTTGCTCAGTTAGATCTCTCTCCAAACTTTCATTCAACTGTATTGACATGTGGCAGCTTCTCTTGGCGATGCTGTGCGTAATATTTCACCATCGTCGTTCTCCCGAAGAATTTCCAATGAGTTTATATTCTATAAACAGTTATTGCCCTTTGCTGTCATTTGGCAATAAAGACAAAAGTTTGCTGAGTAAAGTTGCTTCAGGCTCCATAGATAAACTCCTTAGTGCCGCTGATTAACAGTTAAATTTCTGTATGAAATTAAGCAAGTATTCATCCTTGGTTGCCAAAGAAGACCATGCCATCAGAGAAATAATGACATGACTTACACTTGACTTTGTTTTGAGTGAGGGAGAGCTGTGGTGGTCACCAGCCTCACTTCCCCTCCAGAGCCATCCACCACCTAGCTGCCCCTATGAAATTCTGGTAATTACTGTCAATGAACTTTCCTCCATCTTTGCTCCATTTATCAGCATCAATGACTTGATTAAATAGGTCGGATTGGGTTGGTTCAGAACACACCCTGAATACCTTTTGAAACAAATTCCTTCCAACTTTTATTAACTTCTGCCTTTATTCTATCAATTCAGGACTTGAGTTGTATGTGTATAATACACATATAGACCATGTCTACACATACCACTCATATATGTGTGGCTATGTGCATATATTTGTATGCACATATGTGTATGAATGTGTATATATATGCATGTCTCTATATACATAACCATATATGTGTTATATCTGTGAGTATATAATTATATTTGTGTACATATATGTATGTGTGTATGCACATATACATATGACTTCTACTTTGACAACAAGTAATTTCCTGTCTGTTAAAATATGTCCCTTTCTTTTTGTGATGATATTCAGTGGTCATCATGGCCAGTGCCCACAGTCAGTGGCAGTGCCCACTAATTTTTTCCTCTGAAGTTAGAGCATCTCTGAGGACGGGAACCATTCACCCCCAGAGACAGCCCAGACTCCTTCAGGTGCTTCTAATTGTTAGACATTTTTCTACCTCATACATGAAGAAGCTGCAGATGTTTTTGTGGTGGTTCTTTGGCAACATCTATCATAACCCCTGGGGCATCTAGGTGGTGCAGTGGATAGAGCACCACTGCAGGAGTCAGGAGGACCTGAGTTCAAATCTCACCTCGGACACTTGATACGCAATAGCTGTGTGACCTTGGACAAGTCACTTAATCCCAATTGCCTCATCCTGGGTCATCTCCAGTCATCCTGATGAATATCTGGTCACTGGATTCAGATGGCTGTAGAGCAGAAGTAAGGCTGGTGACCTGCACAGACCTCCCTCACTCAAATCAAAGTCAAGTGCAGGTCAGATGTCATCATTTCTCTGATGGCATGATCTTCTTCAGCATTGAAGGATTAAGATACATCATAATCCCTGCCATAGGAGATGACCAAATGTCCAGTGAAATGACTTTTCTTGTTGACTTTGGCACAGTGGATAGAGCACTGAATTTGGAGTCTTAGGACCTGGGTTCCATTCCCTGCTCTGATTTGTTCTACCTGTGTAGCCTTGGGCAGGTCACGTAACTCCTTGGGGCCTTAGATTCCTGGTCTTTACCACTTTACCATTGGACAAGGGACCTGGCTTGCTGGATGGCTTCCAACTGCTGTGGGTGTGTGATCCTCTGAATTCCTCCATTTGCTTCTCTGAAGGGCCGTCCTTACTTTTAGTTACCTCCTTTCTATCTTCTGGATTCTTTGAGTGAGAATGTTCACACTGATATAAGCCATCCCTTCCACTCTTGTGTGTGTCAGAGTCAGTGGGAGAGGACCTCCCACTTCCGTTGTGCTGCACATGTGAATGAACATCTTAGGAAACATCAAGGGAAGGGGACTTTTTGTTGCTTTTTTGATTTGGAAGCACAGTGACTTCGGAACATGACACCACCACATTTTGAGGCTGTTTTCCAGAGCATCTCGAGTGACTTCATTAAGTGCTGGGCCCCAACTGTGGTCAAGAGCAAGGGTCAGGAGCCTATTCTGAAGCAGCTCAGCAGCTTATGCCCACCCTCTCACTCTGCTGTGCTTGAGCAGAGAGGCACAGGTGCCTCCTTCCATGGCAACTCACCCTCCAAGCCCTCCCCATCAATTAGCTGGCAGCTGACATGTGTGTATTTGAAGGTCAGCCATTTCCTGTCCTAATATTACATGATTTTCTGGGTTTATTAGCTTCCTCCCACCTGCGGCTTCATGCCATCTGGAGCTTTCTTGCACGCACACACATGACAGAGGGAAGATTAGAGGGAAGAGCCAGCAGATTTATTCTTTTCTTGCTGCCGGTGTCAGAGAGGGAGAAATCAACAGCATTCTGTGATATTGAATGTGGTATCACTATCCAGGGGGGACATAGCACCAATTTGGGGGAGGTCAGTGTTTGAGCAGGAAACCGCTGGAGCCTTTCTCTTCGGGGACATTGAAGACTTTTTGTCAGAAAGATACCAGGAAGTCCATGGGTCAGGTCCTTGGCTCCATCATAGGTGAAGTCCTCCCTTTTCTCTTGTTTGGCTGCTGACAGCTTCCTCACACCTTCTTGTGGCCACATTTCTACAATATTAACAGGATGGCCAAGTTCAGATATCCAGTGATACAGGCTATTAGGGGTCTGTGTTGGGTTGGGGTGTGGATTCCGAAAGCCTCCCTAAAGACCATCTTCTTCCCCTACTCTCCCATCTTGGAGCCCTCTTGGGCCCTTCCCTTTGACTCCAACCCTGAAGGCAATTGCTAGAGAAATTATTCACTTGATTCTAACGTTGTGACCTCCTTGGGTGACTGGTAAAGTCTATGAACCTCGATAATGCTCCAAATGTGTAAAATAAAATACACAGGAGTTCAGAGACGTGTTTTTCCCCACTTAAGTTCACAGATCCCCTGACATCGAACTGCAGGCTTCAGACTGAGGAGCCCAGAGCTAGCTAACCACCCCAGGGCTCCACCGAGGTTCGTGGGTTTTGGTTCCTTCCATGACTGGACATCAATAGCTTGCCTAGTAAATCTGTGGGTGATATGAGGCTGAGAGAGTGAGCAGTAGGTTGGCAATTGCTAGAATCTGGATGACAGTCAGTTTATCATCATGGACTGAGCCTAATAAAATAGCATTCACTACGAGCAATCTGCTAGGAGTAAATGTGAAGCTCTGTGCCTTGTTATTAAAAGCACAACCAGCTGCACAGGGATGGATGGGGCAGGGCTGAGCAGACATCAGCTCTCTGGCTGTACCTGGGGACTCCGTGGCAGCAGAATGTGGAGGACTCCATGCTGCTTGGTCATGGCGGGGACCGGAGTCAAAGATAAATGGATGACACAAAGTGCTCCGAGTAAACTGCTCTGTCCACTCCAGAGACCTTCATTCTGTCTCCTCAGTCAGGAAAGAAGGCAGCTCTCCTTGAGGCAGGTCTCCTTGAGCCAGCCGTCTTCTTAGGTTTGATTCTGGCTCCTCACCCACTTGTGTATTCTGTCTCCACTTCACCAGGGCACACTTAAATGAGGAGAAACACTCCCTTTTTCCTCATGTGGGAAGGGAAAAGCCTTTGTGTCATCCTCAGGCTCTCCCCCAACCCCCAGGACTGAGTATGTGCTTTGAGATCACCCTGAATACCTGGTGGTGTGGGAGCCAAGCTGGAGGAGGAGGAACTAGGTAGGAAAAGACAGGGGAGCCTGAACTACTGTGTCACAATAAAACTTGAAGACAACCAAGGATAATAGAGTCTGTGTGTACATGTGGGAGGGGGGAAAGGATACTGATGAACTGCTAAGTGTCTGGGCTTGGATCAGAAATAAGAAATAAAGAAGAAATAAACCCAAATAACTTAAGCCGCTCCCCAGGGTGACAGAAACAGGCATTCTCAGTGCGGCCATGGGCCAGACCTGCTTAGTGAAGAGATGGCTGATGCCAGAAGGGACCCTGGAGAATGTTGGATCCCTTCTCCCTCCCCCCAGCCCCCCACCTTTGACATCAGTTTCCAGAGATGTTACCTGGCCTGTCCAAGGTGACACAATATGTGACAGGAATTCAGATCTCTCCACCCCTAAACCAATCTTCATTCCCATGGTGCTCTCTGAAGCTCATAGAGATGTCCGGAAGCATCTGATCTGGTCTCAGGGCTCTCTACAAAGGGATAGCTTTGTAATTGCTAACAGACCTGGACTCTCTTGGTCCAAAATTGGCCTTTTACTAGACAGGGGCCTCTACCCCGACATGATGTTGACGAAAAGAGATTTAGGGCTGAGCTTAGAATGGGGCTCTTAGGAGGACAAAATAGAGAAGGGGAAGGTGATTGACCTGCCAGCATATAGGTGGTGGGAAGGATGTGGGACAGACTCAGGTAAATACTTGGCTTTTTCCCCTCTTCTTTCAGAACTCCCTGGGGTTGGTTGCTCACCAGGCTGCCAGGCATAGGCAAGGACTCTAGTCACCATCTGGTTCCACCCTGAGATCATTTGGTCTCTTGGCAATATGCTGTGTGGACTTGATTTCCCTTCTGGTCCCTTTAAGCCTGAGCAACAGACTTTTGCCAGCTTTCCTAGATTATCACCGTCAATATTCTATCGCTTTTATTTTTATGTGTGCTAATGACTTTTTTTCTTTGAAAATGTCCCTGCTTTCTAGACCAAATTCTTTATAACTTAAAACACACACACACACACACACACACACACACACACACACACACACACACGCACACACACTTTCCAATAAAGAAGCCCTCATGATTGGTAGAGCTTTCCGACCTGCACACACATACAACACTGTGAATACTAATAGGAAAATGCTCTTTGAAAGGTCCTTGCTTTTCATCGCTGGCAAGATCTTTTGGGCTTCGCTCCCACAGACTACTATTAGTAGAATCAATAGGTCAGGGCTAGTCCAGAGGGTGGCACCTATACAGAATAGAGTTTGATGTGAAAGAACAGGGACATTACAGGAATCCCCATGCTGGATTCATTGAGTTTAAGAAAGGATCTGATGTCAGCAGTGGCAGCAGCGACTAAGGAAGTTTGGATGTCCAGAGGTCATCCATTGCCAGGATGGATGGCTGTATGAGACTGATGGCCCCTCACCAATGTTGTGAAGTAAGGCTCGTAGGGTACAAATGTTCTGGAGGCATTCGTTCTGATTATCCCGCTGTGCTCAAGGACTGGCCAAGGTTTTTTTCTGACCAATCATAGGCTAGAAGGAAGGCAGATGACAAGTCCAGTACTGGCCCCGTTTGGGTCCCTACACACCCAAGAGCAAGCCTCTCACTCTCCCTCTGGACTTGATTTACTCATCTGTAAAATGACAAGTTGACTCAGATGTTCTCTAACAACCTCCTTGAAGGTCCAGGGAAGCCCGGCCCATCATATGAGTCTCTCCCTTCCCCCATACCCTTGGCACTTCCTGTCCCTGCCTGCATCACTACTGCCTAGCACAGAAGTGTGTGTGCACATTTAATTATGTACGTGTCATCTCCCTCAACTTCAGTTTTTGTATCACTGGTGCCTCTCATTGCAATGTCTAGCATGCAGTCAGTGTTTAATAAATGCTTATGGACTGTCTGATCTCCCCAGTGAGATGTTATATTCTGTGCTTCTGGATAATCTCTTAGAGACGGCACAGTAACATAATAGCAGAAAAGTGTGGAATTCCATTTTCTCAGCCTCAATAACCTTAGAAATATTATGAAGGGTTAAATTAGGCAACCTGAGGTCCCTTTTATCTTGAAATCCTTTTTAGATAAGCCTTTCCTTAGGATACTGCTGCTAGATACTTGACAGGAACTCAAGGAATGATTTGTGGGTTGATGAGAACTATGTTCAGGGCTGTAACATGGGTGGGGCAACAGGGCTTTTCCTTAGGGCAATACATCGCTTGTACTCCTGTCTCATCCTGGGATGAATTCCTCTTCCCATTTCCCTACCAGGATTCTTTCCAACAGTAGCCTAGAGCAGATGTCCCAGCATCTCTGTGTGCCCACTGTGTGGTGGGGTCCAACATCCCACTCCTTCAACGAGAGGCCTTTCATCCTACTTTTCCTGAGTGCTAAGATTCTCAGTGATATCTCTGGCTTTTCATGATCTTCAATTCTTTTTTTAGCTTTGTTTTCCAATGTGAAGCCTCTTGCTTTTCAGGGTCTCTACTGTCTCTAAGACTAGTTTTGTCCATTATGCCGTGCAATGTCTGTGGATGTAGTAGTACCTTTGGTGATTGGAATTAGGGTGATTGATTTATCTTGTGATGGACAATTTAAAGAGATCTGGAGATGGGTCAACAAGGCCACTATGGGGGGTGTAGTTTTAAGAGAGGCAGATCTCTTGCCAAGAATTCAGAACTAGTGTGATGATGAATGAATGACAAACAACCCAAAAAGCATTTGTTGAGTTCTTGCTGTGACCCGAGCACTGGGATGTGATTGGCAGATTCTGGATCCAAGCCTCCTTGGACAAAGGAGGTGGCAGAGTGAGGAGCCTGATTTGAGGGGAAGCATGGCTGCTGGATGCCCTTGGAAGGAATCCTTCACTCATTCTAGGTGGCCTGGCATGGGGCAGCCACCTCATCCATGTGTATGCAGCTTCCTTCCTGGGCATGAGTTCCAAGGCACCGTTTGCCTTGCACAGAATAGGGAGACCTTATTGCTGCAATGGCTCAGGCCTGCAGTCACTGAACTGACCTGATGTCACGACTCTGCTGGCTTGTCTTGGGGGTGCCTTCCAGGCCCAGGCCTGTGCCAGGTGCTGGAAATAAAAACGTAAAGTGAAGGAATCTGTCCCTGCTCTGGGGACTTCACATTCTGCTAGCATTGGGCTTAGACCCTTGTGAAGTAGCTTCTTGTTGGTTTTTCACCCCAGGATCAGGATTGACCCATCCTTGAACAATGCACCGGACACAACATGAGGCAGAGGAAAGAAGGAACCCTGATGAAGGACTTCTGGGAGCTTGGCTTGCCTTCGGATCTTGGGCAATCACCCCCTTGCTGGGGCTCACTTTCTCCCTGTCAAAGGAGGGTCCTCACACTCTAATTTCTAAGTCTTCCTCTGCTCTGTGAAGGCAGGTATTGAGGATCTCACCATTCTATGGCCAGTCTGCCTTTGACCACACTCAGGGTTTCCCCAGACACCAGTAAGCATGCTGCCAATCCTTGAAACCTATGTCCTGTACTGACGCTGTAAATTCATCCACAGTTGTTTGTATGTCTCCAGTCTGCTCCCCAGAAGCACCAACCCTAGCACAGAGGGGTTTTAGAAGTTCTGTGCCCAAGGCTTTGCTGGCTCCTGGCCTGCTGGACAGTGGGAGTTTTCCAGGCATTGGAAACATCTCCCCAGCATTGGACGGCGGCAGAACCCCAACCCCGATGTCCCTGCTGGCAACAGAGAAGGGGTTATTCAATGACATGATGGTAGACCCAGATACTGCAGCATGTGATTGTGTCCTGGATTGTGCTGGAGGTTCAGAGAGTCCAGGGAATGGCCCAGGGCTGCCCAGCCGTCAGGCTCTGGGGCAGGATACGTCAGGCTCTGGGGCAGGATACGAGCCCACCCTAGGCCAGGCTTTCTCTTTAGAAGAAGAACAAAACGGAGGCACAATGCCTTCAGCCATTTTCCCACTTCTCACAATAACCCTAATGATCACCGTTCTCAGTCAATCAAATATTTATTAAGTTCCTTCTGTGTGTTGAGCAGTAAATGCACAAAGACAGATGAAAGCCAATGTCTATGTCCTCCTTGAGCTTCTAGTAGATAAATACGTATGATGAGGATGATGGTTAGAGTTCATACAGCACTTTTCCACTTTCCATGTTATCTCATTTTTGGAAATTTTAGAAATTTAGAAATAGCCACATACAAGGTTCATGGGGAGTAGATGGGTACCCAGGAGGGGAGGCTGGAGAACCCTAAATGTGCTGGGTCATCAGGCACCTACAAAGCCCTGAGGATTGTGCTCAGTGCTGGTGATATGAAGAGAGGAAAGGCCCCAAGCCCAAACCAATCCCTGTTCTCACGGTCTAGTGTAGGAGACAACATGCAAACAACATATGTGATCTAAACAGGGAAAATGTCTGAATCGTGAAGGAAGCCCCTGGAAGGAAGGGAGCCAAGGTGGGTGAGGAAGGAGAGTCTGTCAGACTCAGAGACATCCCCGTTGAGTCGGCGTGACCCGGATGGGAGTCTGGGAAGGGGGATGGAAGGATAGGAAGGAAGGGGCCAAGGGGGCCAAGCAGGAGTAGGCACTGAGACCCAGAGAGGGGAGACACATAATCTGTGTCAAACTCTTGAGATCTGGCAGGAAGGACAAGGTCTCAGAAACAGCAGTCTCAGCACACTGAGGCTGAGGGATGCCAGGATGCTGGACGTAGTGTGACTTTGGCTCCTCTTTCTTCCCCACTGGGGATGGTGGGGAGGGAGGGAAATTGAGTGCTTGTTAATCGGAATGAAGAATGAATTTTTGACCCGTGGAACTTGGAGGTCACAGTTAGCCAGAGCTGAGGGTAGAAGCCAGACCCATTCATTCGGCCTCTCTTCTCTACTTTACCTGACTCGACACCTTTCTGCGTCTGTCCTCATTTGCCTCGGACTGTGAGCTAGAGGCCTCCATGGCTGTCCTGGCATTCTCAATCTGACTTTTGGTCCTGGCTTCATTTGGGTTGTTCCGCCAATCCTGGGGATGGCTGCTTGGGTCATGTCATTGCTGACTCCTGGAGTCAGAGGAGAGCCCTGCAGACTCCCATCCTTGGCTCTCCTGGAGGAGGGCCTGGGAACAGGGTGGGGGCCTCAATTATGAATTGAATTGAACTGAAGTAGTTTGTATGCTATGTGTGACCTTGGACAAGATCCCTAGGGACAACAGAGTCTCAGTCTTGATGTATAATATGATGCAACAAGCATTAAGTGGCTGCTGTGTACATGTCCCAGTGCTAGACAAAAAGGAAAAAAATTCCTGTCCTTAAGGGGGTCACATCCTGTGAGAGAAAAGATCACCTGAGATGTTAGATGTGCATACATGAGAAACACAGGGATATCTCATCCCCTATCCCACTGACCCTGCTTTTAACAAAGGAAAAGCCACCAACCAGCACAGGTTCCCCTGGACAGCTGTCATGGCTGCACGTGGCAGCTTATGTGGTAGTGCTTTTTTCCCTACCTCCCTGATGTTCAGAAAGAGGCTTGTTTTGTCCTGGGACTGGCACTGAATTTTCAATTACCCAGACTCTGATGTTCTTTTAATGATAGTGCTCCCCTCTTTTTCTAGAAAGAGACAGCTCAGTAGTGCAGTGGATAGAATGCTGGGGCTTGGAGTCAGGAAGACCTGAGTTCAAATCCAACCTCGGATACTTCCTAGCTGTGTGGCCGTGGCCCAGTCACTTTACCTCTGTTTGTCTATTTCCTCATCTGTAGAGTGAGGATAGCCCTCACCTTTCAGGGTTGTTGTGATGCTCAACCAAGATTAATTATTGTAAAATGCTAATGTGAGCCTTCATGATGATGATGATGAGGATGGTGATGAGGATTGTTCTTGGTTTTGCTAATTTGCTCTGTATGAGTTTAGAACTGGAAGAAATGTGGGAGCCCATGGCCTGGGGAAGTCTGGATCCCCCTACATCCATCACTTAACAAAAACACCCCAATATCCAATAGCCAACAGCCCCAGTAGGGCTCTAGCGCCATCATGTGCCAGCCCATAGAAGAAAGGAGAGTTGATGCTTTGGAGCAGAGGAGCTGGGTTCAGAACAGGGCTCTTTCCCTCATCCTCTGCAGGACATTGGCAAAGTGGCTTCCCTTCTCTGGGCCTCAGTAGTCTCACCTCTAAAAGGGGTAGGGACCAGATGACATAGACACTCCAAATCCCTGAGCCCCCGAGGTCATTATGTCCCCAGCAGCAGCCAGGTAAAATTTGGTGAATTACCTCCCAGCTCTCTGGCCGAAGGGCCTCCACAAATCCCTTGGTTAAAGACCTCCATCATCTTGGCCACCATCTGTTGGGGCATCTGGGCAGAAGCAACACACGGCCTGCTTGTTTCACCTCTGCGCCAAAGACTCCTTTTTCCTAATTGTTTTGTGAGACCACACCAACACATGGATTTTAGCAAACTGTCCTTGTATACATCTTATCTTTAAAAAAATTAAAAATGAAGAACTCTGCATACGGACCTTGTTTAAAAATGTTTCACATGTCAGGATGGAAAAGGGTACGGTGTTGCGTCTGTGCCTTTCCTGTGAAGGATTTATCTCCCTGGCAAGCGCAAAAACAAAATGTCAGCCTCTGTGGGTTCAGCAGGCGCCTTCCAGCATATTTAGCACCTGACTCTTTCCATCTCCTGCCCACACAGAGCAGCCCTCTGTTTTCATACATGAACGATCTGATTAGCTAACTTTTTTTAAAGTATAAAATTGGATATGGGTGAGCAGATGGAGAAACGCTTCTCAGATTGTAACTGCCGACAAACTGCAACTGATGGGAATGTCAGTCAGTTTAAGAACACCCCACCATCCCATCCAGGCGGGCACCATTTCTGTCAGCCCACTGTTTTCCAGAGAGAAGCTGGAGCTTTGGAATTCAGACCAAGCTGAGCTTTCTCTCCTGATGTGGCTCTCCACCTGCCTCTTAATTACCAGTGGCTCTTAGTGTACTTTAACCTAGCACCTCCGGGAGAAGTCATCTGGGTTGAACATTGGCCTAGGAGGTGTAATAGATAAACCTGATGAGGAGGTGAGACCTTGATGGGTGAGGGGTGAGGCAACCAAGATGCTCCAGGCCTTGGGCATGATTGGGGGAATGAGCCCAGAAGCGGGGTTGTCTTCCGAGGCTGCAAGGGCTACAATCAGCCTCGGGCGGGGTTGGCCCAGGAGGGCGGGGCAGGAGAGGGGGGTTTGGATTCTGGTTGCTTTTCCACCCAATGTCTGCCCTTTACCACCTGAGGATGTACAGGAAAGAGGAAGGCAAAATTCATAGGCTATGGTTAATTTTGTTATTTTATTTCTTAGGAATTCCGTAGCAGAAAAGGGCATGAGAGACAAAGCTAATCAATTATTTATGGAATGCCTGCTATGTGCTGGGCTCTGTGAAAGCAGAGAAGGCTTTAAGTGTTTCCTTTCCTTTTCTTTCTCTTTCTCTTTCTCTTTCTCTCTCTCTCTCTCTCTCTCTCTCTCTCTCTCTCTCTCTCTCTCTCTCTCTCTCATTCTTTCTTTCATTTCAATTAACCTACTACTCATAAAAGAACCAATATTCCAAATACTAAGACCTTCAACAGCCAGGTGACATAGACCCTGCCAGCATCATTATTCCTACTTTTACACAAGAGGAAATTGAAGCTCAGAGGTCTACGGACTTGCTGCTAGGGGCAGGCAACTAGTATCAGCCAGGACTTGAACACAGCTCTTTCTTGAATTCCAAGGAGAGTCAGGAAGCTCTCTGTGGATCTACCCTTTCACTGAAAGATCCCTCATCCCTCCCTCCCACCATTCCATTTTGTTGCTACTGCTATTGGTCAGACACGATTTAACTGATGGGGAGAATTTCCATTGTCCCTCCCTGAGCTCCCTGGAGCAGTGCCTCTGCGTTCCTGGCTGGCTCTCACTTCTCTGCCTGGTTCATCCCCTGGACCTAGGATGCTCCCTTTCCTCACTTCCATCTCATGGCTTCCCTGCTCCCATCCAGTCCCAGCTACAGTCCAATCTTCTGCCAGTATTCCTTCCATCTCTACTTCACAATTTAAGCTGCTTTTTTTCCTGTTTGTACAGAGTTGTTTGCATATCGCCTCCCCCTTTAGTCTGTGACTTCCTTGATAATAGTGGTCTGCTGTATGTGTGCGTGTGTATATATATGTATATGTGAGAGAGAGACAGAGAGAAAGAGACAGAGACAGACAGAGACAGAGGCAGACAGGGACCGAGAGAAAGGCAGGACTTGACTGGGCCTTCTTCTCCCAGGGTGGCCTTTGTTACTGTCTGCCGCCAAGACTGCCAGGAGGCAGTCCAGGGGAAGTGCTGGAGCAGCGGAGTTGACCGTGCACTGGAAAGTGCGTTGGGCTCTGTTTTCTAGCTCTAGGGCTCTGCAGTTTGGGAGTGGTCTTTCCAAGTGCCTTTGTTCATGGCACGAGGTGGCAGGCTGCCCGACAGCATGGAGCACTCTGGCCTCAGAGACCTGCCTCTGCTACCTTTAGTTCTGTAGTACATCAAGGCACAGAAAGCCAATGGATCTCATAGTCAGAAGATGCCTCACTGGCCACCTAGACCTCGCATGAGTCCTCACTGTAACATGCCTGTCAATGGGCATTCAGACTCTGCTTGCAGAGCTGAAGTGATGGGGAACCCACCACCCTGGCACCTTTTTCCATCACATCCAGCCTAAAATGGCTTCAGCTTCCATTCATTGCTGCCTTCTAGGAACCAGCAAAGCAAAGCTCTTACAACACAGAGCTGGGTGGGGAAAGTCAGATGATGTGTACAAGGTCATACAAATGTTAATCTGTAAAGCCTCTGAGCCTCAATTTCGTCATCTGTAAAAAAAAAATATTTGTACTACCAGGATTGTTGAGGTTAATACTTGCTACACTCAAAAGTTCTATGCAAATATGAGCTTCAAAAAAATTAATTCAAAGCTTTCTTGATCTCTTGGACCTTTCTTTCTCTCTGATGACTTTTGTTCACCATTGAGTTCATTCCCTGGATTTGCTGGCTGATGCCAATTTATGAGAAGACGCTATTTCCAAAGTCGGGATGCAGGAAGACTCCTTGAATCCAGGGCAAGATGTGCTGGTTTGGCCTTGAGTAGGGTCCTGCCCAAGCCTGTTTGCTCACCTGGATAGGCATCCCTTAAGTACTGGTTTCCCCACTGGTAAAATGGGGCACAGGGTGATGTTGAGGGTGACAGTAACAATGACAGATGTTGAGATAATCACTAGCTTCTCCTATAGCTTCCCAGAATTCCTATGAGGACATTGATCAACTCTCCCTCACTCAAATCAAAGTCAACTACAAGTCATGTCATCTCCTTGATGTCATGGTCCTCTTTGAGAATGAAGGACAAACACCCACAAGAGACATTGATATCCCCACTTTACAAAGAAGAAAATTGACTCTCTGGACCTAACTCATGCGTCCTTGATCCCAGGATTGGGGAGATCATTTACTTCTGCCTTGGGATGGGGGGTGGGGAACAAAGGGCTTGAGCTCACTGGCCCCAGCTTGGGGCTTGGTTGAGGGTCAGGTGACCAGATACCATTGTGAGATGGAGGAGCACATGCTCCTTGACCTTTGTACAGCGGCCCTGGTAAACGACCTTGGAAACTCTGCAGGTTCACTGCTGGCACAGCCTCAGAATGTGTGCTCATTCTGCTTATCTTCAGCTTTGGGAAGATAGTCCTAGTGACTAGGACCAGGAAATGACAGCCCTGCCTTTCTTGGGGCAGGGATAATGGAATATGGATGCTTGTGTAATGTGGTAGGACTACAGAGCTGGCGGATCCCGGGTCCAGAACAAAAGACAGGCTAGCCCTACCAGGAGGACTCAGACCAGCTGGAGAGCATGCAGAGGGTGAAGGGCCTCCGTCCCATGCCACGTGATGACCAGCTGAGAGAACTGGGGACACTGAGCATGAAGAAGGAAAGATGAGGTTACATTGGTAGCCAAGGGGTGGGGCGTCTGGAAGGGGGCCCTGGCAGAATGGGTGGAGACTGCAAGAGATCATTTAAGGCTTGAGCTCAGGGATGCCCCAAAGACAAGCATGGGCGCAACCCTAGGGGAAGTCTCCAAAGCGGGTCAGACATTGTAAGGAATGGACTCTTGTTCGGGGGCAGTTGATGGGGCCACTCTGGATGCAGTGCTAGGGCCTGGAGTCAGGAAAACCTGAGTTCAAATCCAGCCTCAGACACTTACTAGTTGTGTGACCCTGGGCAAGTCACTTACCCCTGTTTACCTCAGTTTCCTCATCTGTAAAATGAGAAGGAGAAGAAAGAGGCAAACTACTTCAGTAACCTTGCCAAGGTAACCCCAAATTGGGTCACAGAGAGTCAGACATGACTGAAACAAGTGAACGACAACAAATTCTTGTTCAGTTGCACGGACTGCTGAGGCTCCTTCAAGTTTATACTGCTTCCATTTTGGAGATTCGGAAACCGAGGCCTTCGGATTCTCAATTCAGCTCTCTTCCCCTCCTAAACAGGACAGAATGCTGACTCTGAATTCAGGAAGACCTGAGTGCAAATCTGCCCTCAAACGTTCGCAAGCTGGGTGACCTTGCTTCCTTGACTTCTCCACTGTCTGCCTCAGTTTCCTCAACTATGAAACTGGGATAATAACGACCCATGCCTTTCAGGGTTGTTGTGAGGACCAAATGGGATGACAAGGGTAAAGTCCTGAGCATAGTCTCAGGCACATAGTAGCCACTTGAGGATAATTTCTCCACTTTCCCCCTCCATACACTTTCTCCACATTAGTTTTCTCTCCTGCCTTCTCTGTTAGGCTCATTTCATTTCCAGACCCCGTCCCCACCCCCAAGGGTTCCACCCATGGGCAGTTAGCCCACTTGGACCCATTCATCTCTCCAAGAACTGGGGTGTCATCCAGTAGTAGGGGATGGAGGACCAGACTGCGGTGCCCTTCTGTCTGCCAGCTCTAGAGACAGTAAAGCCCTAAGAATGGAAGAGACTTTGTAGAGGGAAGAGGTGGTGGAGGGGGAAAGAGAAGGATTCTCATTCAGAGGAAATGAAACAATAAGTAAAGAAAGAACTGAATGATGAACAAGGCATGTTCCTAGTTCCTGGGAAGCTCAGCCCTCAGGAAGAGCCAGCTCCGCTCTCTTGGCTGCAACCTGGGTTTCAGCAAACGGCCGGCTTTTCTGTTGAGCTTCTGACATAGGATGTGGATGCTGGACTCCCTCCCAGGGGAAGAGAAAGACGGCCCTGTAAATTACACAGAAGAATGGGTGACTGGCATCCCCCAGCAGGCCCCCCCTTCTTGACTGGAAACGTCTGCCCTCCCCTCTGAAGTGGACAACAAATGCCCGATCCTCTGACTGAACAGCAACATTCTGCTTGGGAAGGAGGTTTGCTGTTAGAGGCAATTGTCACCTTGTCACCAAACATCCATTACAAATGCTGTGAGTGGTAGGGTCCCAGCCTTTATCGCCTCAAAGGACTGGTGGGAAAAAGGCAGCAGCCCCTGCAGATAGCAGAACCTCGAACCCACAACACTGAGCCACAATCCCTCAGCAGAGCCGTTAGCTTGTTTGTGTCTTTGTGAAGGAGCTAGCAGGAAATGGGGCCGAGGATGGAGAGGAGGAGGGCCCTTCTCAGGACGGTCTGGTCTCTGAGGCCTAGCCCCTGGGCCCACGATCGTCCCCATGGGCCACCCCAGCTATGGTGGGAAGAGGCAGGGCTAGACTGATGACTCACTTCATGTCTTTGGGCCAATCCCTTGGCCTCCAGGAGCCTCAGTTTGCTCATCTGTAAAATGACAGTCAGTATACGTGAACCTCCCAGCTCCCTGGGCTGTTGTTAGAAAATTTCTTTACGAACCTTAGAGGGCATGATCCACGGGGAGCAGGGTTTCTCGGTATCAGGTCTTCGCCCAAAATGGACCTTAGGGGTGGGTTTGCCTTTATGAGATTTTGTGGAGCTGCTGCTAAGGCAAAGACCTGACTTTACAATCCCCAAGTGGTCTGCCCTGTGGAAAGAGTACCTGGGATGAGACCCCGAGTCTGTCTGTGTGGCTACTTGTGTGTATCTGTGTCTGTGTGCATGCATGCGCATGCGTGCACACACACATACACACACACACACACAGAGATAAGTAAAGGGATAGAAATAGGACTTGGGATTTCACGTGTCCAGGAGATTTCCTGATGCCTTCATTTCTTCAGAGGCATCCCCTCTGAAGGGCCAGGCCTCTGAGAGTGGCCTTGAACATCATGTTGACCAGCCATGAGTGACGTGTTAGAGGAGCCCGAAGAAACCAGGCTCCCTTGTTCCCAGGCCAGCTCTAACCATTATACTACCCTGCCCCTAAACCATATTGAACTGTACTTAGATTTTCTGTCACCTTTTCAAACCCAGTTTCCACTGCCCTATTTCCCTCTCTTGAGCTGTCAATCTATAAACCCTAATGGGCCTTTGTTTCCTTCAGCTCCTGTAGAAGGAGTTTTTAACCCAAGATCCACTAAAAATTGCCACTTGTATTTCAATATAATTGGCTTCCTTTGTATTCCTATGTATTTATTTCATATATTCAACAGCATCATTCTAAGGACAGGTCCTTTGGCTTCACCAGCCTGCTTCCACAGGGCTGCAAAACCCAGAGAAAGAGTATATGAAATCCCAGGGCATGTAAGATCCTGAAGATCTGATGACAGCCCATTTGTCTTATTATGGTTGCCTGAGGAGTATCAGCCCTTTTCAGCATCCTCCCTGTGCCAGAGAAAGGCTGCTTTGTAGCACTCTCGCTGAGGCCCAGAGGGACTCCCTCTTCAACAGCTTCCTGGAGGCCCCAACTCTGTCCTGTGTGACCCAGGGCAACCCACTCCTTGTCTGGGCCTTGGTGCCCAGACCAGACTATCATCATGCCATGTGCACAATTGTTTGTGTGGTGTCTTCTGGGGGAGTGGGGTGGGTTTTGCCTTTGTCTGTATCCCCAGGACTTAGCCCCATCCCCTTAGCTCCATTAGGTTGATACTTGTTGACTGACTGAGTTATGAATGAATTCAGATTCGAACTGCCCTTTGCCCTTTCAGATTTGGAGCTCTGGGCAGGGACATCACCTGCAGGAAGCCTCCCCCCGGGAGCATTTCAGCTCCTCACCACATCATGCTGATTTGGGGTGTCACTGTCAGATTTCTTCTGCCTCCCCAGATAGAGGGCAGGAATTGCTGGAGCGCCAGTCCCTAGCAGCTCACTTTGTATTCAGAAGGTACCCAATAATTGTTTATTGACTGTGAGAGTCTCCCTCTTCAAGATGTCCATTCTCTTTTAGGACTGGGCTTAGGAAGACTCATGGGACAGGGGCATCTTCTCAGACTTAGACTCCCCCTCAGTGAGCCCTCTGGCCCAGCATAGTTTTCCTTCATCCTACCAGATTTGTCTAGGTGGGGGATGCTAATATCACACATTTGGACACTTTCCTCCCCAGGCCTGTATAGGAAGGATCATAGGATTTAGACCTGAAAGGTACCTTCAAAAAGAGCTAGGCTCCTTCTTCATTTTACTGTTGTGAAAACTGAGGCCTCGAAAAGTTGTATGGCATTCCCCAGGTCATACAGGCAGAGGGAAGGGGCAGGGCCATAACAGAAACCAAACAGTGCAAGAACAGGGCCTTAGTCTCTTCCAAGATGGCAGCAGACCTCCCTCACTCGTTGGCCTGAGGCAATTTTAAAGGAATGGAAAAGCCCATTCATCTGCCACTGTTCTCCGACTCCAACATACACGTTATTTATAGAATTAATTTTGTAGAGGCAGTGCGTTGCCTAAAGGAAATATTCATCTTATGAATGAATTATGGTACTTAAGCAAAAAAAAAAAAAACCAACAAAAGATTGCCTACGGGAGTTGAAAGGTTCCTGGGTTTGGTTTCAGAGGAAGTGAGTTCCACTGCTCCCCCTCAGTAAGTGCTTGTGCCCCCTCCCAAATCCCCCTGCCTTCCCCCACTTCTGTATATCTGTGTTTATGCCCCTGATCTGCCTCCCCCTCTTTAAATTTCTTGGTATCCTCTTGTCTCCCCCATTAGAAGGTAAGTTCCTTGGAGCAGGGATCATTTCATTCTTTACCTTTGCACACATGGTGCTGTCTCATAAGTACTTGTGGATTGACTGCTCACCAGCAGTGTTTGATTCACTTGGCTTTTCAATTCCCCTGCCACATGAAAAATGCTAGGGATGCAAAGACTTCAATTCTCTGAGCCTCAGTTTTCTCATCTGTTAAAATGGGGATATGATAACACCTGTGACACCTCCTAGGCTCTTCGATAAGGAAGTGGAAGGGGCCTTAGTGATCCACCCCACCCATTTTATAGACAGAGAACTGAGTCCCAAGTACCTTCAGGCACCTGACACTCATCACATAAGACATAAATAACAGGTCAACATTTGAAACCCCCACCATTCTTTCCACCATACTAGCCTCATCATTGGATTGTTATGAGGAAATGACAAAATGAACAGTGATGCCTACAATGATGCTGAGTGACCTTTCCTGGATGCTGTGTTTGCAAAGAGCATGGTCACTGCTTGCATCACTGAGGACAGATTGCTCCGATGTAAAAGGAAGAGGATGGATTGATGAGTGAATGGAAAAGAAGTTTTTTCATTGAAATTTGGGAATTTAGTTTTATTTTACTTTTTTCCAAATTTATTAATTTATTTATTTTCAGTTTTCAACAATCATTTCCACAAGTTCCAAATTTTTCCCTCTCTCTCCTCCCTCTCAAAGACAGAATGCAATCTTATATGGGCTGTACACATACATTTTTATTAAACACATTTTCACATTAGTCATGTTGCATAGAAGAATTAAAACGAATGGGAGAAACCATGAGAAAAATCATGAGAACACCAAAGGAGAATATAGTCTGCCTCATTCTGTGTTCCGACTCCATAGTTCTTTCTCTGGATGTGGACGAATTTTTGCTTCATGAGTCCTTTGGAAATAGTTTAGGTCTTTGCGTTGCTGTGAAGGGCTAAGTCTATCAGAAACTGTCCTTGCACACTGTGGCTCTTACTGTGCACAATGTTCTCCCGGTTCTTCTCGCTTCACTCAGCATCAGTTCATAGAAGTCTTCCCAGATTTTTCTGGTAAAACCTGTCCATCATTTCATATGGCCCAATGGTATTCCTTTAGATTCATATACTACAACTTGTTCAACCATTCCCCAGTTGATTGGCATCACCTCAACTTTCAGTTTTTGGCCACCACATAAAGAGCTATTATAAATATTTTTGTACATGTGGGTCCTTTTCCCATTTTTATGAGTTCTTTGGGATACATTTGTGTCAAAGGGTATGCACATTTTTATAGCCCTTTGGACATAGTTCCAAATTGCTCTCCAGAATGGTTGGATCAGCTCACAGCTCCACCAACAATGAATTAGTGTTCCTACTCTTCCACATTTTCTCCAACATTTATCATTGTCCTATTTTGTCATGTTAACCAATCTGATAGGAGTGATGTGGTACCTCGGAGTTGTTCTGATTTGTATATTTCTAATCAGTAGTGATTTTGAGCATTTTTAATATGACTATAGTTTTAATTTCTTCCTCTACCTGTTCATATCCTTTGACCATTTATCAATTGGGAATGACTTGTATTCTTGTAAATTTGACTCAGTTCTCTATATATTTTAGAAATGAGACCTTTATCACAGACACTAGTTATAAAAATTCTTTCCCAGTTTTCTGCTTCCCTCCTAATCTTGGTTGCATTGACTGTGCAAAAAAGTTTTCAATTTGATATAATCAAAGTTATTCATTTTGCATTTCATAATATTCTCTCTCTCTTGTTTGGTCATAAATTCCTCCATTCTCCATTAAACTGACAAATACACTATTCCTACTCTGATTTGTTTATAGTATCAACCTTTATACCTCAATCATGTACACATTTGAACTTTATTCTGGTATCCGGTATCAGATGTTGGTCTTTGCCCCATTTCTGCCATACCGTTTTCCAGTTTTCCTAGCAGTTCTTGTCAAATAGTGAGTTCTTATCCCAGAACTTAGGGTCCTTGGGTCTATCAAATAGTAGACTGTTATAGTCATTGACTACTGTGTCTTGTGTACCTAATCTATTCCATTGATCTACCCCTCTCTTTCTTAGCCAATACCAGGTGGTTTTGATGATTGCTGCTTTATAATACAATTTAAGATCTGGTATAGCTAGGCCACCTTCTCTTGCCTTTCTTTTCATTAATTCCCTTGATATTCTGGACTGTTGTTCTTCCACATTTATTTTAATATTATTTTTTTCTAGTTCTATAAAATAATTTTTGGTAGTTTTATTGGTATGGCACTGAATAAGTAAATCAATTTATGTAGAATTGTCATTTTTATTATATTAGCTTGGCCTGTCCACAAGCAACTGATGTTTGGGTTGTTTGTTTCCCAATCATTTTTCATTTGTGTGAAAAGTGTTCTGTAATTATGTTCCTGTAGTCCCTGGGTTTGTTTTAGCAGGTGGACTCCCAAATATTTCGTAGTGTCTACAATAAATTTAAATGGGATTTCTCTTTCTATCTCTTGCTGTTGGGCCTTGTTAGTAATAAGGAGAAATGCAGATAATTTATGTGGGTTTATTTTGTATCCTTCAATTTTGCTCAAGTTTTTTTATTATTTCAAGTAGTTTTTTTTTTTACTTGATTGTCTAGGATTCTCTAAGTGTATCATCATATCTTCTGCTGGTAGCTTAGTTTCTTCTTTTCCTGTTCTAATTCTTTCTATTTCTTTTTTTTTTCTCTTATTGCTAAAACTAACATTTGTAATACCTTCTTGAATAACAATCTTGATAATGAACATCCTTGTTTCACCCCCCGATGTTGTTGGAAATGCATCGATCTTATCCCCATTATATATAATGCTTGCTGATGGCTTTAGGTAGATACTTCTTATTATTTTAAGGAAGACTTCATTTATTCCTATGCTCTCCAGTGTTTTCAGGAAAAAAGAAAACATTTATTAAAGGCCTACTATGTGCCACGCACTGGGGATAGAAATACAAACTTGAGAGGGTCCTTGACTTCCAGGAGCTAATGCTTATACTCAGGCTCATACACATCAATAGTAACCTATATTTGTATAGTACTTTAAGATTTGTAAAGTACTTTTATGGATGTGTTTGATCCTCACACTACCTGTGAGGTAATTGCCGTTATTGTTCCCATTTTATAGAAGAGGAAACTGAGACATACCAATTCAGTGACTTGCCCAGGATCAAAGAACTATTAAGTGTCTTAATCAAGACTCCTATTCCAACTCCACACTCTATCCATGGTTGAGTAGAACATGGGCCAGCTATTGATCTGGGGATTAAAATAAAGTTGGAGGAGGGCGGAGAGGTTCCTGCCTCCTCCATGGGCTGGTATGTCAGCTCCTACACACATGGTGCCATAGAAGCAGCTGCTTTGGGGTATTGAGCTCCTAGGATCAGATATCTGGTGCTGGAAGAGACCTCCAAGGTCCTAATTGAGATCCTTCAACCTGAGGCCCAGGGAGGTAAATGCTTTGCCCAAGGTAATACGTGTCTTCATTGAGATTCAAACTCAGGTCCCTGATTGTGGAACCTGAGCGACTCTACCACAATGCTTCACTTTGACGATTTCTGATCAGTTGGAGTCTTTCAGCTGAGCCTAGAACACAAGCTGACCAAGATGCCATCCAGCAGATACATGGTTAGGCACACATAGGGTGAACCTGGTGGACTCTGGGCTCTCTGTCTTTCCGATTGTGTTTATCCCTCACCAACTGAAAGGTTAGGTACTTTACAACTCTTCAGCGTTTTTCTGGACCACATTGCTGTTGGCTCTGGGTCCCAGAGCAGGGAGCTCCACCAGCTTCAGACTTGAGCAGATGCCCCGCTTCTGAGGCTGACACCTCACAGTTATAGGCAGCCTCAACCACCAGTGCCTCAACATCCCCAAAGCTCCCAGCATGGCCAGGGACTGGTGCTCTGATGCTTTTGCTTCCTCTTGCCAATGCTGCTCTCCCCTCTCACACAGTCCCACAAGTGTTTCTCAGTCCCTCTCTTTCCTTTGTTCTCTGAAAAGTCTAGAAGCTGTGGATGTTTGATAGCCTGTCCCCCCACCCCAGGCTTCTCTAGGGGGATTATTCTGTCTGTCTCCTGAGGGAGCCAGGATGCTTTGGGGACCTTCAGCTTCAACTACCGGCTGAGGGGCCATGCCTTTGAATAGCTTTGTATCTAATGGGGAACTTCCATCATGTTTGTTTTGATATTCTTTTCAATATTATCTTTTTTTATCTCTGCAGGGAAGCATTTCTCCATTAATCTCCATGGAGTGGTTTAATTCTACATGGCCCAGTGCTAACAGTTTTTCCCTGACCATCCCTACCCCCAAAAGACTGGGTTCTTTGGGCCCTTCTGAAAGGTGGGATTAAAAGGGAGGGGAATGTGAAAGAAATTTTTTAAAAGAATAAGTAATGAGCAGTCTAAGATAGCAATCTGTGTGTGCTCCAGTGGGCTGGGGGCAGCTTCTAGTTCCAAGAGAGTGAGGCAGTCTTTTTTGCTAGCTTTCTGAGAATTCTCATTCCAGCAGGGGGTGGGACTGTGTTTCACCCTGGCCCTGGGATTCTTCTCTGGTTCATGGAAGCAGAGAAAGTAATTTTGAGAGGCTTTGTTTTTGTTGGGCATCCTTTTTTTAACAAAGACAAGCAATCATTTAAAAAAATTTAAATGTGAATAGTATTTAGGTTTTTTTCTAATCACATGGAAAGAAAATTTTCAACGTTCATTTTTTTATGATTTTTGAGTTCCAAATTTTTCTCCCTCCTCCCTCCCCCAAATGGCAAGCAATTCGATATAGGTTATACATGTCCAATCATGTTAAGACATGTCCACATTAGTCATGTTGTGACAGAAGACACAGAACAAAAAGAAAAAAAAACCAAAAAATTAAATGATATTATGCTTTGATCTGTATTCAGTCTCTATCAATTCTTTCTCTGGATTTGGATCTTCTTTTTCTTTTTCTTTTTCCTTAATAAACAGTATTTTCCCCAATTACATATAAAGATAGTTTTCAACATTTATTTTTGTAAGATTCTGAGTTCCAAATTTTTCTCCCTCGCCTCTCCCCTAAATGGAAAACACTGTGATACAGGTAATACCTGTACAATCATGTTAAACATATTTCCACGTTAGTCATGTTGTGAAAGAAGAATCAGAACCAAAAGAAGAAAGAAAAAAATAAGAAGCAAAAAAAGAGTGAAAAGAGTGTGCTTACATCTGCCTTCAAACTGGTTCTTTCCATGGAGTGTTTAGCATTTTCCACCATGAGTCTTTTGGAATTGTCTTGGATCATTGTAATGCGGAAGAAAACTAAGTCTCAAAATTGACCATCATACAATATTGTTACTGTGTACAATGTTCTCCTGGTTCAGCTCACTTCATTCAGCGTCAGTTCATGTAAGTTTTTCCAGGATTTTCCGAAATCCAACTGCTCATCATTTCTTAGAGAAATTCATATAACACAACTTGTCCAGCCATTATTCAGTTGATTGCCCTCCATTTCCAATTCTTTGCCACTGCAGAAAGAGCTGCTATAAATATTTTTGTACATCTCTTTTTTACGATCTCTTTGGGATACAGACCTAGAAATGGTATTGCTGGATCAAAGAGTTTGTGTAGTTTGGTTGCCCTTTGGTATATTTCCAAACTGATCTCCAGAAAGGTTGGACCAATTCACAACTCCACCAACAAAAACATTTTTAAAAATACAAGTGAGTTTTAGGACCTGGAAGCATGATCTTTACTGACCTATCTGTATCTTAGGTACATGAGCAGGTAGCTTTAAAGAGTGTTTGTTTTCTCTCTTTCTCCTTCCCTGTCTGTCTGTTTCTTCTGTCTCCATCTTCTACTCTGTCTCTCCCTTCTCTCTCCTTTTGTCTCTGTCTGTGTCTCATTCTTCCACTGTCCTTTTCTCTCTCTGTCTACCCCCTTCTATCTTTGTTTCTCTGCTCTCCCCCTGTCTGTCTCTGCCCCTTTCCTCTGTCTATCTGCCCCTTCTTTTTGTCTCAATCTCTCTCTGTTTTACTCTCCCTCTCTGTCTCTTTCTCCTTCCTCTCTGTCTCTTTCCTTCTCAGTCTCTCTCTGTCTCTTCTGTTTCTGTCACTGTCTCTCTTCTGCCCTCTCCTGTTCTTTTGCCTGCAAGAAGGTGATTTGTTTTATGCTTTGTCTCTGGGTCCCCTGGTCCTTAGCATGGTTCTTGGCATATAGTAGGCACTCAGATGATTGGGACTCAGTTGATGATCCAAGAACAACTCATCCAGAGTCTGGGGTCAGGAGATGGAGCATTTCTCTGGTAGACCAGTGTGACTGGGACAGAGAATTCCTGAAAGAGATTATATGAAATCATCCTAATAGGATGAATTGAAGCCGATGATGAGGGCCTTTAAATGCCAAATAGAATATTTTGCATTTTATCCTAAAGGCGCTCAGGAGCCAGAAAGCTTCTATAATATTCAATCAGTCAAACGACATTTATTCATTTACTAAGCACCTACTATGTGCCAACCACTGTCCTATAGGTGCTGAAACTATAAAGATGAAAATGCAATCATCTTGCTGGAGCTCCCATGCTACCTGCAGAAGGCGATGAAAGCACTCATACAAAATACAGGCAGAAATACAAGTAATGAGGGGGCAGGACATGGGGGGGAGATCAGGAAAGGGGGCGCTTGGCCTAGGTTGTAGGGAAAAGGCCCCGACCCTCCCTTCTGTTTGTAGCAGAAGGTATCATCCCAGAAGACCCTGAGAAGCGACAGAATTTTAGACAAGGTGCATTGGATGTTAGTGCCTTCTGGAGTGTGTGGGAGGAAACTCATCGATAACAGGTTTGCAAAGCACTTCTCACAGTGCCTGGAACATAGTAGGGGATCCTCCCACCCCACCACCCCAAAATGCTTCATATCGGTAGGAAATGGAAGCTGTCCCTTGGTCTCGGAGCTGCTTCCCTGGATGGCCAAGAGGGCTCTGTGCTGGGGTTCCCGGGTCCCACTCTGGCTGCTGCAGGTTTGCTCCTGGGCTGAGGAACCGAGCCTGCCCCACTAGCCTTTGGCTTTCGACGTCCAAGCAGATGCTAATCAAAGAGGCAACAGAGTGGAGTGAAGAGCAGTCTGGGCTTGGATGGATCTTCTCAGGTGAAAGTCCGGGTTCTGAGGCCAACGGCTCTGATCCAGACTGGCTCTATGACCGAGCTCAGCAAGGTAGTCTCTTGCTCGAGATTTCATTAGTGGCTGTCAGAGGTAGGGAAAAATCTGAGCCCAGTTCTTTGGTGTTGAAGTGGATAAAACACTGAACCTAGAGTCAGAAAGATCTGAGTTCAAATTTGACCTCGGACACTTCTACTTGCCATCTGTGCGATCCATGGCAAGCCTTTTCACCTGTTTACCTTAATTTCCCCAATTGTAAAATGTAGTTTGTAGACACCCCCACCCCCCACCCCAGGGTTGTTGTGAGGAGAAAATGAAATAACTCTAAAGCATGTAGCACAGTGCCTGGCACATAGTAGGGACTTAATAAATACTTATTTCCTTCTCATAGTTCCACACTGCCTCCTCATCAAATCTTCCTTAAAATTCTTGACTTTTCTCTTAGGAGATCCCTGATGACTAAAGTTAGCTTTGGGAGGGTAACCAGTGGGAAAAGAGTGAATTTTACCTTTTTTTCATCCTTTTCTTATCAATGAGGATGGCCAGGTAGTGGAAATAATCAAGTGGATGCCTGACTTGAATAGAATCGTTGGGGCGGCTAATCCGGACTGTCCTCTTAGGGACCCGCAGGCACCTCCACAGGTGTTTATGGAAACAGCTCGAGGCTGGAAGGGGGTGATCCCAACAGTCAGGGTTTCTAGGTGATAGTCATTCCCAGGGGGACAATTAAATCATTAAACCTCCCTTCTATGGAAAAGAGAAGAGTGGAAAATCTCTTCCAAAACATCTAAAGCCCATAGTCCACTTAAAACAAGATCAAAAGCCAGCACGTCCTCCGGGTGCTTACAATCTAGTGTGGGGTACAGAGAGGACTCTGCCCTCACTTAAGGGTTTTTAGAGATTCAGAAGGCTTGGCATAAAAAGGTGGGCTGAGAGAGCTGCCTTTCCCCTGGGAAATCAATGAAGGCTTCCCCGAGGATATGGCACCTGGGCTGGGCTGGGCAGGGCAGAGGAGGAGGCTACAATGAGTGAAGGTCATGGATAGAGAACAAGCCAGGCAAGGCTGGCTGCTGGTCCTGGGGGGTGCCAAGGCTGGCTGCAGGGCTCCTGTGGTTCAGTGTGGTCTCAGGGACAAGAGGGAGTTACTGCAGCTTCTTAAGAAGGTCTCTTATTTTCAGACCAGTAGCTTAAAACTGTTTTTGTAGCTGGGGGTTTCTGGAGGCTTGAATGGGACCTCAGAGAAGGGAAAGGGAATAAGCCTTGGTATCTCACCCACCATGTGTCAGGCTGGTGCAGAGCACTTTACCAGTAGAGGAGTGAGGGAAAGAAATGGAGACTGGGGAGACGTTTTAGAGATAGAATCGACCAGGTAGGTCTTGGCAGCTGCTGGGATGGGAGGTTGTGAGGGAAGGAGAAGGTGTCCCAACTCTGGGGTTTGGGACCTTGAAGGTGATTTTGGAGGAAGGCAAGGAGGACCTGAAACAGAAAGAAGAAGTTAGAAGGGGTGTGGGGGAGAAGAGTTTAATTCAGAGGCTTCTGAGTGTGACAAAGGGAACCAGGAACTCCAGGGGAGATGTCCAGCAGGCAGGATTTCCCAGCACCCTGATCTTCAGCACATTTTACTTTGCTGAACTATAGATGTGATGGGCGGGGGCAGGAGGCTCCTAAATGATATTGTTTGTTGGGTCCTGGCCCTCATTTCTCTCTGCTGTACCCTTTCCAAGGCTCTCAGTTCTCCTCAAGTGCCTGGGTGGGGGAGGGGAGGAGGGCGAATTTGGTTGGTGGTAGGCATTACTTCCAGGATTCCCAGTCCTGATGGTCTCAGGGCATGAATCTCATGCCCTCCCCAGTGAGGTCTGGCTGGAAGCATCCCTTCCTCAACCATCTCTCCTTTGTTGTGTCCCTTGCATTCACCATGGTCTACTTTCCTAAGGCTATGAAAATAGCATCAAGGAAAACAGCCTGTCTGGTAATCAAGGGCTTTCGAGAAGGGCGCAGCTCATTAGTCTGTCTAGGGACTGAGCCTTTGGTCCCCCCAGAATGCAGCATTACATTTATTCGGCTCCTTTCCCTCAGCTTGGAGTGTTTAAACATGTTTTCCCTATTTGTCATGTTCTCTGGCCTTGCTGGCTGGATTCACATCAGCCTCCCTGATTTGTGGATTCTGCCGTGTACAGCAGCCTGAGGAAGCCTGTACCTGTCAGCAGGACGATGGATTTCTCACCTCTTGAATGCCCCCAGGGGGCATGAGGTCTTGGAAATGGGGCCCTGCAACTGCAGAGGGCATGGGTTTTCTCATCATCCATTAGTAATAGTGGTGATAACCATGGCTAATGTTATTAGCTAATAATGTTTGCCAAGCATCTTATACGCATTGTTATTCTCTTGGATTCAGTGAGGTAGTTTGATCTGAGTAGAGTGTTTCTATTACTTTTTCTTTAAAGCTTGTGATGAACAGAGAGAAAGAAATGACCTCTCCAGAGCTATAAACTGGGGAAAAGGAGGCTAGAAATGTGTTTTCCTGCCCCAGACCCAGCTGCATGTTTTTTAAGCCCTTCAAAATCTCATAAAATGGAATTACAATTTGTAATTTTAAAGACAAAATCTAAAATTCATGCAAAATAGGTGGGAACTATGACAATAACCCGTTTGGAGCCCTAGGCAAAATGAGAGGGATGAGTTGTCTGGGTTAGAGGTCTCAACTGGTCCTAGAGTCAGGAGGTCTTGAGTTCAGATCCCACCGCAACTCCTTCTGACTCTGTGAACAGGGTACTACGTTACCCCCTCTCGGCCTCTGTTTCCTCATCTGTAAAACAGATACCTCTCAGAGCTGTTATATGGATTAAAGGAGTCTACATAGGAGTTCCCACACCAGGAGGTGCCTATACCCATAAAATGGAGACTAGCACTGCCACCCGTGGCTCACTCTTCCCCTTACCCCAGTTTCCCTCCCCTCCCCCCAAAAAAGAAAACCTTGATGAGGTTGTTGTGAGAGGTCTGTGAGAAACTATCTAGAAAAGGCCTTTGGAAAACCTTAAAATGCTACCTATATCTTATCATTCTTATCATTAGTGGAGGGCCTCCCACAGGGCTCATATCCAGTGGATTTTATTATGGTCTGGACAGGCCTGGATGGCTGCTAAGTTCCATCCCAGCTGTGGGAGCCTATGTTCTATGACCAGACCTCTACAACTGCTCCCCCAACTGAAACCCCCTCTCTGTTCTCACCGTTTTCCCTCTAGTGGCACCCTGGTGATCACCACTCTGGACTGGAGCAGCCCACGGACCATTTTTCCTGCCTTGATTATTCCCCTCTCACTCCCCAGAGCTGTGTTATGCCCCACCTTAGCTTACATAGCTTTAGTGTCTCTCAGGTACCTTCCGTGTAAAGTCCCAGCGTTTCTGTCTAGGATTAAGAGTTTCCTGTAATCTGTTGTGGTCTGGCCACTCTGCACTTCATAGGATGCTTCCAGCCAGACCTTACTGGGGAGGAATCCCTGATCCTGCCACCCCACCATTAAAAAGCTAAATCAGGAGCAAACTCCCAGGTGACCTGGTGCTTTCCTGACTGAAGCCCTGCCCTTCTTCTAGTAAGCCATGGCTTTATCCCCATAGTGCACCTTTTTTAAGTGCCATTCTAATATAAATTATTAAATTTGCACATTAGAATTCTCTGTGAATGTCCTCTTCCATGTGTAGCAGCCTCGGAAGCTTTGTGAGGCAGATCCACATCCCAGTGAAACGCTTTCTTCACAGCCCAGGTCAGCACTTGGCTCATCTCATCAGAGTCTTTGTTTCCTTAAAGAAGGTTTCATGGAAGTTCCTTCTTCGTTTTGACAGCAGGCATATTTCTTAGCATGTCCCTCTGCCCTCTCCAGTGATAGATGCTTCATAAATGCTCATCGAACTCAAATAAAGGATTTGGGGTTCAGACTGAGGGTCCGTAGGCTTGCCTCCTGCCTCTTATTACCCAGTGATCTCGGGCTAATGATGTCACTTCTCTGACTCCAGTGTCTTCCCTTGTAAAATAGGGAGTTGGGTGAGCTGGCCTCTGAAGTTAATCCCCACTCTTCGTCCATGCTTTCGTGATGTTTTAATTAAAGATTGTGATTCCTCTTAGGGGAAATGAGAGGGTCTAGTCTGGAACTTTGGGAGCCTCCCTTCCTCCTTCCAGGTTTTGTGGTTCTATATCCAGTGAGGCTTTCAAGTTTATCCATCTTTTCTCACCTGCCCCTGACAATCTTCTGACATAGGTGAACCCATTTTACAGATGGAGAAAGCTGAGGTCCCTATGTGCAGCTTTCTGCCCTCGAACTGAGTGGTACAGTCAGTTTGTGGCTTACTGTAGTGAGTGAGCCACTTACATTCCAATCCGGGAAATGTGCACAAAGCTTTTAAACTAGTGTGCTTGTGCATGTGTATATGATGGTGTGAATGTATTTCTGTATGTTTAAGAGTGTGTGTGTGTGTGTGTGTGTGTGTGTGTGTGAGAGAGAGAGAGAGAGAGAGAGAGAGAGAGAGAGAGAGAGAGAGAGAGAGAGAGAGAGAGAGTCTGAGTGTGTGTGTGTAGGGGTGAAACAGGGACATAAGGAGTGAAACCGAGTCAGGTGTTTTTGTCTCTGCAGCAAATAGCCTGTGAATTGTTCTCTCTGTTGGCAGGGCTGGGCAGTAGTCCAACCTGGTCCTTCACTCCCTAAGTTAGGTCACTTGCCTGTGCTAACTCCAACCACAAACTACATGGCCAAGATGTGGGCAGGGAGTATGTGATGGAGAGAGATGGGAGAAAAACAGTCAGCCAACCAGCTACGGTGATTTCCCCAAATCAGAGCCTGCCACATCGGCCTGAGGTTTCTCTCCTCCTTTTCCCTGGCAGGATGAGATGGTTAACAAAAGGGAGGGGGTGGTCACCAGGCCCACTACGAGCATCATGAACTGGGCAGTTTACTGCATCTCTGAGTATGTTTTGATGGAATGACTGGCTTCAGCCAGCAACAGCTGGGGATATGGAATGGGGAGTTAATGAACTTGGGGGATGCAGGCAGACCACTGCTTTAAGAGGAGAGAAATGTGCATGCATTATTCAAGGCCCAGCTGCCTGCTTTCTCCACCCAAGCCCCTCATTGCAGTCAGAAAATCAGCAATCAGGCTTCCACAGGCATGCCCATGGTAGGTTGGCTGCCCTAGAGCTGAAATGGCCCAGTGACTCCTCAGGCTGGGCAACCAGTGCCAGGGCATGGGGGCTCAGGTGGCTGAGTGGGCACACATCTTGGAGCATTCCTGAGGAACCCAGCTACAGGCCCTTTTGTTCCCTGCTCCCCCAGACTCCATCCAGAGCTCAGGCTGGATAGTTCTGATCCCTTGTGGGGCAGGGGAAGGAGACCTGAGGATCAATGTTGGAGTTTCTGCCCTGGGGCCCAAGGTCACTGTTTGATTCAAGCAAAACCTGAGATGTCTCTTCAAGACCTGGACACTCTTCGCAGAATGCTATAGGTTACTGTGGTCTAGGGACTAAAAGGCAGGCCAGCAGAGGCTGGGGTCAGCAAGGTAGATCAAGGCAAGAGCCAGTTCAGGGCCAACTCAGCCACCAGATGGTCAGTGTTGAAACCTTGGCTCAAGGGAGATGGGCCAGGGGAGGTGGTGGAGAGGTCCAAGAGGACTAGGGGTGCCTGTGAGCCCCAGACTTATTTTCAGTAAAAGTGGGCAGAGAAGTGTGATCCATGGTTCTTGTGGGCTGAAGGGCACAGACACTCTGCCCCACCCTGTGAAGGACAGTGCCAGGGAGGGGTCAAAGGTAACTATTGTCCTGTATGATAACAAGGCCCTCCCTGAAATAGAACCAGAAGGGAAAGTGGGCTTACGAATCCAGGGAAGGTATGAATGAATTGTAGCTTAAAGGGGCTGGGGGCTGGGAAGCAGAACTCCAGAATCAGAGCTGGCAGGAACTCCAGAGACCACTGAGTCCTTGGGCCCTTCCTCCTTCCACACCTGATAAAATAAAAATCCTCTCGATGGCATACCTGATGAATTCTGCAGGCCTCTGCTGGCCTGCCTTTTAGTCCCTAGACCACAGTAATCACTACACTACACTCACTACATCCTTAATACAAAGCAGAAACTTGTCTCTTTGCGACTTCTCACTGCCAGACTTGTGCTGTGGGCCAGCTGGGTGGCACAAAGGACAGGGTACTGAACCTGGGGTAAGGAGCCAGCACTTAGTGCATGCGGCACATAGGAGGTATTCAATAAACACTTATTGACTGATCGCCTGACTGCCTGAAGAGTCGATCTCTTCACCAAAGTCTAAGAAAGGGAAGATGCTGGATGTCTCTCATAACTTGTCAGAGGAATCTGACTCAGAAGCCCAGTGGGAAGGAGGCCTCTGCCCATGCTCCAGGTCCCTCCTGGTAGAGCAAAGTCCTGTGAAAAGCACGCAGGTCATTGTGATATTTCTGTCTCGGCTTAAACCAGAAACCAGAAGTCCTGGGCCTGTGCATGGTTGGGCAGCGCTGGAGCCGAGGTGTTTGGCTCACAGCCTGGGTGCCGACTCTGTCATATCCTCTCTGCCAGAGACACAAAGGATGGGGTCACCTCGGCCGTGGCTCTGGGGCTCTGCATCCTTAAGGGGCCACATGTGAGCTGGCGGCTCTATGGCTTCTCGGGGGCATTCTTCATCCCCGGTTGGCCATGCATCGGTGATCAGGATGCCTCTGTTCGTTGCCTAATTCCTGTGCACTTAGGGAGAAGCCAGGTCATTCTGAGCCTGACTTATGCAAAATAGAATTAGCCAAGTAAACCACAGAACCCCAGAAGTCAAAGGCAGCCTCAGATCACTTGGTCCAGTCCTCTATCCCTCCTCCCTCAATTTACAGATGTAGAAACTGAGGCCCAGAGTGAATAAAACAGTATTATCAAGCACTTATTGTGTGACAAGCACTGTGGTAGGTGCTTTAAGAGGGGAAGCTGTTTATGTGCTCAGGGACCTTACATTCTAACTGGGGACACAGGATGTGGGGAGGGGGTAGTGACCCATGAAGTGCTCCATCGCCTTGGGTGTCACGAGGACTGTGACAGGGAGCACATGGGAGGAGGGTGATCTGTGCAATGGCAGGGGGACTTGATGCCATGGAGGGGAGGAGGGAGGAGAGAAGACGTTGGACCCCAGAATTATTAGTGTACAAGAGCATATACAACTGCCTTTCTCTCACTCCCTCCGTCGTGAGGGACCACTGGAAACTTCCTATTTGTAGTTCCTGAGCCTTTGCCTTTGACTTGGATTCTCTTTGAATTTTAATACTTGATGATCCCTAAGGAGCAAAGTCCTATGAATAGTACAGGTGGATCTGTGGACCCATGGCATGTTGGATCTCTGAAGGATCACTGGCCAGGCTAACCTACCAAGGACACAGACAGAGAGGAAAATCTTCAGAAAATAGGAGGCCCGCCAGCAGAAGTCATCAGCCTTAAAAACCTGAATTTTGGAAAAAGGTGTGGGAGAGAACAGGATTCTGACGGGATACTCTAGTGATTCACTTTGTGATTCCAGAGAAGGCAACACTCCCATCCTGTCTAGTGGACTGAGCCCTAAAATTGGAACCATGAGATATGGGTTCAAATCCTGACTCCAGCACTGACTTGCCTGGCTCTCTGACTCAGGGCCAAGTCACTGCTTCTCCCAGCTGATTGGGCAGCAAGTGCTTGTGAAACTCTGACGTTGTATCATGCCCTCCGTTGGCACCATGCTGCCCACGGTGGTGGACGCAGTGGATTCTGCCTCAGGATGCTAATTGGAGTGATGGGAAAGAAGCTCAGTTCAGAGTGAATGAGCGTTCCTGGCACTACTGCATGCCACTCATTAATCTCCACTTAAACAGCTCATTAAAAAGCAGGGATGTATCAATAAACATGTGACCCCTTGACTCTCTTTGTGAGGCTTTTAACTTATTTGAAAGCACAATATCAACCCATTTTATTTTCATCTTGTACTTATTAGAAATGGTGAAGTCAGGGGAGCAGATGGCACAATCCTCGTTATAAAGATTAAAAATCTGGGGCACAGGGAGATTGCGACCAAGATGAGGTCAATCCTTTACCTCCTGGCAGAGACAGGATTAGACTGGAAGACCCCATATTCCCAAGCCAGAGCTCTTTTCTCTCAATACCAACTTCCCCGTTGGACGTGTCCCTTAGCAAACTCATAATGTGTAAAGCACAAAGAGGCATCAAAAACCTGACAGTTCACACTTGGCAGATGGGGAGCTGTCCAAATGGGTCAGAGAGGGGATAGGGGCAGAGAGTCCACGGGCCAACAGTCTTTGTCAGTGTCCTGGCCTCGTCTGTCTGTGCCGGAGCTTCAGCTGAGTTCTGAAGTGACCCCTTGAGGGCCAGTCAGGAGAGGAGAGAGCCATGACGCTGCATACAAAGCATGGCCCACCGGGGACTCAAAGCTTCTGTCAGACAGAGGGAGTGGGGGAAGGACACTTTGGATGCACTACGGCAGCCAGATAAAATTTTTAAAATTTTAAATTTCATATACAGATAGCGTGTGCAAAGCACAATACAAGAGTGTTTGCTATTCCTAACAGCCTTTCCTACTTCCCTCTGGAAGGGGTCCTGTATTTCTCATCACACGGTTCCATGTCAGGGCTTCTTGGGTCCAGGAAAATGAACACACATTGGTTGTAGTCCTCCTGGGAGACTGGAGAGCCCAGAAACAACATCATTCCCACAGCAGTCTGTCAGAGTTGATTTGTTCCACACTAACCTGGGAGAGATGCTGCCTTGGGTCATAATCAGAGGAAACATTTACATGGCCTTGAGATTTACGAAACACTTTGCAAATGTTCCATCATTTTATTTTCACAACCACTCTGGGAGGTTTTTGAAGATGAGGAAACTGAGGCAGTCAGAAGGGGAGTTGCCTGCCTGGGGTCACAAGACTAACAAGTGTCTGAGGCCAGATTTGAGCTCTAGTCTTCCTGACTCTACACCAGGTTTTCTCTCCAGTTTCTTGTGTCTAAGCATCCAAGAATACCAAATTAAGTTCTTCAGAGGAATAGGATGAATACACCAGGTTCTCTGATTGATGAAGGGTGGCAAACCTTGTGACCAAGAGCCTCTCTCTACCCTGAATCCAGATTCATCAAAACTCCAAGGAGCAGGGGTTTCTAGGTTCTTGGATTCTGAGAAAGAATCTTTGCTGGGCAGACATGAGTCTCTATCTGATCTCCTAGGAATGCATGGCCTGTCTTGTGGATCTGCTTTCTCTGTCTTCCTTTGGTAAGTTTGGCATAATGACCATGAGACCTTCTACCCCACCCGCACTACGGTAAATCAATAACAACCTCTTCTTCCTCATCTTCTGTATTTAAGTGGAGGTGTGATCTGATCCATCTAAGCTCATAAGCCAATCCATCCAGGCCTTCTCATCTTCTCTGATTCTTGCCAAGGCTTCTCACATCCTCCACAAAATTGCTTCCAGGTCACACATATTCTTTTAAGGTTTGTCCATCTGTCATCCTTCTCTCATGCCGCTTGACTTTCCTGCTTCCTTTACCAGTTGGACATTTCCTCAGTGATACGGGTCAGTGTCTTCTATGGAAGTCATGTTGGATTATATGCTGCTCCCCATGTACGTACACCATGTAGGGTCTCATAGAACCACAATGTTGAAAAGGATCTCAGGAATGAAATCTCTCCTGTGGGCTATTCCCAATGAGTAGTCACCCAGTTCACTTGAAGGCTTCCAGAAAGGGGAGGAGGTAGGGGGGAAATTCATGGAGAGCCACACTAGAAGAGTTGTAATTGTTAGGGAGTTTGGGATTTGTTTCTTATTGCACTAACTCTTCCTCTCTGAGATGTCTACCCGTGTGTTCCTTGTTCACCTTCCCAGGACCTGGAAGAATAAAGACCTGAGTTGAAATCCTGCCTTAGACACTTGACTAGCTATGTGACCCTGAGACTCAGTTTCCTTATTTGTATAATGGAGATAATCATAGTATGTACTTCACAGAATTATTGTCAAGATCAAATGAGAGGATGTATGTGAAGTGCTTTGCAGAGCTTTAAACGCTATAATTATGAGTTAACATCGTTTTCCATAAACAGCCCTTTAGATACTTGGATATGGTTATCACACAAATGCCATTGAGTTTTCTCCTCTTTTGACTGTCCATTCCCACTGTTCGCTCCACCCCACACTCATATAGTGTGGCCTCCAGACCATCACCAGCCTGGATTTCTCTGGACCTTCTCCCACCTCTCACTGTCCATCCCAATGGTGCTCAGAGCTGAACACAATAGCACAGCTGTGACACGACCAGAGAAGAGCCCAGCAGGGATGTCACCTCCCTTTTCCTAGAAGCTGCTTCTCTTTAAATGTAACCCAAGGTCCCATTCACTCTTTGGCCTTCTCAACTTTCTGTCCACAAAGTTCTGGACCCTCTGGCAGCGAGAGGGCAGAAAGGGGTGGCTGAGGATGAGCCCCTGGGTCCAGGTGGACCCAATCTGACTATAAAGTGCTCAGGAAATGCCATTTCCTCTCTATCCTTTTAATGCCACTTTAGTTATCTGCCATGATATCAGCTTCTTTCATTGGTCAGTGACCAAAAGACCAAAGGGAAGGAAACCTGTGTAGCTTCACCACACTCTGGACACTGTACTATGGTAGAAAATTTCCAAAAGGGAAGTGGAGTTACCCTCTGCCTTACTCATCCATTCTCCTTCCCCTTGTCCTTCCTATGTGCATTTTGTAGGATCAGATCACAGATGGGGTGCTGGAAGGGCTGCGGGAAGACACTACATGCCACCTGATGTGCCAGAACCGTTTTTTCCCTGTCTCCTTCACTGATATTGGTTCTTCATGGTCTGTACTGCTCTGTTCACTGACCAGCACCTGTTGGTTTTTTCTCCATTTCTTTCATCTTTCCTTTTCTACTCTTGTCATTGATCCTTTGATGGCTAAACCCTTGTGCTCTACAGAAGAATGGGCCACAGCCCATCAGATATAATCTCAGGACTGTCATTCTTATAGCTCTGTGTTCATTTGATACTGGGGCCTGGTGGCTTCTTTGCGTTTGAGAAATTTTAGATTTGGGGGCCAGGAAGTCAAGGGGGAAATGCATTTTTCCAAGTTCAGAGCCATATGAAAGCTAGGAGACTAGATAGGCTTGGGTGATCATGATGATGGTCATGGAGGAGGGGACAGCTTTCTAACACACATGGTACTGGATTGGGCATTGATGTACAAGGAGAGAGTCAGGGCAGCGCATTCCAGGCAGCCTAAACTATAAAAGGGAAGGCACAAATGTGGGTAAATGAGGGTTATTGTGGGCCTATTGAGGGAGTGGTCAATGAGGTCAAGTTTTCATGTTGGGAAGTATAGAAGAAGAGATTGCCTCAGGTATGGAAGGCTGTGCACATGTCTGTTTGTATCCAGTACACTGACAGTCCCTCTCCCCTCCATACAGGCTTAAGTTGTAGGAAAATCTAAATGGGTCCCAGTGACTGTGAGTCTGGAATTGGCCCAACATTCAGGGTTGTGGTTTCACTGGGCCCATTGTTCATCCCTCAGATCTGCCTTGTTTCTCTGAGGTCCTGGTCCCATGACCAGGACACTGCCCTGTTCTTCGAGTCCAGTGGGTTTCGTTAAGAGATCCATTCAGTTCAGCAATGTTCATTCATTCTCTGCTTTGTGCAGAGTACTGTGCTAGGTACAGAGACCCAAAACCCCATGAAGGATCAGGCAAGGGGAGATACCATGGTTGTAATGGAGGTGCATTCTTCTCTGTCTGTCTATTTATCTAGTAATTGTAAAATTTCTCTCTCCTCACCTCCTCCTTTCAGTCTCTTGGAATGTCTGGTGCCCTTCAAAGCTCAGCTTGGGGAATCTTCCCTTGTCCCTCCAGTTATTAGAGAACTCTCTCTCCTCAAATGCTTTGTACCTTACCTCTCTGTGTGTCTGTTGTAATCTTCTGATGGAATGTAAGCTTCTTGAAGATAGTGACTGGTTTTTGTGGGGATTTGAGGTGGGGAAACAGTAGCAGTGGCATTGTTTCTGTATGTCTAACATCCAGGTCACTGTTTAGCCTGTAGTAGATCCCTAACAAATATTCATTGTTAAAGATAGACAGATAGATGATAGATAGAGAAACCTATGTATGTATCTGTGTCTCTTTCTGTGTATAAAAAAAATCTTTGTTTTATATATACATATATGTATATACACACAGATATATGCACATGCACACATATATGTATACATGTGTATGTATAGATGAATTGTGTATATACATACACATAGATGTATGTATACACACACACACACACACACACACACACACACACACACACACACACACACGCTCCTATTTCCCTCTGAACTCATCCCAGAGAGTTCACTTTGCCAGGCTCCATTTCTCCTCTGTGGCATTTTCAATTTAAGTATCTGCTTAGGGATTCCGTTCATCTGTGAGGGATGTATTTATTTAAACTCTAAGTAGAGACACTTAGAAAATCTCCAGCTACAAGTCATTGCAAAGATTATCAGGTATTTATTTACACAAAATGTGTTCAAAATAAATTGAATTAATTTTGTGCAGAATTAATCTAAAGAAAATCAAACTTTGTTCCTTCTCAATAGAATTTTAAACAGGTATTTGTAAACCCCCTTTTGCCATGTAGCTTTAGGATGTCCATAAATACAGTCCCATGGTGGTAGCTGACTGGCAGGCTTTAAGTCCAGGTTCATAGGCATTGACTGTTGCAAATGAAGTCTTCCCAAGCTGCCTAAACTGAGAAGAAAACTCCCATTTTATTTTTTCACACTGAGACAAAATACCCCATGCTAATTCTAGATCTACGTGATGAAGAGTTTAGAACTCAGCACGGCTCTCTCAGCACCCAAACCCCTCCAGTCTCCCAAAAGCTAAGGGATTATTTTGCCCTTTGTCACAAGGATTATCTGGTGTGGTACCCAGACACTCCTGTGAAGGGAGTCCTGGAACAGAGGGACCTGGAAGACTTGGTTCCAGGACTACCTCCAGCATAGACTTCCTGGGAGGACCAATCAATCCATTTCTGTGCAACAGATATACGTTGTATCCATTTGGTGCAAGTCTCATGAGCCCTTCGGGCTTCAGCTTCCTCACCTGTAAAATGGGGAATTTTGTTTTTTTAAAAAGTTCCTCCATTGGAGAGAAAATTCCAGATTATGCTTCAAATTCCAAACCATTTGGGAAGTCAAAAAATGCCCATGTCACATGATTGTGAGATTCAAATGAGATCATATATGTAAAGTACTTTGTATAACATGAGCTACTTTAAAAGTCATTATTAGAGCTGGAGACACAATTTAAAACTTTAATGTAAAAAAAAACTACTTTTGTGTGTCTTGGGGGCAGAGGTGGGAGGGTTGGCACAGTCATTCCACCCTGGATTCACGCCCCACCCTGTAACTCATTTCTCTGTGTTTCCAACAATGCTTTCCCACCTTCTTTTCCTTGCCTCGCCAGCGCACATGCTCTCCTTCCCGGTAGTGCACTAAAGCACGCCACCTGTCCTTCATCCTTAGCATTTCTAAGTTAGGAGGGAAGCTCTGTTGCTGTCCCCTTTCTCCTTCACTTTTCTTCTGGTAAAATGTGTTTATGGCCTCCCCCCCAGTACTTGGAGCCTTGTCAGCTAGTTCCTTTAGAGAAGGAAGAAGTATAGAAAAGTGTGGATGGGAAGTCTTTGAGAATGGGATGGGTGGGAGGAAGATTTTGCTCGACCTGTGCTCATTCTCCCCAGCCTGCGAGCTGAATTCTGCTACGGATGGAGAAATGAAAGCCACAGAGGAGGAAGTGAGCGGGTCCATCACTGGCCGGACCACGATGAGATCCGGCTTTCCTGGCTTGCTTTCTGAAGCGCTGACGTTGCTTCTCAAAACTGCTCAAAGTAACTCTGTCTTGCATGTCTGAAAGTTGGCTGTAGCTAGTGAAGTGGCACCCACTTTCCGAGGTTGCCTACTTCCGAGGTCTGCAAAGCCAGTGGCTTTATTTGCACCAAAAAAACAAGAATCACGTAAGCAACGTGCCGTCTTCAAAGAGAGATTCCAGCCCAGGCGATTATTATTTGGCACTTTGCCTAAGCGATTGAGTTGCATCCGTTGCTACAATAAATAAAGGTTCCTCCTCTGTTTCTTGATACCCTACAGTGTTTCAGGGAGACGCAGGCGGAACCATCCTCCCCCTAGCGTCCCACTAAGAATAAAGCCAGCCCAACTGGTGAATGGGTCACAAGGGCAAGGGCTTCAGGTGCCAGACTACCCTCCTGAGACAATCCCTAAGCCACTTGCTGCTAGGGCTCTTGGGAAGGGGATAGGTCAAGCCTTTTCAGACATTTCCAATTGGTCATTAAGGCTTGTGAATATTCTTAATGTTGACATATTCCTTCTGTGCCCAGCAATGACCAGGCCACCCACCCTCTGCTTAGACTGAAGCACGATTCACAAGTTTGCCTGTGAGCTTGTAGGAGCACTGATTTAGCATTGGAAGGCCTGTTGAAATCCAGCAAGTCTCACTTCCTCATTTTATAGAGAAGGAAACAGAAAGGTTAAGTGACTTGCCCAGCTTCACACAGCTGCTAAGTGCCTGAGGCAGGATTTGAACTCAGGTCTCCTTGGTCCCAAATCCAACACAATTCCCTCTAATTTGCAAGTTGGGAGTTTTCCCATGAGGATGGAGGGAAATATAAATAGCCATTCATTTAGACAAGCTCACAAAGGTTTATTTAACTCATAGGAGCTAGAACTGTCTTCAGAGAGGCTTCCTGGATGCTAACAGATCCTTCTAGAAGGCTGAGGGGAATTTCTGCCTCCTTACCTTTGGGTTTGAGGCCACCAGTCCTCAAGGGGAAGCAGGAAAGCACCCTCCCTTTTGGCATTTCCTTTGTCCTTCCTCTCTGTCATGCCCCAAATCTCTTGCTTCTCAAGAAGCCCTAGAATCCTCTTTGTGCCTTAAATTATCCATCTGGGCATCCCCACCCACCTAGGCCCATCCTAGGCTTTGTGCTTCAGAATGATCCATCTCCTCCCAAATGAAATTTCCCTTTAAATTCAATGAAGGTTTTTTGTTTTTTTCGTTTTTTTTGGTTAGACCTATTCTAGTGGGTACAGGCCTGTGCTCATGGGTAGGAAGTATGTGTTAAATAGTCTAACTGTCAGGCTATGGAATGTTAACACGACTGCATAGGCCTTGGCATTTTTTGAAAGGACCTTTGGTAATGCAGAGTAATCTTTCACTGGGTGTGGAGAATCGTGGTGGTGGAGATTTCCAGTCTAAATAAATGAGTCCCCAACATTTAGGCAGTGCATGGAAGAAGGTGCCTTTGAGGGTGGTGAGAGGACTGCCTTGTGACTTCAGCTAGAGGGCAGCAAGTGGCTTAGGAATTGCCTCCGGAGGGTAGTCGTGACACCGAAAGATGAGGACGCCCATTACTCAGTTTCTCCTTGCTTCAGGGGAGGGAGAAATTCCATGTTTTTTCACAGTCTTTTAGAATGAATGGGCGATTCTTGACTTTGACCTTTATGGCATCTGACTTACTTTAGCACTGGAAACATAGGGATTTGTCTATAACTATAATTGCTTATGGAGAGATGGGACTTTGCGTCCTCCACCAGGCCTTTGTATATTGGATGCCTTGTTTAGTTTGTTTTCTAGTGCCTAAGAAGGCCAGTTGGGGCTAGAGGGAGCCTTAGAGATGGTCTAGTCCAGAGGTTTTAAACATGTGGTTTGTGGATCCCTAAGAATTCTGTGGCTGGATTTCAGAGGAGCTTTGAACTTGCATAGGGAAAACATGGATCTTTAATTCCACTCACTTGTGCCTGAAATTTAGCATTGCCTTCAGTTATGAGTTTAAACACCAGCCACCTTCTTCTGAAAGGGGCCCATAAGTCTGGTCAGATCATTGGTAAAGGGTTACACACACTCGCACATGCACTCACACACATACACATACACACTCACGCACAGTTTTAAGAACCCATGATCTAATTTAACCTCATTTTTCTGCGAAAACTCAGGCCAAGTTAAGAATCACATAGCTAGTCCATGTCCGGGGCGGGCTTTGAACCCAGGACCTCTGATTCTGGAATCCAGCCCACTCTCCACTGCCCTGTGCTGCTCTCTGGGATGGAAATTATTTGTCCTGTTTCAATATGAATGCTTCCCTCTCCCAGGTCCCTGAATTCCTGTAGCATTTTCTGTCAGGGTTACCCATACTTAGGCTCTATTCTATGATGTAAATGTTTCAACATCTGGTGTTTTTTTTCTGTCTAGCTAGACTCATAAGCTCTGTGTCTTCTGTTTCTTCCACTACCTTCCCATGGCCACACTTGAATGAACAAATTGGAAGAAAAGTGGATCTCTGTACTCAACTACACACGCTACTACTTTATTAAAAACAACCAAAAAATGCAAAACAATAAAACCAGACACTTCTTACATCATAAATAGAAATGAAATCACCTGGTGTTTGGAATTGGTAATGGACAATACTGAGGTCACTTGTCTTCAAAGTTCTTTTATCTGAGGTATCTTGGTCACCCTGCTCTCTACATATCTACAGAAAGGGGCAGAAATCTCACAGTCTCTCAAACCCTGATCTTTCATTTTAAACCTTCATTCCTTTGTCTTATTTCCCTTTTTCCCGGGGCATTTCTTTTTATTTCCTCCATGGGCTTTCTCTAAATCACCCAGCCATTGTTGAGACCGAGGTTGATCATCCTCATGTATTTTGCTCTGGTCAGACAACACCTGGACTCCTACATTGAGTTCTGGGCACTGCCATCTAAAGAGCTCGCTGATAAGTTGGAGAATGTGTAGAGGGAGGGGAAACGTTAATAGAATGGTCCAGGGGCCCCAGTTCATTTCTTTGATGATGGAACTGAAGCCTTGAGAAGTTAGGTAAATTGCATGAGGTCACACAGCTGGTGAGTATGAGATCAGAAGACTAGACTAGATGTCATCTTGTTCCCAATCCAATGCTCTTTCTACTGTGACTTGAGCCCTCGAATAGCTTTTCCATATTTGTTTATGGGATTCTTATACCCCTACATATGATCAATTTTTGTGGAATCAATAACCCAGCTGAGAAGTATAGGAACTCCCTTTTGTTCTCATTCAGTAATGATCAGGGAGATGCTTTTTTGAAATTCTATTTAGATGCTTAACTTCTTTTGGATTTGTCTGTCTGAAGGAAGGTACCTTGAGGTCTTGCCCTCCAAAAGTTTTACTCTTATTAGAGGTAGCAAGTTAAACATATATGTATCGGAAAGACACCATAGACTTCCATTCTTGGTCCTTGACTTTGTGTAAATCATCTCCCTCTGAACCTCTGGATCTTCAACTAGAAGAAAAAGGGGGGTTGGGCTAGATGAGCAGTATGGTCTCTTGCAATTCCTACAGTCACTGTTTTTGGTACCAAATTGATGCCGGTGCCATGTTTGCTCTTCACATGGATCTGCCAGGAAGAACAGGGCAGTTGCCCTTCCACCATCAGAATGGTTTTAGTGATGTCTCTGCAAACATAGCCAGCACTGGCTGAATGGGGAGAGAAAACAAACACTAAACTCCAGAGCTGCCCATTGCTTACTGGTTTCTGGAGGGAGGGGAGGGGAGGCAAGGCAGCTTAAGCGTCTTTGTCCTTGCAGAGCCCAAGTCTGCAAGGGAGCTGGAGGCCTTCTCGGTAAAAGACTGCGCTATTTCATCAGCCTGTCTGAGGGTCGGATCGATTCTCCTGGAACAGATGGCAGGTCATTTAATCGCCCTCAGCCTGGCTGTAAATCCCAGACCGTTCTTTTCTCACCAACTCCCTTAAAGATGTTTCTTCCACACAGCTTTCTTCTCCACCCTGGAAGGGCGACTCTGATTTGGAAATGCCTCTTGAAAAATCCAAAATGATCGTTGGCACCATCAGGGGCTGGCATTTCAAGGAATTAAAAACATATCCCGTCCTTTCCTGCTCATTTTCATCATACCTCATGAAGGCTTGTCCTTGTTCCTGGTTTGCTTTTTTAAACCTGTTCCTTGAGACATCCCTGTGAGCTTTCAGTGAAAGCAACTGTCTCTGGAGCCCACATGTTCTGCTCCTTCAATTTGTCAGATATTCTCTGAGTCCATTAACAGTTCCCTGCTGTGCATCCTCTCCACCCCTCATTTTTGTTCATAGCATAGAAGAACTGTCAAGCTACAAGGGGACCTCAGAGATCACCTGCTCAAGCAGTGACTTCTAAACTTGAATCTCCCCCAGGACTCTGTCCTAGACCTGCCTCCCTCCCCTCTCTCTCTCCCTCCATCCCTCCCCTTCTCTCTCTCCCTCTCCCCTCTATCTTACTTCCCCCTTCCTATCATCTCTGGACTCTCATATTTATATTATTGAGTTTGGGTCTCTCTCCCAAGGGTCTCTGCCTGTTGGATATTTCAAAGTGGATATATCATCATCATCTTAGCATTTATATAGCACTTTAAGATTTGAAAAACATTTACATCCATTTTCTCATGTGATCCTCTCAACAACCTTGTGAGGTAAGTGCAGTTACTTTTCCATTTTAGAGAAGGAAAATCCAAGGCTTCTCAAGGCTGGATCTGAATTCAGATCTTGCTGGCTTCCAGCAGCAGTGGTCTCTCCAATGCATCCCTTCATTGTCTGGTTAACTATAGGAATGGTTAGGAGGGAGAGCCCTAGCTTTCGCGAGGCCAGGAAAGGTTGGTACCTGAGCTACATCTCTGAGGGAGGGAAGGACTCTGGGAGGCAGAACTAAGGCAGAAGAGCAGCCCTGTGTATTGGGGACATCTAGTGTAGCTCTGGAGATGGTGATGGAGGGCTTTGAGGAAGGAAGAGAGAGAAGGCCAGTTTTGAATGGAAGGAATTTAATCCAGTGAAGTCAGGAAAGTAGACTGGCTAAAACTGAGTTTAAAAGCTAAGAAGAGCTTATATTTTATCCTAGGAGCCACACAGTCACCAAAGCTGACAGAGCAGAAAGTGACCCTGTTAGATCCTTGTGTACAGAAAATCTCTTTGAATGCATCACTGGTTTTTGATTCTCATTAATTGCATGCTGTGATTGGCATTTCCCAATATTTAGAGCTAGGCCACCTTGAGAGGTGATGAGTTCCCCATCACCAGAGCTCTTCAAGGAGATGCCAAGCTGCCCCCCGGTTGCGAAATGTGGCTCTAGTATAGGCCTCGTTTAGGCAAAATATCCTCTGAAGTCCTTTCCACTTGTCAAATTTTGTGACACGTCCCCCATAAGACCAGACTGACTGCTCTTTTCCCTGTCTGGGCTGCTTCTCTGTCCTCAGTATGAGGAGGGGTCTGGGATAGGTTTTCTCAAGTTCTTTCTCGTCGTTTCCTGTGCTCCTCCTTATGACTCTTTACCAGCAAAGAAAGGCATTAAAAGGTCCTCAGATCTTTTCACTTAAACACAAAGGAAAATCTAGCATGGTGAGGTTTGGAAAGGAACTCACCCATGTTAGGGTGTTTAATCCATTCTGTCTGGCATCTTTTCTTTTCACTGCGGTGAAGACAGATAAGCCTGGAGACTCTAAGACCCCACTGGCACAGTGTTCTCTCAGGTCCCAGGACCTGGACTCTAGCTATGCCGATTGCTTGGAGGTTGGTTGTAATGTGTTCAAATGAACCCTGTGCTTGATGCCCACTGACCTTTGAGAATGCCTCTGAGCAATGAAATGACTGTTTGGGTGTGCTGTGGAGCCTGGGGAGGGGCAGCTATCTGTCATTCAGCTTGGCAGCTCTGGCTCTGGGGTAACACGTTGGCAATCAATCACTCACTTTGTGTTCCAGACAGATTCTAGTCACCAGTCAGTCACTGTGCCCAACCCAAAGATGCTGTCTGAGTTATTATCCCCGTGGAGAGCGAGGAGGAGTTTCTGCTACAGTTCTGACTGGGGGTGAAGTAACAGGGGATAACCAAAGGGCAGCCTCCAGCCCTGCTTGCTGTTCATTCTGAGCCCATGTTGGGACATTTAGAAAGATGTTTCCCATATCCCCTCTCTGGAACTTTAATCCCTGAGGACCACAGAGGGAAAAAAAAAACGTGACCTGGGACAAAGCACAGCTACCCTTGGAGGCATGGGCACTATGGTGAAAGGGCCTACAGGGCTCACACTGGATATAGAGACCAAAGGCCCTGAGTGTGTGTCACCATGTCCATGGGCTAGCTCTGGCTTCCTAACTGGCTTACAGTGGGGCCCCAATGAGAAAAGCCTCTTGGGGCATAGTGGATGGGATGCTGGGCTTGGATTCAGGAAGATCTCAATTCAAGTCCCTATTCTTACCCATCATACCTTGTGACCTTGGACAAAGCCCTTGCCCTTCCTAAATCTGTTTGTTCCTTTATAAAGCAGTGGAAAAGGACAAGATGGCCTTTCTAGTCTGAATTAGTGACTTAGAGTACCTTGTAAAAAACATCTCAGGCAGGGATGGAGAACTTCAGCTGAATCCAAACTGCCTAGAGCAAATCCCCTTCGTACAAGGGTTTGTTCTATAAAACTTGGACCCAGTCAAAGGGCTGCACCTGAGGACCTAGAGGGCCACATGTGACTTTGAGACTGCAGGTTCCTCAGCCCGGCTAAAACCTCCCCTCTTCCTTGTTACTGCCAGGGGTGCCACCATTACTCCCGTGGCCGAGGATTAGAACTCAGGCCTATTCTTGCTTCCCTCTTCACTGTGATTTGTTGCCAAGTCTTGCCTCTTATGCCCTGTGGCATCGCTTGTATACGCCCCCTTATTACCTCCACCTTGCCACAGCCCAGGTTCAGGCTCTCACCACTTAGGCCTTGCTTGCTGCAACAACTCGCTGATAGAAGTGTCTCCTGACTCCAATCCCTTCTCTACTTGGCCGACCAATTCACCTTCCCCGAAACACAAGTCTGGCCATGAAAGCCCACGATTTAAGAAACTCCTGTAGCTCCCTCTCACCTCCAGGATCGATATAACATCTTTGGTCCAGCAATCAAAGCCCTTTATAACCTGCTCCTGTAGCTCCCTCTCACCTCCAGGATCGATATAACATCTTTGGTCCAGCAATCAAAGCCCTTTATAACCTGCCCCTCCTACCTTTCCAGCGTTCTTCCATCTTACTAACCTCTCTCTCCCCAGCATTCCTTCCCACATGCTCTCTGATAGAGTCTCCTTGCCCTCCTCATTTTTTCTCTAATAAGATGCTCCTCTCCGAACTCCATGCATTTCCCCTGGCTGTCCCTTTTGCTTGGAATTTTTTCCCTTCCTCTGTCTGCTTCCTGGATTCCTTGGCTTCCTCAAGTCCCAGCTAAAATCCCATTTCTTATAAGACTCCTTTCCCAATCCCTCTTCATTCTAACACCTCTTCCTTAGTATTTCCTGTTTATCCCATACATGACATGGCTGTACACAGAAGTTTGCATGTTATCTTTCATCTTGTGACCTTGCCAAGAACAACCAAGAGTCGTTTACCTTTCTTTGTATCTCAACCTCTTAGCACAGTTCCTGGCATACAGAGAGCACTTAATAAACACTTATTGACTGGTTATGTCTTTCTACTGGCACACGTTCTGCCGTTTCTTGTGTGATATTTAATCGGAGATGCCATGTGTTTCACAAAACCATTGGGAGTCTCTATGCTTCCTGATACTCAAGGTTAGCTTGTCTGAATGTGGCTGCTATTATCACAGCCTTATAGCATTACCAGACAAACATTAGCATTCAGAATGATGGCCCTTTGACCCAGGCAGAAGATGGGTTTGTTCAAAGTTCTGCCCTATTTCTCAAATTTCATCCACATCCAATATAAACGTTTGCCATTCAAGGCTCTTCCAAATCTGGCTCCTTCCAGGCTTCCTGCCCTTCTTACTGTTACCTCCCATTCGTGCATTCTACAGTCCATGGACACTGTCTCCCCTTGCCTGTTTCCTGCTTCTTCTGAGTTACCCTCTGACTCCAGACTCCATATATTTTACTGATTTTTCCCAGAGCCTAGATTCTTTTCCCCTTCCCTCCGCCTCCTGGCTTCCTAGGCTAAATCCCACACTCTGCAAGAGGCCCCTTCCCACCCCCACCACTGCTGGTGCCTATTCCTTGTCTCCTTCATTAGAGGGTGAGCTCCTTGAGGAGAGGGTCAGTTTTTGTCTTTCTTTGTGTCCCAGATTGTAACAGGACACCTGGCCCCACATAGTAACTAGGCTTAAGAAATGCCCATGACAAACATGTGGAAACCAATCCCACAGATCCTTTAAGGCCAAAGTGTTGAGTCACCTCCTCTAGGAAAGCTCCCCTGATTCCCCAAGCACCTGGCATCTACAGTGGCATTCCTTCCTCACACCTCTCCGTAATGCATGTCTATCCTGCTTTCTGTTTCTATTTTCTCTCAGTCCATGGGTTCCTTGCCTGTAACAGATTGTTGCCTCATAAAGGGTAGAACCTGAATGATTTATCTCAGGAGCTTTCCAGAGTCCTTCACTTTAGAAAAATAGAACTGTCTTCAGTAAATGTTGATTGAATTAAATTGAAACAATCCTATAATTGGCTTCAATTCTGATTCTTAGAAACTGACTTTTTTTTTCAGGAGTTTCTCATAACTTTTCCTTTTGAAACAAAATGATCTAGCATAAATAAATACCTGCTAATAATTAGCATTAATTGCTCCAGTAATAATTAACATTGTACTTAAAACTAGCATTTGCACTTTCCCAAAGTTCTGCAGTCTGTTACTGAGACATTTTAGTGGTTCATTGGAGTTAGGGAGCCCTGTGTTCCAGTCCAGTAACAAACTCAACGTTGACTGGCTGTGTGATCTGGATCAAGTCACTTAACCTCTGTTTGCCTTAGGTTCCCCATCTGTAGAATGGAAATAGCAGTAACACTTCCCTCCCAGAGTTTTTGTGAGATTAAAATAAGATAATATTTTTGAAGTGTTTGGCATACCTTATAGCTCAATGCTAGCTATCATTATTACTAGCCTTGGAATGGCCATATTGAAGACAGGACTCTCAGTCTCTTCATTATAAAGTGTTTATAAGCAAACCAGTGATTTCCCACGAGTTCTGGGTACAGGCAGGTAGTTTCAATTCACTAGGGCAGAAGTGAGGAGATGGAGGCCTTCTGTTGCCCAGCCAATCAGGGACCCCACCGAGAAGAAAGCTTATCTCTCATTATTTTCATGGATAGTGCCTCTTCCTTTTTGGGCCCAAGACCCAAGGCTAGATACCTGGCACATTGCAGGCTTTTCATAAATCCTGCTGAATGCAAATTGATTAGACTGGTCAGGGAGTGGAGCTGGAGGCTAGAGAGAAGCAGCTTTGCTCCCCAAGAGTCCCAGAATTCTCTGAGGGGGATTTCGAATGTGGCTTGGGAAGTGATGTGTAAGTAATGTTCTTGGGCTCAGAGATTGGACAGAACTTTCACTGAGCTGGCACCAGACAGCTTCGTAGTTCTAGAGCAGGGAGGCATCTCAGGAATCATCTAGTGTAATGATTCTTTACAAAGGGGGAAACTGAGTCCTACTGAGGCTAAGACTTGCCTGACAGCAAGTGGCAGGTTTTACCCGGTTTCTCTGCCTTTAAGTTGTTTTTCTTCTTTGCATCAAAAAAGGAACATCTTGCCTTGCACCTTCTGGCTCATCCCTGGGCTTTGAATTCATTTTGTGAACACTTTACATGCCATGATGGTATTGCTGTTTTCGTGAATCAGGAAGTCGTATTGAAGTGAAAGGGGTGATGGATGCAGATACGATGCTCTTGCCTTGCTTCTCCTAAGCTCCCAGGGCTCTCCCTCTCTGTGATGGCACATCCTCCTCCTTCTTCTTTCCTGAGGCTCAGAAATTCTCTGACATTCTCCTCTGGCTCTGCCACTCTCTCCCCCTTTCCTCTGGTACCTGAAGGTTCATTCATGAATTCTTAATGGCATTGATGCAGCGATCTGGAGCTGCCTTCCCTGCTAGCATGCATTAAAAATTCAGTGGGAATGAATTGTGCATGATGATGCTGTAACAAAACATCCCTCAGACACAGCTGAGGAGACCTCAGGCTTCTAGAGTCCTGGACTTGCCAGAGGAGAAGTATTTTCTCTTTGGGGATCAGGGTGGGAAGTGGTTAATAGTTAAAATGACTGGAAGCAGGTCCTGGCATTGGGGAGTTCAGTCTCTGTGGTTAACCACCTGTGAGGAGGCATGTCTGCCCTCCCATCCTTAGCTTGCTAGCATTGGGGGGCAGGGGAGGATTTGTAAAGAAGAAGAAAGGGCACCTTGTTCATAGAGTGCATGAGATCAAATGGATGAGAACTTAGAACATCAGATTTCAGAGCTGAATGGGAATTTGGAACATGGAAACATCATGGCCAGTAAAGACATAAACTGTCTGAATTGGAAGAAAGTTTTTGATTTAGAACATAGAATGCTGAATCTGAGGAAGATCATTTAACATAGTACCTGGAACATAGAGCTGGAAGGGAGCCTAGAATGTGGAATTCTAGATCTAGGAAGGAGTTTAGAACATAGAATGTCAAACCTGGAAGATGATATTGATATTGTCCAAGCTGGGCTGAACCTTGGATCCTAAAAGAGAGAATAACAGATCTGGGAGTGACCTGAGAATCCCTGAGGACATGATACATCAGAGCTAAGAGAAGGTGGAGATCTGGCTTAGTACTCTAGGCTTATGGCATTTCCCTGGAGAGGACAAGCATCTTCCCAAGGCCCCAGAGCCAGTCACCCAACTGCACATTTCGGTGTGCATGTTGGGGTGCACCAGTACATAAGGGTTTGATCAGAGGCTTAGAGCTTAAAGGGGGAGGTCAGAGGTCATCTATTCTAAGCTCCCATTTTAAAGAAAGGGAAACTAAGGCTTAGGGAAAAGGAAAGGATTTGCCTAAGCTCACTGCAGGTAAAAAACAGTGAAGGCTGCATTTGAATCCAGCTCCTGTGACTCCCAAGGACAGCCCTCCCTCCCTTGAACCACAGAGCTTCCTTTAATGCCTTCTAGACAATGGCCTAGCCCCCAGCGGATTCTAATGTGTCACTTTATACTTCCCTGTGCACTGCTGAATGCTTTGCCCCACTCCTGTTCACCAACCCTCATCCGACCGCATTCCCAGGTAGATGTGACTCTCTCTCTTGTTCCCAGGATTTCTGGCCAGAATTCTTTCCCCTGCTCCTGTTTGCTCTTTCTGGGAAGCAGGAGAGCTGTCCTTGGGAGTCACAGGAGCTGGCTCACTGTTGAGGGGAAGCAAAAATGAAGCAGATGCTGCCGTGGATCCTGAACATAAAGCGGTGTGTGGGGACATCTGTCGCCCACAAGAGGAACTGTTAGTATTCAAAAAAACAAAGGGAAAGGTTTCATTTGCTGGAATGTGATTGTCTACAACCCAGGCTCAATAGCTGTTTATTTTTAAAGCATCTGATTTGGGAGAGACCTCAGAGACATCTTGTCCAAACCATATCTGACAGAATCCAAAAATAAGATGTCCCCCAAGTCAAAGCTATTATCCCTTAAAATTGCATTATGACTTTTGGAACACTGGGTCTCAGGTCACTAAATGTAGAGTAAGCTGAGGATGGGGAAACATAAGCTGGCGTAGATCCAGTCTGGTTCTCTAGGTATCGGTAGATCTGAGCTTTGAGGGAAGGTAAATATTCTGAGAGGCAGAAGAGAGATGGGAGGTATGGAGGACATCCCTGGAGGTGGGTGGTGGGATGGTTGGTTGGTACTGGTGCTCAGAAGGGAATTTAGGGATGTGACCTAACAGAGGTACTTGAGAGATGTTCATCAGGGGCCACCTGCTCTGTGTATTGGGGGATGTGGGAGGAAAGAATCAAGGGAAGCAAGTGAGATAATTGGGTGGGCGGAGACAGATGAGTGCCTCAGGCCCTGTTCTCTAGGGGCTTACTTCAACCTACCAAGCTAACCCCAACCCTAACCCTAAAGAGCTCACTTGTGCTTGTAGCAATTGGGGTGCAGAACTGAGACTCTGTAATAAAACCTAATTGAAAGCTGACCTCTCTTGGCATTTCCCTGGAGCCATCAGTCAAAGATGAAGCATCCAGCTGCAGCTGCTGTGGGAGCCCCTGAAGCTGAGCCAGAGTGACACAGTTCCAGCCAATACTTGATTACTTACAAATTGGTGGCTACTTGGCCTTGACTGTAGGGGAAGCCTTGACTTCCTTGAAAAATTGATGTTATCCAGAGTGGAAACTGGAGGGAAAGAAGCCTTCAACTCGACCCTTCTGGCTCTTCCAGAAAAGAATCAGTAAGATAAAGCCCAGAGGGAAGGGAGCTGAGTTTTCTTTCCAGAAGACTTCTTGTAACCAAAGATTCCTAGGCAGTGATGGGTACCTGTTCAACAGAAGAAGCTACTCATGTGCCTTTCCCTCATCGCTCTGGGAGGTCCAAGAGTACTCCTTCTGCTTGTATGGGAGAGTAACTGAATGATTGGCTGGGCAGGTACAATGACGGGGTGCTTTCTTTCACTTCAAAGATCACCCTGTCATTGATGTGATAAGTGAGCATCATCCCTCATCCTCTTAGGTCCCTGGCCTACAACTCAGGGGTGCAGCATATGGAGTTTTGGACTCCAGACATTTATTCAAATCTGGGTTCAGACACTTCCTGGACCCTGCACAAGTCACTTAACTGCTGTATGGCTCAGTTTCCTCACCTGTAAAATGGGGATAATAAGAATATCAACCTTCCAGAGTTGTGGGGATTGAATGACATAACATGAGTGAGGAATTTTTGTGGTGCTTCAAGTGTTATATAAATGTACGGTTATTGTTATTGGATGTGTTTTGTCCTTCATTCTTGAAGAGGACCACAACATCAGGGAGAGGATGATATTACTTGAACTTGACTTTGTTTTGAGTGAGAGAGGGCTGTGTAAGATCACCACCCTCACTTTCTCCTCCTGAGCCATCTGGGTCCAGCGGCCAGATATTCATCAGGAGGACTGGAGATGGCCCAGGATGCAATGGGAGACCCAGACCCTTTTAGGCTAAAGCCTTTTCAGATTCTCGCTTGGAGTGAGGTTACTCTGATTAAGTGAATAGGCCTCCTTAAGAAATGAGTCAGGGGATGGGCCCTTTAATTGGAAAAAGAAAACAAATCAAGCATTTATATAGTGCCTACTGTATGCTGAGCACTGTACTAAATGTATAATAATGATACCTCATGTGATCCTCTCCACAACACTGAGAGGTAGATGCTCTTCATATTCCCATTTTACAGCTGAGGAAACTGAGGCAAGTCTTGTGCCCAGGGACAAGCAGTAAGCAAGTGAAGGTGGATTTAGTCTCAGATCTTCCTGTCTCTAGACCCAGCACACCACATAATTGCCTCATTGTTAGGAGGTTATAGTCCATTTAAAACCCATTCACACACATTACTAACGGAGGCTGGTTTTTAACTGAAGCTTCGTCTTTAAAAGTACCTGAGGAGGATATTCTCATTTGCAGAACCTTGGCAAAAACTATTGCTTAATCATGTTGGGGAAATGGAGGGAAGGAAGGAAGGAAGGAAGGAAGGAAGGAAGGAAGGAAGGAAGGAAGGAAGGAAGGAAGGAAGGAAGGAAGGACAGAAGGAAGGGAGGGAGGGAAGGAAGGAAGGAAGGAAGGAAGGAAGGAAGGAAGGAAGGAAGGAAGGGAGGGAGGGAAGGAAGGAAGGAAAGAAGGAGAGAGGGAGAGAAGAAAGGAAAACAAAACATTCTCTGTCCTGCGTTAAATGCTGGTATCACAAGGGATTCCTTTCAGGAGTATTGCGGCCTGGGTACTTTGCTTCCCCTCTCCCTCCTCCCCAGGGACTTTCCCAATGAACGCCTGCCATCTTTGCAGAATTGCTGTCTGTCTCTGATTACACTACCTCAGGACTTTCCCGTTCAGTTGGCGCTGTCCATGGATTCTTCACGCTGGGCCCTTTCCATTCGCCTGCTTTTTCCTCTTCTCCCTCTGCCTGCCTGATTCCTGTACCCCTTCATCCCTGGCCCAAGTCGGACTCCCTAGAGCAGAGTGAGGGGATGTGCCTGAAGGTTTCTCAGCAGTAAAACCCCCCTGGCATGAAGACAGAACTCACTTGTCCTCTAGCTTCTGTGTCCACATTTCAGGTTATGTGGTATTCTATAAGTGTAGATGTTTTCTGTACCTTGCGAAAAAAATTCTAGATTGCTTTCAAATTGAGACTACTTTGGAAGACATCGTCACATCTGTATTCTCTCCCAGTCCTCTGGGCAATCCCAAATCATCTCTTTCCCTGACTGTTTTTAGGGACTTTGCCCATTTCCCCCCATTTCTTCCTATGGCTCCAGGAGGGAGGTAGGGACTCAGTCCGGTACTGAAGCCTCCAAAATATCCCATTTGATGAATAAGCCCCAGAAAGAAGGAGATTTTTCTTTGAATGTGCCAACTGCAAGTGCACCGAAGCTTCAGGCCAGAAGAGGGCCCTGGGTAGGCATCAGTCCCAGGCACTGGTGACTAGCTTCTTCTAGTTATTCCGAGAAAATTCAGCAACTGCTCATTTAGTGTCAGCTTTCCCCATTAATTAAATGATTCCTTTTGGTTAAGGCTTTTGCTTGGCCTAGCTCTGAGGCCAAGACAGCTCTTCCTCTCAGAATCTAAACATTTTGTCTGTTAAAGTTAATGTTTCCTTATACGGTGGATGATGGGGAAAGTGTAGAAAATGAATCTCCATGGGTCAATTAAAAAAAAGCCAGTGAAGTAGATTTAGAACATGCCAAATAGCCCTGAAGGAGATTTTGTAAGACTAGGACCAGTGTGGTACCAAGTGTGGAGCTGGAAAGATCTGGGTGTGAATTCTGCCACTGATGTACCAACTGGGTGTCCATGGCCAAAGTCCTTAGCCTCTCTCAGCTTCGTTTTATTTATTTGTGGCAAAAATAATTGTTATCTACATCAGGTACTTGACAGGTAATGTCTGTGACTTTCAGGTCAACAAAGTCAGGCCATAATGCAATGGAGATTGTACTCACCTGTGCTTTCCCCACGCCCTCCCCCCGCCCCCCAACAAGGGCAATGGAAAGGCCCAGTGATCCTTGAGAGTTCAGAGGCAGAAATCCATCCCCATAGCAGTGAGGGCACTCTCTTCATGGGTTGTCTTCTTCCTCCTCTGTAAATGCCTCTTACATATGGATTAGTGTAGACACTGCCTCCCTCATTGCTCCTGTAAGGCAGAACTGTTTTGCTTGTGTTTTTGTATGTCTTTGTATGTGTAGTCATATAAAAGAATGTGAGGTTTTGCTCCTGGTTATTAATATGAGACAGCGCAGGTTTTTTTGATCTTGTATTTGAAGAAGTCTTGGTACTGAGGCTGCCTACATGGATGCTAATTCACTTTCATCCATTTAATTCACCAAGCATTTATGAAGCACCTTTTGTCTACCAGGCTCTGGGTTAGACACTGGGGATACAAAGACCAAAAAAAGCAAACTCTTTATAAAGAAACAACAGTGTGGGGATTGGAACAGGTAGAAATTGGAGAACGCTGACACAGTGGATGGATCCGCAAGGAGAATTGGGGTCCAGGTCCTCCATCTGCCATTTGGTGCCATCTCTCCCTGGTTAATCCATGAGCTGGTTCTGTGATTTCACTGGTTTGAGAAACTCTCTGTCCAAACAAGTCACATGATCTCCTGTCCCTTAGAGACTTGGAAAATGCTTTGAAGTCCTGAAGGAGTTACGGGGATGGGAGTGGAGCCCATATGTAGACACATAACCAGACATGAGCAGGAAATATAGGCAAGGGCCTACAACCAAGCCATGTTGGACCAAAGCTGGATTATTCAACATCCTCTGGAAAGTATTTGGCAAATCTCCAAGCTGTATAAATGCTGGCTCTTAGCAGTCACGTGTCAAAGGTGGAACCTGACTCTGTATTACATTGACTTCAGGGCAAGCCCTCTAACCATTGTGCTCCACTGCCAGGCTGTTTGTTATAGTTTGGGATATGGGGCTGTAAGGAATGAGAAGTTATTATTGGTGGAATGGAAAATTAACTAGGAAAATAGAGTGATAACACTTTAAAAGTTATTTTTTTTATAGTTGTTTCATGGTCTTCTTGAGAAATATACCCTTCCCTATGGGGGAAAAACATTAGTAGCAAAACTCAAATAGTACTTATGAAAGTGCTTTGAGTTCCTTTCAAGAGAGGATAGGATCAAAAATCAGGGAAGTAGGAGAGGGCCATTATTTGGTGTCAGTCCTTTGAACCCAACACTCAGTGTCTCCATATCTGAAATTTTATTGGCATTAGTAATGTCTCCACTGGTGTTGATCATGAGCCTCAGTGCCAAGCTCAACCTTGGGGGCCATGGATAGTGGCTCTGCCTGGAGATGCCTTACCCTGAAATTGAGCTGATGGGGAGCCTCTCTGCACTTAGCCGAGATGCTCCTTGGATGGCATCACCCAAGAAAACTGGAAGCCACTGTGGCTAGAGGGTACCTGCCAATTCATGTTCTCTGCTACCATTACTGCCAAGAACCCAAGGGTCATACCCATGCCAGGGTGATTCATTTAACTCTGAAATAAACTAAATATTGATGCCAAAATATATGGATAGGGCCAGGAGGGGAGGGGATAGAAAAAGAGACAGCAACAGAGAGACAGATGGCAGAGAAAGAGGGAGGGACGGAGGAAGGAAGAAAGAGAGACAGAGAGAAAGAGAAAATGTAAATGCCAGTGGAGCATTCCTATTGGATTCTGCATTTACTTAAAGGGAGCCAGTAGAAGATCTACATTATAGATGACTGTTTTTAATATTGAATGATTGGTTTTGAAATCACTGTGTAGTCATTTCATCCTTCTATTCAGCATGAGGAAAAAGGAACCAAAACACCCGTATACTTGGGACCAAGGCTGACCTACAGCCTCTACCCAAGTCCTCTCCACTGAGGTCTCTTCCAGGAGGCAATGCCTACTTTCTTACTGATGGACAGAGTGCTAAAGCTTGAAGGCCGTTTCTCTATAAGAACCAAAGACAGCAGCATAGTACAGAGGAAAGGCTCTCATTTTGCTCTGACTACCTCTGACTTGGTCACATCCTTTCTGGACCTCAGTTGCCTCATCAGGAAAGTGGAAGGTTTCCCTAAGAGGACCTTTGAGGTTCTCTTGGGTTCACAAGATGTGGGAATGGTCTCTAAATGCGCTCTTTCTTTTTCTGTTTTAGGAATGGTGCAGAAATTGGACCAGAAACTGCCTGTCGCCAATGAGTACCTGCTCCTCTCTGGAGGTGTCAGGGAAGGTGTGGTTGACCTTGACCTGGATGAGCTGAATGTCTATGCCCGGGGCACTGACTACGACATGGACTTCACCCTGCTGGTGCCAGCCCTTAAACTGCATGACCGAAATCAGCCAGTGACGCTGGACATGCGCCACTCGGCTCTGTGCCACTCTTGGCTCAGCCTTCGGCTCTTTGATGAAGGGACAATCAGCAAATGGAAAGACTGTTGTACCATCGTGGACCACATCAACGGGGCCACCAATTACTTCTTCTCTCCTACCAAAGTGGCTGACTGGTTTTACGATTCCATTAGCATCGTTCTCTCTGAGATACAGAAGAAGCCCCAGCGAGGTATGCCCAAAGTGGAGAAAGTCGAGAAGAACGGGACGATCCTGTCCATCATCCTTGGGGTGGGCAGCAGTCGCATGCTCTATGACATTGTCCCGGTGGTATCTTTCAAAGGCTGGCCCGCTGTGGCCCAGAGCTGGCTCATGGAGAATCACTTCTGGGATGGGAAGATCACTGAAGAAGAAGTCATCAGTGGCTTTTACTTAGTGCCTGCTTGCTCCCATAAAGGCAAAAAGGACAACGAGTGGAGGTTGTCTTTCGCCAGGAGTGAAGTCCAGCTTAAGAAATGCATTTCCAGTAGCCTCATGCAGGCCTACCAAGCTTGCAAAGCCATCATCATCAAGCTCCTCTCCCGCCCCAAAGCCATCAGTCCATACCATCTGCGGAGCATGATGCTCTGGGCCTGCGACAGGCTACCAGCCAATTACTTGGCCCAGGAAGACTACGCGGCACATTTTTTACTGGGCCTTATCGATGACCTCCAGCACTGCCTGGTGAACAAGATGTGCCCGAACTACTTCATCCCTCAGTGCAACATGCTGGAGCACCTGTGTGAGGAGACAGTGATGCTTCATGCACGGAAGCTCTCCTCGGTGCGCTCCGACCCTGCGGAGCACCTGCGCACCGCCATCGAGCACGTCAAGGCAGCCAACCGCCTGACCCTCGAACTGCAGCGGCGAGGAAGCACCACCAGCATCCCCTCTCCCCAGTCCGACGGCGGGGACCCCAACCAGCCTGATGACCGGTTAGCCAAAAAACTGCAGCAGCTAGTGACTGAGAACCCGGGGAAGTCCATCTCCGTCTTCATTAACCCTGATGATGTTACCAGGCCTCATTTCAGAATCGATGATAAATTTTTCTGAGCTTTTTGATGCACTTGGTTTTTTCTGGTTTTGATCCTAAGATTTCCTCGGTGTTTAGTGTGTATGTGTACGTGCGCACGCGTGCATTGATTCTGTTTTTTTACATGTTGAGCACAGGTTGAATCCATCGAGGACAGCTGCTTCACATGAGGTTCCTGGGTCTTCCCGATGGTGCAGTTTCTACAGCAGGACGTTACTGTCTCACGTTCAGCCTTTGCTTTTTCTCTTCCTCCTGTGTACCTGTCCTGTCAGTGTTCTGTTGGGGGCTGGGTGGTGGGCCCAGTTTCACCCTGGTTCTTTAAAGGAGGATTAGAGCCATAGCTGCAGATGCCCAGGGTCTTTCTGGTGATCTTTCCTTCCCCTCCTCCTCTTCCTTTGTGTGGAGCTCTTGGTGGCGTGGAGAAGTGATCTCCTAGCAGAGAAGAAGTCTATTTTTATTTGGGGCTTTTCGATTTTTATTGCACTCCCATCACTTGGAATGTTGGAGAGAAGGGAAACGCCTCAGCGTGCTCCCTGGATCAGTCTCCCTGTCTGGTGGTCAGAGGGGCTTCTCTGTTTTTCCTCCACCAAGAAAGTCCACATAGACTTTAAAAGTGATTAAATGCTACAAATTCTGTAGCCTTGGAAGCAATTTCTTTGAATGTAATCATCCCCAAGGCCAGTCTTGTGTGGTTTAGAGGGATGGTCTTGCCAGCCTTCCAGGTGGAGTAGGGTGACCGAATGCTAGTTGTAGTGGTGTAATTATTTGAAGCCTTATTTAAATCCTATTAAAGAACATAGCATTGTTAATGTTATTTGCACTAATGAAATCTCTGCCATTGTCTTAGTCCTTGTATGTGTGTTCCCACCTCAATGACCATCTGCTGGTGAAATGCCGCCGATCGTCCCGCAATCTTTCCCGGAATTAAACTGGAACGGTCTTGTTTTGGTTGTTTTCTCCTCCTGTTTTGCCTGCCTGGGTTTTCCTGCCTGAGACACGTTTTGAAGGTAGTTGTCTGCAGCCTGAATAATTACAGAGGTCAAGCTAAGAGGCACTGGTTCCATGTACCTCGGGGATAACTGTTGAAAACAAATGTTCCGAGAGCAGAAGCAGTCCTGGAAATCGAGCTCCTGACACGAGATGTGGCGCCAGCCATTTACAAAGCATGCTTGGGTAGGGCAGGAATACGGCAGCGTTTGGAGACTACAGCCATGCACAGGAAGACGTTTTGCAGTCTTGCTGAATGGAAATAATTCTCTAGCCTCTACATCAAGTACAGGCCTTGGCTTCTTTTCTAATGTAGAAGTAACTCTAGAACAATGTACTGTTGGCTTGGAACAGGGAAAGCCACTGATGGCTTGTCTACTGCCAAGCTGCCAATCCAAGGTTCAAACAGCTTCAGCTCGAAGAGTCTCCCTGCTCTTCCTGGATGCCCAAAGTGGTGGCTGGAACCAAGGACTCCCTCAGAATTCCCTTGGTGACCTCTAGCATACAGAAGTTTACAGGTCTTTTCCTGGCTGAAGTTGGGTTTTGCAGCCTCGGGGTTTGCATGGGAATTAATGTTATGCTTATAAAAGAGAATGAACTTAATCAACCATCTTAAGTCAAAGACAGGTCAAACAATGATAATAAAGAACTGAAATTTTCTGGCTTTGAAAATGCTTTTGTTTGTGTGTGTTGGGGTGGGGAGGAGGAGTAATATAATCCAAAAATACTTTTTATGTTAAAACCAAAACTTCAGGTTGGAGCTGACTCTTGGCTTGCATTGCCACATCCACAAGGAAGAGCTCTATATTTGCTTCCATTAACACAATGCAACTCTGCCTCCATTCAGGACATGCACCTCACTCCCATAACCCTGATCACCCTAACCCTAAATACACCCACCTAGGGACTACTTTTGTACTCTCTCTTGCAAAAGAAGCAAATTTCATATGACTTTTTAAGATTGTGCCAAAGATGAGAAAATATTTTTGATGTTATTATCTTAGCACTCCAAGAGAGCTTACAAAAAGTAAAATGCAACACACACTATGTTAAGACAACTATAGCTCAAGGCAGTCCTATGTATTGAATTTGTATTGTCCATTATCTGTGAAGTTAAATCGTTTACTGCAATATTCCTTCCAATGGGTCTGTGATCTCATTGCTTCTACAATGCAAATCCTAAGCCATCTATATCTTCCTCCATGTGACTCTCATCTTAGGACTCCTGTGAATTGGAAACTATACAACTGTGTGCTGTTCCTCAAGATCACTTTCAGTTAGTGAATAAATCAAATTTATTTTTTCAAATTCATTTTTTATTATTAGGTACCGTTCTAGGAAGGTGAAAGAGAGACCAAGACAAAATGAAACGGTTCCAACTTACAAAGACACCCCAGGGGAATGGGGGAGCAACGTCCACTCATATAAGTAAATGAAAATTATAGACAAAGTGCATCTAGAGTGATTCTTGGGAGGACGATGCAAAAAATTGAGGTCATCAGGAAATGTTTCCCATAAAAGATAAACTTTGAACTGAGCCTTGAAGGAAGCCAGAAACTCCACCAGGTGGAGCTGAGCAGGGCAAACATTCCACATGAAATTAAAAAAAAAACAACTCATTATCTATGTCACCATAGGCTCCAAATCCCTCCCTTACCTTTGCTGATCCTGTACCTGGTGAGGTCAAGCAGCTCACATCCATCCTGGCTGCTGAATCTCCTCAGAAAGCATCAGAAAACCCTAAGAGATCTCTATTATGTAGGAGGTGGATTTTATCAAATGACATTTTATATATATATATATATGTGTGTGTGTGTGTGTGTGTGTGTGTATAATATTTTTCAAATCTCAAAGCACTATAGAAATGCTAGCTATTATGATTTGTTTAAAAACATAAATGGTTATTTCTGTTTTTTTATGTACCTAGGAATAATGGAAATATGACAGCCTTGTTTGCTTTTGATTCTGGAGGGAAGGGTTGTATTTTTGTTTTGTTTTTAGGAGAAAGGTACAGTTAGAATAATTTACAAACACTTAAGTTTATTTTTAGAGAATACACAATAGAAAAATGCATATAACTATACCAAAATGTCAAACTCTAGACCCCTAAAGTGCTTTAATATAGTGCAGTCCTTAGATTTTCTGCTATCTCCTTTCATTTAAGCTTTGGAGGTGGTTTTGTAAAGTGACATATGCTCTTTCCTTTTTGATAATCGCTAAGTTTCTAAAGTACAGTTCCACTTTCATAAATCATTCAGAGAAGTTTTATGATTCATTTTAAAGTAATTTCAATGTGGCTAGCTCTTAAAACTCAAGAGGCAACATTTTACAGATAATGTAGAACAGGAAAGTTTTTATGTAGCCAAGATCTTAATTTTATTTCAATAGATTTGGTTTGTTCATTTCCCCAAGAAAATTGCCAATGCAGTAGGTTAGGTTGAGGGCAGCGAGCATTTATTAGCTGTTCACTGTGTCAGGAATTTGCTTTCTAATGCAGAAGATGTTACACAAATAAGTACATGCAAATACAGCTGAATCTGAGGGTAGTCTTTGAGAGAAGGTATTAGCAATGGCAGAAGGGGGTTATCACAACAGCTTTCACTTGAAAAATAAAAGTAATTAGATGCCCAAATTGATGCACAATACATCCATTTGATACGAAGATCCCTTTTCACTGCATGACATTCTTGTTTTACAGTATTGACTTGGTCATCTCACAATATCAGACCTAAAGATGGATTTGTGCTTACTGAGCATTTGGCAAAGGTGAGGAAGGGCAGATGGGAACCTTCTTGCCAAACCATTCGCTTCTCGGCATCTTACTCCTAGAAGCATTTTTCCTTTGCAATGGAGGGGAGAAAAAATATGTCATGGAGACATCTGGTTGGAGCAGACAAATGGAATCAAGTGAACAAATCGCCCAACATTTATTAAGTACTTACTATATGCCAGTCGCTGTGTTAAGTGATAGGAATACAAAGAGAAACAAAAAAGATAGACCCTGCCATGTAGAAGCTTTCGTTCTGAAGAGGAAAGACAATAAAAAGAAAAGGAAGCGGAAGGGAGTGGTGAACAAGAGGTGGAAAAAGGAACAAGTTCAAGGGAACAGAGGATAAAGAAGGCTAGAGAGTGGGGAGCTAATCCTGGAGAAGAATGGCATGGACTTGGCTGGCCTGGGAACTTCCCAGGAAGGTTCAGGGAGGAACTGAACAATTGGGAGGAGACCAACAGGACAAAGGTATCTTCCATCTAGAAAGAAGCACAGATGAAGGATGTTATTTGCCCTTCATTCTTGAGGAGGACCATGACATTAGGAAGGTGATGCCATGACTTGCAAGGGAATTACCTTTAAGTGAAGGTGGGCAGTGCACAGTCACCAACCTCACTTTCTCCTCTGGATCCATCTGGATCCAGTGGCATGGAGTATAGATCAGGATGAAAGGAGGGACATGGCCTCTGATGCAGTGGGAGACCTTGGTCTTGCATTGTGTAAAAGGAAATCCAAAGAAGGGGTGGAGACAGAAAGCAATAAAGGAGAATAAAAATTCCTTTGGGAAATATTTTTCTCCATCTTCCACTGTCTGGAGATTCTTTAGGGCTAAGACACAAGAAAATATTTTATCATTAGGTTTGGCTGAATAATTCATCAAGGAGACAATCTGTGTTATCAAATGAGAGTGCCCATGGAACATGCTCCCCTTCAGTTCTGCTTCTGTGGACAATCTCAACATCGAAGTCGAGTCTGCCAGAGAAATACCAAGAGTGTTTGAATACATAATTCTTGGAGGAGTGATGGCCAGTACATCCCAAGGGAAACACCTGCCCTGGTTCAGAGACCACTTGAATGCCTTGGAGTTCCCTTGAGGAGTAAACAGACCTTGAGCAGGGGCAACATTCATGGGAATAAACATTTTCCCTGGAGACACACATTTTCCAAATTCTACAGTATGGCCTTCTTTCAGTGATAGATAAAAGCACCTCCTTAAAGCTAGCCTAGACAGAGGATCAGACACTAATCATGTGATTCTGCATGTCAAACTTGCAAGATACATGACAGAGTTGCTTAAAAAACATTTCAAATGGCTACTTAATCAAAAAGGAAGAAAAAAAATCATATATGGTTTGAAAGGTTGAGTCATTGATTGCATTGTTTTGATTTTGCTTAACAACACAAGCAAACTCTATTTTCATTCTCAGGTAAATCCACCTAATTGTCACATGCCAAAAACGTTCTGTTGAGGATGGTGGGTTAGCAGATAGCTTTCAGAAAAATCAAGTCTCTCCAATGGTGCTGTCCAAGATGATTTAAAAAGGTAACCTGAAAGTCTTGGAGTTGGAAGGGCCTTAGGGGCATCTTGTATCTAAATAGAAATCCCTTTCTTCAAGCCTACACACACACACACACACACACACACACACACACACACACACACACACACACACCTACCTCTGACAAGGGTCACTCACTTTTCATTTAAAGATCTCAAGTGAAGTGTATAACCCATCTTACCTCTCCCTTACTCCCCTGATATTCCACTTGTTTATAGCTTTAATTGATAAATTATTTTCCTTAAATTAGGGCTGGACTCTGCCCTCACAGCCTCTACCTGTTTCTCCTCCTCTACCTGTCCTATAACCTTTGAAGTTATAGGACAGCAAGACTAGAAAAAATAATTCCTTGGATTTATAGCTTTGCTGAGAAGCATCTTAAATCCAGTTCTGGCAGCTAGGTCATGCAGGAGAGAGAGCAGCAGGCCTGGAGTCAGGAAGACTCATCTTCCTGAGTTCAAATCTGGTCTTAGACACTCACTCAGACACCCTGGGCAAGTCACTTGATCCTGTTTGCCTCAGTTTCCTCATCTATAGGATGAACTGGAGAAGGAAATGGCAAACCATGTCAACAAAACCCCAAATGGGGTTACAAAGAATGGACACAACTGAAATGGTTCTGCAACAACAGCAATGAACACATATTGCTGGTGACCATGGACAGGGCAGTTCCCATCTCTGAACCTCAGTTTCCACATCTGTAAAATATGGTTTAGACCAGCTGACCTTTAAGAACCATCTAATTCTGAATCTGTGATCTGTGAATTGATACTCCTCACCTATCTAGATCATCTCCCTGAATCCAACCCAAAAGGTTGCTTTCCTATCTTTAGAGCCATGCTTAGGTACATATTTTCACATACACCTTTTTTTTTTCTTTACCAACTGGGCTTCAGCTAGTATCAGCTGGGTGAAAGCCCCAACAGTTAGTTCAGAAAGAGGAAGAAGTCCATTCAGTAGTTAGGATGATCTGAGCTCACACTTAGCCTCAAACACTTTATAGTTGAGTGGCCTTAGGCACATCACAACTGCTCTGTGTCTTAATTTCCTCACGTATGCAATGGAGATAATAGTGCCATCTACCTCCTGGGACTCTTTGTGGGCAAAATAAGAAACATTTACAAAGAACTTTACAAAAGTTAAAAATTAAAGCTTAAAGTTTTATATCAATTGTTATTTTATTGTTATAATGTTTCAATTTTCCATTCAAAGGCTTTCAAAAGTTCCCATTTCTAGTTTCAAAAATATTGTTATCCATCTATTCATCCTTCTGTCCATCCATCCATCCCAGAAATATTTATTAAACTCCTACCATATGCCAGACATGGCCAAGTGTTTGCACAGATAAGACAAAAGAAGAACAGTCTCCACCCTTCAGGGGCAGGAGCTTATACTCTGGGAGAGCCCTACCTCCTCCATCTAAACCCTGGAGGGATCTGGGCATGTGGGCTGCAAAAGGGGCATTATTTTGCTTTTGGGATTCAAGCTGACAAGTTAGAAATTTTTATTTGTTTGGTCTGGTTTTGAGAATTCCTTGATAGCTCATTTGCTTTCTCCTGAGAGGCTGTCTTAGCAAGGGGACAGGGTGTGGGAGTTTTTGAAGAGATGAAACCAGTTTGCCATTCTCCTTGCCCACATGAAAACTCACCAAGTATTGGGGTCAGTACACAAGAAGTTATAAAATTTCTACTGTTTTAAGTACAGGGGACAGAAAGCCTGAAAGGAAACCCAACCCTGCCTTCCTGGAGCTTGCTTTCCCCTAGTGGGAAACAAGTCCATCAAGCAGGAAATACAAACTAATGAGTGGAAGAGTGAAGAGATTATTTACAGTAAATCAATCTTCTGGGCCAACTTTAAAACTTTTTCTTTTTCTGTGTATCCCCAAATTTAGTGGCAGGTAATAATCTAGTAATAAACAAATAAATGGGTAAACAGATAGACAGACAGACAGGTAGATGGATGGATGGATGGATGGATGGACAGATGGATGGATGGATGGATGGTGGGACAAGGGAATACCCAAATATTTTTTCCCAAACATTGTTTTTTTATTTTTTAAAATTAATTTATTTTTAGTTTTCAATATTCATTTCCATATGATTTTGAGTTCCAGATTTTATCCCCATCTTTCTCCTCCCCAACCCAGAGATGGCATGCATTCTTATTACCCCTTTCCTCAGTCTGTCCCCACTTTTATCATCTCCTCCTCTTATCGTCTTCCCCTTTACTTTCTTGAAGGGCAAGATAGATTTCTATACCCCATTGTCTGTATATCTTATTTCCCAGTTGCATGTAAAACAATTTTTAACATTTATTTTTTTAAAACTTTGAGTTTCAAATTCTCTCCCTTCTTCCTTTCCCACCCACCCTTATTGAGAAGGCAAGCAAATCAACTATACATGTGTAGTTATGCAAAACACTTCCATAATAACTATTTCCCTCCATCCTATCTTGTCTCCCAATTATTCTGTTTTCTTCTTTGACCCTGTCCCTTTTCTAAAATGTTTGCTTTTAACTACCCCCTCCCCCAATATGTCCTCCCTTCTATCATCCACTCCCTTTATTCCTTCCCCTCTATTTTCCTGTAGGGTAAGATACCCAATTGAGTTTGCCTGTTATTCTCTCCTTAAGCCAAATCCAATGAGAGTAAAGTTCACGCATTCCTTCTCACCTCCCCGCTCTTCCCCTCCATTGTGAAACCTTTTTTCTTGCCTCTTTTATGTGAGATAATTTACTCCACTCTATCTCTCCATTTCTCCTCCAAATATATTCTTCTCTCACCCCTTAATTTTATTTTTAGATAGCATCCCTTCATATTCAACTCACCCTGTGCCATTTATCTATCTATCTATCTATCTATCTATCTATCTATCTATCTATCTATCTATCTATCTATCATTTATCTATCTATCTGTCTGTCTATTATCTCTCCATCTATTTTGTCCAATTACCCTGACACTAAGAAAGGATTCATGAGTTACAAATATCATCTTTCCATGTAGGAATGTCAACAGTTCAACTTTAATAAGTCTCTTATGATTTCTGTTTACTGTTTATCTTTTCATGCTTCTCTTCATTCTTGTACTTGAAAACCAAATTTTCTATCCAATTGTGATCTCTTCATCATTGAAAATCCTCTGTTTCATTGAAGGTACATTTTTTCCCTGAAGGATTATACTTGGTTTTGCTGGGTAGGTAATTCTTGGTTTTAATCCTAGCTCCTCTGACCTCTGGAATATCATATTCCAAGGTCCTTTGATCACTTAATGTAGAAGCTGCTAGATCTTGTGTTATCCTAATTATATTTGCACAACACTTGAATTGTTTCTTTCTGGCTGCTTGCAATATTTTCTCCTTGACATGGGAACTCTGGAATTTGGTTACAATATTCCTAGGAGTTTTCCTTTTGGTATCTCTTTCAGGAAGTGATCAGTTAATTCTTTCCACATTTATTTTACCCTCTGATTCTAGAATATCAGGGCAGTTTTCCTTTATAATTTCCTGGAAGATGATGTCTAGGCTCCTTTTTGATCATGGCTTTCAGGTAATCCAATAATTTTAAAATTATCTTTCTTTGATCTATTTTCCAGATCGGTTGTTTTTCCAATTAGATATTTCATATTGTCTTCTATTTTTTCATTATTGGTTCTGTTTTGTAATTTCTTGATTTATCATAAAGTCATCAGCTTCCATTTGCTCCATTCTAAGTTTGAAGGAATTATTTTCTTCAGTGAGCTTTTTGATGTCTTTTTCCATTTGAATTCTGCTTTTTAAGGCATTCTTCTCCTCATTGACTCTTTGGACTTCTTTTGCCATTTGGGTTAGTCTATTTATTAAGGTGTTATTTTCTTCAGTATTTTTTGGCTCTCTTTTAGCAAGCTGTTGACTTGATTTTCATGATTTTCTTGCATCACTCTCATTTCTATTACCAATTTTTCCTCTACTTCTCTTACTTGATTTTCAAAATCCTTTTTGAGCTCTTCCATGCACTGCAATACTTGTTTCTGCAAGGAAAATTCATATTTTCCTTGGAGGCTTTTGATGTAGGAGGTTTGACTTTGTTGTCTTTTGGTTGTATGTTTTGGTCTTCTTTGTCACCAAAGTAAGATTCTATAGTCCAAGTTATTTTATGATGTTTGCTCATCTTCCTAGCCAAATGCTTGACTTTCTAACTCTTTGTCAAGGTTGGACTCTGCTTGAAATGGGATTGGGGGTAAGGGTGGGTATACTGTCCCAGGCTTCAGGGATTTTGTATGAGCCACCAGATCCCCACTGTCTGTGGGCTCAGAGTTCTGGAAGCAATCTCTGCTGCCATTGCCTCCAGCACTGCTGCTGTTGCCACCAGTGCTGCCAGCTGCCACTGCCACCATCCCCACCACCTTGGGGCTGGAGCTTGACCTGTCCAGACCACACTTCTTTTTTACCCAAGTCCCACAGTGCTTTCCAACTGACCTTTTTGGAGTTTGTGTGTTGAGAAGTCCGGAAACTGCCACAGCTGACAATGATGCAGTCCTCTGAGGCCTGCTCCAGCCAATCTGTACCAGTGGGGCCCATGCCAGAATGCACTCTGCTCCCGGCCCAGTGCAATAGATTTTTCCTGTCAACTTTCCAGGTTATCTTCGGCTAGGAATTTATTTCTCCCTGTCATTTTTGTGGGTACTCTAGCTCTATAATTTGTTTAGAGTCATTTTTAGGGCTTTGGGGGAGAACTCAGGGATGTCCCCATTCTTATTCTGCCATCTTGGATCCACCCCAATTTTTTTAAAGAGGTCATTCTTTTCCTCATTTCTTATTAAGACTTAATCATTGAATGGATCTTGTATCAGTCAAATTGAGACCAGTTAAAGGCTTTAGCTTGAAAAGGGATTGGGAGAGACTTCCTGTAGAAGGTAGCGTTTTAGTTGATTCCCATCTATGTAAGATATAGATGTTTCTAACATTTCGCTTTTTTGAAATAGAAGGGAGAGAGAATAACTATACTAGATTCAATAAAGAATATAATACCTGAGTTTAGATGCAAATTGAAGATATTCAAACTAATTAATGAGCCATTACCCTTGGAAACCTCCAGATATATATTTTTTCCAGACAATCCAATGATCTACTCTTCTAATGGCACAATGCTTGGGAGGTTTTACTTTTGTTAACCTGATTTTACAACAAGGAAAACAAAACAATATAGCTTCCAATATCACCTAGTTCTCGTGGTATAATAGAAAGGGTTCTGGACTTAAAAGTGAAATGCCACTTCTGGTGGTACCATATTTCAAACTCTGTTACAAAGTAGAAATCATGAAAACAATCTGGTACTGGTAGATTGGTGACTCAGTGGAATAGTCATTAGCTACTGTGAATTCACAGTAGCTAGTGACTATAGTAATCTAATGTTTAGTTAACCAAAAGATCCAAACTTTCAAGGCAAGAACTTATGATTTGGCAAAATTTACTGGGAAAACTGGAGGGCAGTTTGGCAGAAACTAGGGATAGACCAGGGTAGCTATGTGGTACAATGAATAGAATGCTGATCCTGGAGTCAGGAAGAGTCATCTTCCTAAATTCAAATCTGGCCTCAACTGCACGGTGTCTGTGTGACTCTAAGCAAGTCTCAGGTTTTTTGCCTCAGTTTCCAAATCTGTAAAATGAGCTGAAGGAAATGTCAAACCACCCCAGTATCTTTGCCAAGAAAACCCTAAATGGCATCACAGAGAGTCATTGACTGGAAAATGACTGAACCACAGTAAGAGTAGGCAGATATCCATCTCACACTATATAAGGTCAAAATGGTTTAGATGTGAAAGGTAATATCATAAGCAAATTAGGGGAGCTTGGAAAATTTTAACTGTCAGATTTTGTGGATATTCGTGGATATCCTTTATGGGTAAAGGAAGAGTTTATGACCAAAGAAGAGATAGGATTATAAGAAGTTTAATGGATAATTTTGATAATATGACTTTTTTTTAAAACCAATGCAATAAAAATTAGAAGGAAAACAGGAAAATGGGAAATAATTTTACAACCAGTTTCTCTGAGAAAGGAGTAATTTTTCACCTATATAAAGCATTGATTCAAACTTATAAAATAAATAAGAGCTATTCACCAATTGATAAACATTCAAAGGATGTGAACAGGCAGTTTTCAGAGGAAGAAATTAAAATTATTGACACATATAAAAAAAGTTCAAACTCTTTATTGATTGGAGAGAAATGCAATTTTTACTTTGGCATTTTATCTCAAATAAGCTTTTTACTCAAAATTCTTGTGCCAATCTTCAAAAGAAAACCATATATAACTATTAAAATAACTATTAAAAATGTTTGCAGCCTTTTGTTACCTTAGTTTGATTTTTTATACTAGGTTGTTGTCAACAGAATAGATTTTTCTTGAAAAATTTCACACTGTTAGGCCAACCCTGGTCCTGGTTCATCTAGATGGGCCCAAGACGACTGCCTTTCTCCAACACTCCAAGTTCTTCAGTGTTAACAAGTATGGCACTTACCTTGTAGGGAAACTTCAATTGTGGTTTGCAAAAGGGGCAGAAAATAGCTCTCTCAATGTCAACAAGTCACAATTATTAATAGTCTTGCTCTATAAGTTGGCTTTCTTTCTAACCATAAGTAGGGTCAGGAATTCAGTCACTTCTGAACCTTTCAGCAAGAGGACCCCAACTAATGTGCCAATGAGTAGCTGGTCTACTATGTGATGACAATGTTTAAAAAACAAGATTTCAGTCAGGGAATGGCGATGAGATAACACCTGGCCACTTCACTGGAGCTCATCTCCGGCTGAAGGCATCTTCAGTTTCCTCGCTACATAGAGAAAGCTATCTCTCCTTAGGGTTTTAAAAATAATTCTGCCAGACCTATCTGAACTATTTAACAAGAGTCAACCTTGTGGCAGTACATTGTTTACCTTGAAATATGAGAATTGTAAAATGTTATGTTAAATTATAAAAAGAGAAGCATTAGGAGTCAAAGGAAATGAAGGGAATTTTGCATAGAGACTAAAGAGATCTTCACACTGAGTGGCATTAAAAAATCCTGATGTGGCACTGCCAAGCCCAAATGTTCTGACCAAAAACGATGCAATAAAATGCTTAGAGACTAACAACTCTTAAGAGTTGGGTAAAATCAATATTGTACATGTTTACATCTTATCAAATACTTAGTTTGTTACAAAATAAGATCATCCATTATCACTTTGAATTATGAGCTTTAAAAAAAAATCTCCAGTGTTAGAATGTTAAAAGGGAGTAGTTTTATGTACAAAAATTGAGTTCGTAAAACAAAAATCCAGTTTCTTTTGATTATTTTTAATTCAAAGAAACTTCAGGAATGCCCAAGTTATTTTGAGAAACATCTAACCCATGAGATTTTTCTAAGTCAGTTTATGGGATTGAAAGCGTTTACCCAGAAGTTTTTTTCCTAAAGATGTTTAACTTCCTGTACAAAGAAAAATAACCTGTTTCAATCAAGTTACATAATATGTATAGAGCATTCTCCAAATGTTCATTTTCTGCTCTCTTCATTTCTTTTAGTTAGCAGTGTTAATATATTTACAAAACTTATTTTCATATTAAGATCTGGTGTGTCTGAATGGCACAAGATCTCATTTCAAACTGTATCACCAATAATTTCTAAAAGTGTAACAGCACTTGTTTCATTTATAGCCAAATTTTACACAATCGTGCTTTAAAAATAGGTTAACAATCTGTGTACTGCATAACGATGTGTTTATATTACATGTACTTTCCACTCACTATTTACCATTTAGGATATTTACAGATGTTTGTAGAATGATTTTTAAAGTCACATCTTTTCCAAATGCTAAAAGTTTTTATATTTAAACCTTAGTTCTGACCTGATTAGGGAAGAATTATTTGCATTTTAGATGAGGTTCTTGGTTTTAGATGGTTTAAAAGTTTTAAGAGTGAAAAAAGCTTAAAATTCAAATCATCTTTTTTTTTTCCAAATGAAGAGATGCAAAAATGTCCCACTCCTAAGTTTTCGTTGGAAGTGAAATTTGAGGGGTTTGTAGAACATTTAAAAGGTGCTAAAATCAGGTGAATATCTTCAATTCTGTTGGTCATTGTTTGAAAGATAACCCAGTGACTCCTAGGGACCAAAAGGAATGTCAGAAAGTGTAGGAGAAAGTATCTGAGTTTGATGCTAGTGTACTGTTTCTAGCAATGGATGAATGAAACCAGCCAACTAGAAAGATAGTCCGTGAAGAAAATGTCTAATTTGGGGAGGGAGGGATGGGGAGAATTTGGAACTCAAAGTTTTAGGAACAACTGTTTAGTATTGTTGTTGCTACTAGGAAAGAAGACATACAGTTAATGAGGAATAGAAAGTCATCTGGCCCTACAGGAGAAAAGAGAAGATGGGGACAAGAGAAGGGAGGGATGACAGAAGAGAGGACAGATTGGCGATAGGGAAAATTAGATTGCTTGGGGTATTGGGGTGGGGGGAGGGGATAAAAGGGGAGAAAATTTGGAACCCAAAATTTTGTGAAAATGAATGTAAAAAGTTAAATAAATAAATAAATAATAAAGAAAAAAAAATAAAAAAAAGAAATATTAAAAAAAAAGAAAATGTCTAATTGTATGAAATTACCCCCATTAAAAACAATAACTTAGGCTTTTCCTAGGGCATTCTGCACAAAAGGATAATAAATCAAAGCGAAGTTGACAATCAATTTTAATGCTGTTTTTCATAATCTATTTTTTATATTTCCAGGGTGTATGTATTATGATCATAGCATCTCATATTGAAAAATTGTCCACTCTCTGGATTGGAAAAAAAAATCCTTCTATGCTTAAATCTTAAGACAGGAGAAGATGCCACATGTTTACAAAACAATGCCCTCTAATAGTAGAGAAAAGGTGTTTAGTACACATTCATTCTCTCTAAATTCCAAGAAATTGTGAAGGCTATAATGTATCTGAAACATAAAATGGCACTAAAAAATTTTAATCTTTTGAAATGAACTCTAAAACCTAAAAACCACTATAGAAGGCTTGTTTTCCATGGGTCAATACTTTAGGAAAGTACCTAGTCATCTTGTCCTTTGATATCCTTTAAAACAAACAAGTAGAAACCTTCACACAACCACATCAGGCAGGTTGTTGTGAGAACCATAGTGCAGAGTAATCTGAAAAGCAAAAATCAAAATGTATTTGGGAAAGGGAGTGTCCACCCGCTGAAGGCACCTTTAAAAAATTCTTATGGCTTTGGTTTACTGAAATATTTTTACACTGTTAAAGAAAAAGGGAAATATTTCAAGGTATCTGAAAAATACGAAAACTGCCTGAATACATAGTGTATGACCTTTCAGACATTGATCTTACACAAAATGACAAGCCCAAGGTCGGAGCAGAAGTTACAAAGAATTGTTGTCTGGAAAGATGGGGACCAGGGAATTTCCATTGAGTGGAGAGCAACCCAACTTCATCCCCACCAAATACTCAGCATGTGCAGAAGAAATTTGATAGCACCTTCAGCCTTGATCCATTCTCTTATCTTAAAATAATCCTACCAGTCTAGTAAGTGCCATGCTTCTGGTCTTGTTTCTTCAATATCCCGGAAAGTCTGCCTAATTTTCCTCTGCCACCAGACTCTTCATACACTTCTCTTACCACAGCTTTACCTAGCTCTTCCTTAGACTTTGTCCCACCACCAGGAACTATCTGGATACTGACTTATCCTCGGAAGGAAAAAAGGAAAGAAGAAAGGAAGGAAGGAAGGAAGGAAGGAAGGAAGGAAGGAAGGAAGGAAGGAAGGAAGGAAGGAAGGAAGGAAGGAAAAAAGGAAAGAAGGAAGGAAGGAAGGAAAGAAGGAAAGAAGGAAGGAAGACACATAGCCATTCACTCCCTTCAGTCGCAAGTGGCAGCTCTCTCTGTGGTTCCTCCCTCACCATGGAGGGAGATTGGTTAACATGCCAGGAAAGAAAAATGACAAATGCTGGAGGGGCTGTAGAAAAATTCAAACACTAAAGCACTGTTGGTGGAGTTGTGCACTGGTCCAACCATTCTGGAGAACAACTGGGAAATATGACTAAAGGACTATAAAAGTGTACACACCCTTTGATCCAACGCTCTGTATCCCAAATAGATCAAAGGAAAAGGACTCAGGTGAGTCCTTTTTCTAGTATTTCTAGTAACATTTGTATGTATTTGTGTGTGTGTCGGCAAAAAAATGGAAATTAAGGGAATGTGCATAAGTGAAGGGAATGATTTAAAAAGTTATGGTATATGATTGGGATGGAATACTATTATACTATAAGAAATGATGAGCAAGATGGTTTCAGGAAAAAAAAGCTTGAGAAGACCTATATGGATTGGTGCACAGTGAAATAAGCAGGACCAAGAGATACACAATAACAGTTACATTGTCAGAAGAAGAATCTGAATCCAGGTCTTCCTCACTCACATAAGCCCTCTAGACCTCAGGTTGAGGGGTATCACACCTTTGGTATTAGTGTGCTTCCATTTATTTTGAGAGTTGTAGTAACTGTCTCATTGTACTCCTCATTTTACAGTTGAGGAAATAAATGGAGAAAGGTTAGGTGACTTGCCTCTCATCAAATTCTAAGCCCACTTCTCTGTCCAGGATACCACCTAACTTTCCACTGCCCACTCTGCTAACTTGCTGAGTCTTGAAGGAAGTTAGGGTTCACCTAAGTCAGGGGTTCTTAACATTTTTCTTGAGTCATGGATCCTGTTGGCCATCTGGTGAATGCAACAGGTTCCTTCTCAGAATCATGTTTTTAAAATCATAAAATAGGGTTAGGATTAGAAAGAAATTTAATCCTTGAAATAATTATCAAAAGATGTGAAAAATAAACAAATTCACAGGCTGAGTTTAGGAACCCCTGACCCAAAGAGAAGAGTCTAGGGAAGCCCATTCTACTAAGAGGAGATGGAACCCACAGACCAGGGACTCGCATGACATTGGGAGTGAAAGGACATGATATGAAATCAATCTGGTGAGGTCGGCTGGAATGAGAGCAGTGGAAGGCCAAGCATCCTTTTCTCTTCGGGGCAAGGGACAGTGGGATGCTCTGCCTGGGGGCATAATGGCTCAAACTGTGACCATGTCAAACTGAGACGGGCATTGGCAATCCTGGGGGCAAGAGGGAGCCTTTGAATCTTCTTATAGGAGAGAAACATGACCAGGCCTGTGTTTAAGGACTTTTTGATAGCTGCTGCATAAAGAATGTTCTGGAAAGGAGAGACGCTAGATGTCAGGAGAATAATGAGTAGGGCCTTTCACTAGAGCAGAGGAGAGTGATGCTAAATGCAATACTTAGCTCCCAGGATTTTTGTGAGGATCTTCTGAAGCAATGCGTATGAAAGGACAACACAAAAAATGAGCCACTGTGGTTAACCAGCATTATTGGATTTTCTCAGCTTGTTTTAACTCAGACACCTAAAAAGTAGATCTTCCCTCTGAAGTAAAAGCTTTTGATGATGCTCCAAAAGGGACAAAAATAGCTTGATTCTTTATGTGACATGTTATCATAGGAAACCTGTAAGTCATTGGAGCAAAGTCTCATTTGAAGGGCTCAGCATCTAGGAGCCTCCTAATTCAGATGAACTATTGTAAGGTGTCTGATTGCTATTTACAGAAGCTGCTGTGGTAAAGCACAAAGAGAGACACAGAGAGGAGACAGAGAAAGTCATGAAGAGACAGAGGGGCACAGTGAGAAACGAGAGACAGAGAAAAGGAAAGAGGGAGAGAGAGAGAGAGAGAGAGAGAGAGAGAGAGAGAGAGAGAGAGAGAGAGAGAGAGAGAGACAGAGAGACAGAGAGACAGAGAGACAGAGACAGAGACACAGAGGCACAGAGAGAGATAGAGACACAGAGGCACAGAGAGAGACAGAGACAGAGACACAGAGGCAGAGAGAGACAGAGACAGAAAGAGACAGAGACAGAGAGATACAGAGAGAGAGACAGAGAAAGTCATGAAGAGACAGAGGGGCACAGTGAGAAACGAGAGACAGAGAGAAGGAAAGAGGGAGAGACAGAGAGAGGGAAAGAGAGAGAGACAGAGACACAGAGGCACAGAGACAGAGACACAGAGGCACAGAGACAGAGACACAGAGGCAGAGAGAGACAGAGACAGAGACACAGAGAGACAGAAAGAGACAGAGACAGAGAGATACAGTGAGAGAGACAGAGAAAGTCATGAAGAGACAGAGGGGCACAGTGAGAAACGAGAGACAGAGAGAAGGAAAGAGGGAGAGACAGAGAGGGAAAGAGAGAGAGAGACAGAGACACAGAGGCACAGAGAGACAGAGACAGAGATACAGAGAGAGACAGAGAGAGACAGAGACAGAGAGAGACAAAGACAGAGAGAGACAGAGACACAGAGGCAGAGAGAGACAGAGACAGAGAGATACAGAGAGAGACAGAGAAAGTCATGAAGAGACAGAGGGGCACAGTGAGAAACGAGAGACAGAGAGAAGGAAAGAGGGAGAGACAGAGAGAGGGAAAGAGAGAGAGACAGAGACACAGAGGCACAGAGACAGAGACACAGAGGCACAGAGACAGAGACACAGAGGCAGAGAGAGACAGAGACAGAAACACAGAGAGACAGAAAGAGACAGAGACAGAGAGATACAGTGAGAGAGACAGAGAAAGTCATGAAGAGACAGAGGGGCACAGTGAGAAACGAGAGACAGAGAGAAGGAAAGAGGGAGAGACAGAGAGGGAAAGAGAGAGACAGAGACAGAGACACAGAGGCACAGAGAGAGAGACAGAGACAGAGATACAGAGAGAGACAGAGAGAGACAGAGACAGAGAGACAGAGAGATACAGAGAGAGAGACAGAGAGAGACAGAGACAGAGAGAGACAAAGACAGAGAGATACAGAGAGACAGAGACAGAGAGACACAGAGGCACAGAGAGAGACAGAGACAAAGGCACAGAGAGAGAGAGAGACAGAGACAGAGAGACAGAGAGAGACAGAGAAAGTCATGAAGAGACAGAGGGGCACAGTGAGAAACGAGAGACAGAGAGAAGGAAAGAAGGAGAGAGCGGGAAAGAGAGAGAGACAGAGAGAGAGAGACAGAGACACAGAGGCACAGAGAGAGACAGAGACACAGAGAGAGGCAGAGAGAGACAGAGACAGAGAGATACACAGAGAGAGACAGAGCCAGAGAGAGACAGAGACAGAGAGATACAGAGAGAGAGACAGAGACAGAGAGATACAGAGAGAGACAGAGAGAGACAAAGACAGAGACAGAGACAGAGAGTCAAGTCAGAGGTGGCAGTGGAAGCAGAGAGTCTCTGTCTCTGAATCCAGAAGACTTCCATACAGCATGTCCTCTGCCACAGTGGCTGTGTGAGTCCGAGCAGTTGCTTAGCCTCTTCGCGCCCCAGGAAGTCGCAGCATGTGATGATCTGAGTTGATTCTGGGCTTTCCTAATCTACTCTTTTCCGTCTCCCTCTTCATCCCAGAAGCAGATTATCCAGAAGCTAGAATGGGCCAGAAACCCAAATTATTACTGAATCTCGCTAATGTTAATAGAGCTGATGAAGAGGAGGGACAAGATGAAAGCAGAGTCTTGGCTGATTGGCTACTCTAGCAGCCTCCTGTTTCCTTCCTCAAGATTTAGGGAAAAGCTGATGGATGCCATCCATCTGACTCTCCAGGGCTCATAGTCACTGGGTTCCCTTTAGAATGTCCTTAGCCAGGGCTGACTCTTTGCTTCCCCCTGGACCCAGCTTTGGTTTGTAATCTCTTATTTTTAGCTATGCTCTGAGGAGCTATTGTATGTTCCTCTTAGGTCAGCATTCAGGGCTTGGCTGGGATGGCTGAAGGAGGCTTTTGCAGGCTTCATTTGGTCGGGTGGGGAAAAAGTCTTATCTTGCTAACCTTCTGGCTGCTACAGGAACTTGTGTCTGGTCATTCCAGAGACACAAGCTGTGGATAACTGGGTTGAGAAAAAGGGTGGATTTGGATTTGGGTGAAAGAATTATTTTAATCTCCAGTTAATTTTTGTAAGGAAAATGAATATTTTGGTTTTTTTTTTACCGCTGAGATTAAATTCTTAAAATCCTTTGGTCTAAACTTCTGAAGAGCAAACTTTAGGCAGAGAAGTATGTCCCTGGAGGGTTTCTTTTCTACTTATATATTTTTACATATTTCATTAAATATTTCCCAATGACAGAAATTTTTTATATTCATTTTCTAAAATTTTGAGTTCCAAATCCTTATTCCCTTCAGCCTCCCTCAGCTTGAGGAAGCAAGCAATGTTATAGATTATACATGTGAAGTCATGCAAAACATATTTCCATGTTATTCATGTTGCGAAAGAAAATACAGATCAAAAATGATGAAAAATAAAGTTTAAAAATATGCCTCCTTCTCCACTCAGAATTCACTAGTTCTCTCTCTGGAGGTAGATAGCATTTTTCATCATGAGTCATTTGGAATTGTCTGGGATCACTGATTAGAGAATCTAAGTCTCTCACAGTTGACCATTGTGACAATGTTGCTTTTCCCATGCAGAGTGATCTCCTGGTTCTGCTCCCTTAATGTGCATTAGTTCATATAAGCCATTCTGCCCATCACTTTTCATAGCACAATAGCATTCCATCCCAATTATATGCTACAACTTGTCCAGTCATCCCCAGTTGATGGGCATCCCCTCAATTTCGAATTCTTAGCCACAACAAAGAGAGCTGCTACAAGTATTTTTGTACACCTAGGTCCTTTCCCCTGTCTTTGCCCTCTTTACTTTACAGACCTGGTAATGGTACAGCTGTTCTGGGGGGACTTTTTTAAAGGACTTTGTAAAGAGAAGGAGTTGCTTCTCAGCGATTTCTCATTAACTTTAGTTGAAGCAATGGATCTAAAAGTCAGGAATCAGGTGGGGGTGGAAAACACTCTAGAATGTTACTACTTCAGGGACTTGGGTCCCATGAGGACAATTCTTATACAGGACACCTCCAAAGAAACATGCCCATTTGAAGTGTTAGGCATGGTTTGGGTAGAGTGTTCCCAAATAAATGCCAACAGATAGGAACTCCTAGCTCAGTCACTAAGCAACTCTACTAGATTTCCCTTCCCCCAGCCTCAGTTTCCTTGTTAGTCAAATGAGGACATTGAGCTAGATTAAAAAGAAATGAAAAAATATGAATGACTGAGAGGGCAATCTATTGGAGGAGACATGATAGAATGGGAACACTTTAGCAGGAAGAGACATTAGCCTTGGGAAAAAAATAAGCTCACCTGAGACAGAGATGAAGGAGGAGACAGTAGCAGAAGGTATATGAGTGATATGATTTGGAAAAGAGGGGAGTAGAGTGAGCTCATGAGACTTGTGTCTCAGATTTTTCTGTAAAATATCAGTCAAGGTTCTCAGCTGAGAGGGTGGAGGTGGGAACACTATAAGAGGTTTGAGGAGGGATGAAAAAGTTTGGAAGAGCTGCTGTGGAAAGTGGGAGAGTGAGTGGACAAGGCAGACATAGAAGGATTGCTTAGCAGCAGTGAGGGTCCAGTTGAAATTGCATAACATAAATTTGCAGTGCACCCTTTCAATATGGTTTCTTGACTTTCTTCTCTCTCATCCAACGACATGTATATAGGAGTGATGGTAGTTTATGGTTGGAGTCACACAAGGCTGAGGCTCAGCAGGTCTTAATTGTCAAAATGATAATTGGGCCAGGAATTCAAGAGAAAAGGATAGTGTAGAGTTGAATTGGTTCTCCAAGGAGTCAATCTGGAGTAAAGAGAAAAGAGTGAGCAGTGTAAGGGAGATATCCTGGGATAGAATTGAGGGGTCAAGAGACTAGAGGTCATGGTGTGAATGAAGAGTAGAGTTGTAGGGGAAGGAAGAGATAGAAGTGAAAACTCAATAGATTATGGTCACATAAGAGGATTTAGGAATTCTTGGACGTGGAGGTGGCTCATTTGTGGATAATGATAAGATTAAGGATATGACCGTCTTTGTATGTGGTTGAGGTAGGGTGAAGTAGTTGGTCATGGGAAAGAAGTAGGTTGGGGAACTGAGTAATTAGGATATTTGAGGGAGAGTCAATATGTTTGTTAAATGCCTTGCGATGAGGGTAGGAGTTGGATAGGAGAGACAAATAAAAAGTCTGCACCTAACTCATTGAGGAAGGAAGGTGACTTATGTGGAAGTTTGTGAATAGAAGCTACCAGAATTTAGATTTAATGGTAGATATAAATAGCATGAACCTTAAAAGGAGGATGGATTACTGACTGATGAAGTTAGGGGGAGAATCTGGAAATAGCAATGGGAAGCAAGGAGTATTCTCATTCCCCCTTCCCAACCAGTAAGTCTGATGAATGAGTGAATATGCAACCAACACTGGCAGCAGTGGCCAAGAAGAGGGTTTCATCTGGTGAGGTGGGGGGTAGGGCGAATCCAGTTTCTGGTAATAGCTAGTATATGGAAAGACTGTGAGATGAAAAGATTTAGAATGAAGGCAAGTTTGTTGCCTATGGAACAGGCATTCCACAGGGCACAGTGGAAGAGTGAGTAATGTTTGGTTGAAACTTTAGAATAGCCTGATTGAGGGGAATGGTGATAAGGAATTAGGAGTTTAGGGAATGTGGTTTGAATGATGACCTGCAGTAGTTCAGAATCATTGAGACATGAAGGGTATGAGCAGGTGTGAGAGCATTTATCACTGAGTGGGGATGCCACTCTTCCAAAAGGAGACTGGGGATCAGGCTGGAGGCAAGTGACTTCTCTGTAAAATGAGAGGGTAGGACAAAGCAATCCTTGATGTTCTTCCAGCTCCAAATCTTCCCTTGGGACATCATAAGCATCTCAAACTCAGTCAATTCACATCTCCTAGATTCCTAATTTCTGTTGAGAGCGTGACCACCCAGGCACACACATTTGCCTCCTAGGAGTTATTCTCAATACCTCCCACTCAATCACTACCCCACCCAATAAACTGTCCTTTATAATTTCTTATAAACTCCACATTCTTATCACTTCTACTTCCTTTTGAAAATCAGTCCTATCTGTCCCCTTTTCTCCATTCAAATGACAAGCACCCTAGTTGAGATTCCCTCTCTCAATGAGTAACCAAGCATTTTGCTACTCACTCCCACACCGGAGATTGAGTTCTGGAGATTTCAACTTCTTCATCTCTGAAACTTTTGTCCAGGGCTATTGTGAATGGTGACTGCCTCTTCTGGACCATTTTTCCTTCCTTCCTTCCTTCCTTCCTTCCTTCCTTCCTTCCTTCCTTCCTTCCTTCCTTCCTTCCTTCCTTCCTTCCTTCCTTCCTTCCTTTCTCTTTCTTTCTTTCTTTCTCTCTCTCTCACTCTCTCTCCTTCCTTCCTTTCCTTCTTTCTTTCTAAGATTTAAATTTATTTATTTTTAGTTTTCAACATTCATTTCCATAAGAATTTTAGTTCCAAATTTTCTCCCCGTCTTTCACCTCTCCCCACACTGAGATGACATGAATTCTGATTACCCCTTCTCCCAGTCTGCCCTCCTTTTGTCACTCCCTCTCTTATCCCTTTCCTCTTTACTTTCCTGAAGGGCAAGATAGATTTCTATACTCCCTTGCCTGTATATCTTATTTCCCAGTGGCATGAAAAAACATTATTTTTAACATTTATTTTTAAAACATTGAGTGCAGCCCACACCAGACTGCAGTCTTCTCCCTGCCTGGTGTGAAAGACCTTTGCTGTCATCTCTCCAGGTTGTCTTGGACTGGACTTGGACTTTGTTTCACTCTGTCATTTTGTCGGTTCTGTAGCCCTAGGATTTGTTTAGCATCATTTTTTACAAGTATTTGGATGGCTTTGGTGGAGAGCCCAGGGAAGTCCCTGTTTTTACTGTTACTTATCTTGGCTCTGCCCTACTGGACCGCTCTTTCAACAGAGCCTTAGTCACACCTGACTTCACTGTCTCCTTTCTAGTCTTCTTCTTTAGCGGCTTTGTTGATCTGTACTTTCTACCATCACCCTACTCCAGAATGGAAGTCCAGACCATCATCACACCAACTCTTACATTGTTCCTAGATGGGATGGTTCAATCTACTCTCCTGTTGCCACATTCACCAACCAAAAAATTATCAGAAAAAGTTCCCCTTCCTGATCACCGTTGCTCTATGAGCTTGTGTTCTGCAGAATGTAAGCCCCTTGAAGGCAGACTGCACTTGTACTTGTAGCCTCAGTGCTAAAAAGGCAATTTAGATGTTATAAGGGCTTTATAACTTCTCATTCATTCATTCTCGCGCTAGCTACCATGGCATCTAGGAAAATCCCAATTCCTTGGCCTGACAATTAGAGTCCTCCTGGGCAGTGTGGCTCCTACTTACCCTCTCCATGTTCATTACCTCTCTTCCCCTTCATAAGCCTACGGTTCAACCTCATTGAGCTACCAGTGTTTTGTGAAGGCAATACTTCATCTCTTGCCTCTGTGCATTTTCTTGAGCAGTTGCCTGTGTGGGGAATGTGCTCTGTCCCCACTTTCACCTCTCAAACACCAGCTCCTTCAGGGAGCTTCTCCTCAGCTTTCCATTTGGTAGTGTTCTAATCCTGCTCAGTTTTTCTTCTGATGGATACATCACTGTGTAATCCCCTCATTAATGCTGCTGCCACTACTGCTACTCTAACTCCTACTCCTACTACTCCTATCATTACCTGAATTTCATATAGGTCCTATTTAATCCTTATACTGGATAGGACCTACTATGCACCAAACACTGTGCTAAGTGCTTTACATTTATTATCTCATTTGATCCAACAATTCTTGGAGTCAGGTGCTATTATTGTCTCCATTTTACTATGAGAAAACTGAGGTAAACTAGAGGTCAAGTGATGCCCAAGGTCACACAGCTAGTAAGAGTCCCAGGCTGAATGTAAACTCAAGTCTTCCTGCCTCCAGGACTGGAACTTTATTCTGTGCAGTTACCCCAGCAGAATTGTCCCTTTGGGACAATGAGCATTTTTTCTTTGCTTTTACATTTCCAGTCTCTAGCCTTTCTAAGAAGCATTATAAATAAGGAATGAGTTAAGTCACGTTGTGCTCAAGAGTGCAGGCTTACATATTGCCTTCTTCTACTCCAAGAAAAACTCACTTAACCTCCCTGAGTCTGTTTCCTTTTCTATTAAATGGAGGAATAAGTCTAGAACATCTTAAATGCCCTCAAAGATCTAAATTCGTGTTCCTTTGATTTTGGAACAGTGATGGCCAATGGAAGAAGTTCTTTTTTCCCCAAAGGCAGACCTTAGGCTGGGTGAGCATGATACCAATTTTAGGGGATATTCCCCATCCTGTTACTAAGGCCATAGTCTATAAAGTCTTCAAAATCACTGCCAGTGGGGGATAGTTTTCAGGGTCTTTCTAACTGTAACCTTTCCATTCTAAAGACTCCAGATCCTACAGCTCATCCACAAATAATGGACTCCAGACTCTTCACCATTATATTTTCCTTCTTCTTGGGACCCTTCCAGATCATTTCTAAAATATGGTTTTCCCCAAAGGAACACAAACTTTCAGACAGTCTGGCCAGGGAAAGAAGATTTTCATCTCTCTTTTTCTGGTGGCAAAGTAATATTATTGATCCCCATTGAACTTGGGGATCATCAGGTTCTGTGCTTCACCCCACTGCCATCCCGGCTAACACACACACACACACACAGAGACACAGAGACACAGGGAGAGAGACAGAGAGGTAACTGCCTAATAAGGACATCTAGGTACCACAATAGATATCGAACTGGGTCTGGAATAAGAAAGATTTCAGTTCAAGTACAACTTCAGACACTTCCTAACTCTGGACAAGTCACTTCACCTTGTTTCTCTCAGTAGTCTCATCTGTAAAATGAGCTGGAGAAGGAAATGACCAAGCACTGCAGTATCTCTGCCAAGAAAACCTCCCATGGGATCACAAAGAGTCAGACCTGACTGAAATGACTGAGCGGTAACAGCAGCAAAGGACCTACCAAATGCTACTCATTTGCTCATCCATTTATGTGCAGTAGATCTGAGCCTTATATTCAGAATAAAGGAGAAAAAATATAATGTCCTCCTTTCTATGTGTCTAATGGGACTGCATCCCATAACTTTACTACATAGTAACTACTGAGAAGGACAGGGCACCAAATATTTGAAAAGATAGACCTTCAATCCTCTCAGAGATCAGATCATATTTCCAAATCTGAACTTCAGGGCACTTTCATTCAAAGGTCTGATGAAAAAAAAAATAGATTGAATCATCAGTAAGGCTAAAGTGTGACCAGCATAAAATACAGAGTGTTGCTTTTGTCCCCATTTAGTTTTTTCAATTTCAGTTATGGTTCTTTTGGAAACATGCATTGGGATGACCAAGAACTAAACAGAAATAACATGACTTTCTTCAGTTCTATTAATCAAAACTTATCAAGTGCCTGTTATGAACAACTTGCTGTGTGTTACACAATGTAGTCCCTGTCCTCATGGACTTTGTGATCTAGCAGTTGTATACATCATTGTTTCCCCCACCTCTAGCCCTCCAAGCCTCCATGTCCTTCTCCATTTACAAAACACCATTGGCTCCCTGTTGGCTCTATGGTAAGCTTCAAATTCCTGAGTCTGGTATTTAAAAATTTCCCACATCTGCTTCTCACCTACATCTTCAGATATCCTTCATCTTCCTCTTCTTGGGCTCTGCATTGCAACCAGACATCTTGCTTGCCCTTCCCCAAACTGGACAGAGCATATCCTCCCTCCATAGCTGTAATCCACCCACTGTCTTCTTTGTCCATGTAGCTTCTTATAGGATTCGTTTAGAGTTCCATCTTTAATGTAAAGCTGTTCTTCATCCCTCTCCATCCCTTACTGTTATCTCTCTCCTCAAACTATCTTGCTCTTTTTTTATTTTGTGCATGTCATATAGCAGAGTAAAATCAAAACTTTTTGGCAAGGTTAGAGATGATATGTAGTTTGTTGTCCTAGAATCCTCAGAGCTAAGCCATGTAAGTACATTGCGCTTATCCCACTAGGCACTGAATAAGAGTTCAACGAATTAAATTAAACTGTATAGAAATAATGTGTGTATGTGCATGTATACACATGTGTTTATGTATGTGTAGTATGTATATATGTATAATACATGCATGTGGGTATACATACATACACATACATATGCATACACACATATATCTCCCATCTCATTGGTTTGAATTCCACTCTCAACCCAATAATGTAAATCAATGTCCATTCATGATTCCCTATCTGTGTAAGTCTTCCCCATGTCTTTCCCATATGTTCACTAAAAGAAGGTCTGCCCAGGGTCATAGGACCTTTCTTACTCCATCATAATATAGTTGGAATGTCCTTGCAGGATACAGATTTTTCTATTTTTCTATCACCATTTTCATCACATAACCAACCCATCTGTTTTTATTTGTAAATTTATTGGATGATATAATTTACTTTGATCTTTTCTGTGTTTTTTTTTAATTTGGTAAATGTTCAAGTCATCTCATTCCTACCATATACCTCTCCACTGTCCCTGAATGTTAATCATTCTTTCTTGATTCAAGTGTTCTATTACTCACAATTATATTAAACATTGGTCTAATATTGGTGTGGACAAGGGTGGGCTTTGCTTCATGTAAAAATTTGGGATCATTAAAGGAAATTTGAAATTCTCCACAGTCAATTAGATATAGTTTCCTTTTCATATTTAATTCTGAGGCCAGATCATTTTCCATTTTCAGTGAGTGTACAAAAATATAGATTAAAAGATGAATTCCATATGTTGTCCATTCAACTTCATGTCTTAGATATCTTTCACCTACTTAGCATTTCTTGGTCTAGCCTAATCCTTTTAATTACTTGTATGTATCATCCAATAGGCTGGACATAACCACAGCAATGTCGTCTGAAAACAGGCACATCTAACCTCATCTGCTACAAGGAAGCTCTTTTCCATGTAGATTCAAGTATGCATGACTGCAAGCAAACACCTTTGGCATCCATCTAACCATCTGTTTTATTTGTTTCCTGATACCCAATGTGTAGAACATTTTTGAGCTAGATTATCTCTGTTGATCTCACACACACACATACAGTAGTAATCTTGGTGTATATATAGATTCATATCATTTGAAATATATAGTCCACTGTCAAATATCATTTTTGAAAGCCTGGCCATTCCTAAGTCATTTTATTATGAAGGATAGCCTTTATGCATATTGAGATTATTCTCAGAAAATTTGTATATAGATAGAAAGTAAACATACATATTGGTAATTGTTGATATTCTCTGACTCACCTGTTTGAGGAGGATTTATAAGATCTGATATTTCCCCCCACTTCTTTTGTACCTTCTACTTCTCCTGATGTCTTGATAATTGATCCCTAAACCCTCTTATAATAGTATTACCTCCAGGATGGACCTGCTTCTGTATACTTGGTCCACTTTTTCCATCTCTTTAGTGCCATCTATACATTCTCTATAAGTATAACTGGATTCTGATTTTAGAGTTCAAATTGGTTGATCTATTATCTTCATTGATGAACAGGGAATAAAATGCAGATCTTTTCCATTTTTCTTCTATGTGTTGCTCTCCTCTTTGCATCTTTAAATACTTGGGGCATGATCTTTTTCTACTGAAGTTTCTCACAAAACTTTCTTTAAACTCTTTTTACCTTCTACTTGCTCTATTTGTTTTGTGAGATAATGTTACTAATAATATTCAATCATCTTTTTCTGTGAGATCTCACAAAAGAGGAAATATTATAAAAGTTTGTTCTTGGCTGGCATATCTCTCTGGCAAGTAAGTCAAGGGTTTGCTGAATTTTTAGACTCTTGTTCTTAAATTTAATATTAGTCAAACATCTTTATGAAATTTTTATAATTGGTATCTATGTCCTTTCTTCTATTCAGATTCCATTTTTATCTTTAAACTGTTGTCTAGATGGTCTAAAAGAGTATTATTTGAATTATACACAACATTGTTTTGTCTCGTTTGAATTTTTTATGAAAATTTGTTCTAATTCTGATTTCTGCTTGAACAAGTTGAAGGTCTGTCTATACAGAGACAGATGATTCAGTAATGATTCCAATTTTGGTTGTGAATCATTTCCTTTCTGTTAAAACCTAATCAATTTCACTTTTTTGTTTTATACAATGTTCACTATGCCCAATGTCTATGAATTCTGTTCTACAAAAAGTGGTGTGTGTGTGTTTAGGTGTATACATATTGATACATATATATATATATATATATATAACATATATATATATATGAAGTTTCTGTGTAATCTATTAAGTACTTAGCCTCATTCCATATTTCTGGTCCATATTTTCCAACATTTTTCTTGACATCTTTACCTATTTCCATTTTCTCATTTATGTTACTGAGTAGAAAGTAATATGCTAATTTCACTGGGAGCATTTTTTCAAGTTCTTCATAGAATTTCTTTACCTCTTCATCCTCTGCAACAAATATTAATGCATATGTTGTAATTATTTTCATGTTGACCTTTTGTATATTTATCATGAGCACTGTGATATGAGATGCCCCAGTTTGCCAATAGATGATATTCCTTATTTCCTATGTATGCATGATAAAACCAACTTTCTTAATTTCTTTATTTGTATCTTGAAGAGAAACTTATTAACTATCTTTTCATTTAGGTACAACATCTTTCTTTCTTCTATTTTTATGAATAATAATTGTATTGAGATTGATGTGATTTCATTCATTCATCAGTACATCTATTGACTGGCCATTGGACCAGAATTTATTTTCAAAGTATAAATAGTTTAGTGAAAAATGCACAGAAGTTTTATAAATAGTTTGACTTTCAGCATACTCTGCCCCATTTTCCTCCAGTTTACCACTATTATTGCAAACAAGGACAGTATATAGATTCACAATGACTGTGAGTCCTATACAATTTTTCTTGGGGTGTCATGGTAAAATAATTCCTCAAAGAATGTCTCATAGTAGCGTTGAGACTCAAAGGAGTCTCACAGTAGAACTTGTCAGAGCTCATTTTCTAGATCACCTTTGCGGTCTGCTGTTATTTCTGTCACTTCCATACTACACTGAAGCATCAGAGTAGGAGAAGATAATGATAAGATGAGTTAAGATAAAATGATTTGTCAAACAGAGAGGGTTGAGACATGAGGTTTAGATGAGGTTTCTTGGAGAATGTGACATCTTTAAAGAAGGGAAAGGTTCCAATAGGGAATCAATATGTGAGAGTTGTTTCCAGTCATAGAGAACGTCTTTAGAAATCAGAAGGGGCAGGAGAAAACAAAATTCCCACATGGAATATAATGTAATCTATTGAAGTTGGAGCATGAAAGGGAGATGGTGAAATAAGATTGGAAGGTAGAATGGAGCCACACTGGAAGGACCCAGGAATACCTGATCAAAAAGTTTGAATAGCATCTCAAAGCCACTTGAGAGTCACTGAGCATTTTTTGAACAGAAGAATGATGGGATCAGGTATTTGGAAGAAATCAAAGAAATTGCTTTGTTGATTTCATGGGGGATATGTTCCAGAGAGAAAGAATGAATTCTGGAAATATGCCAGACCAAAGATAACAAAAGCTAAAAACAGGTTAGTAGCAGTAGAGACATGAATGAACATATGGATGTAAGAGATGTTTGGATGCTAAAACAACAGGACTTGTCAACTGATTTTATATGAACTGGACAGTGAAGGAAAGGTTAAAGATAAATTCAAGGTTTAGCACCTGGAAGACTCTAATTATAGGGATAATATTGGCAGAAATAGGGAAAAAGGAGGAGGGGTAAATTTGTTCATAGGGAAATTATAAATTCAGTTTGAGATGAATTCAGTTTGAGGACATTCAAGTGTAGATGGGAAGCAGGCAGTTGGAAATGAAGTACTAGATCCCATTGTACTCATTAGGATTAGAAGCATGTTTATTGAAAGTCATTGAAATAGAGATTATTTCAATGTCCTTGAAAATAGACGAGTCTTCTGAGACAAAAAGAATCAAGAGAGATGATAAGAGGACCAAGGACACAGCCTTGGGGGAAAATCATATTTGTTGAGGGTGGGAACAAGAATAGGATGGATTTGAATTCAGGTCTCTTCCAAGTTCAGCAGTCTATCCACTGCATAAGCACCCCTCATCTATTTCATCCTATCCATGAGACGGAGGCAAACAGAAGTGATCAGAGAGGTATGAGGGGAACCAAGATAGAAAAGTATAAAGAAAGCTTATCAAAGAGAAAGTATCAAGGTGGAAGAAGGGCTCAGCAGTGCTCAGTGCTATAGAAAAGTCTAAAGAATGAAGATGTAATCATTCTCTATTAGCAAACAATCTCTCAGGAGCTTTTTCTTAAGGGGAAAGAGACAGCTGTCTCATTTCCCTGACTACTGCACAACTTCTAAATTGAGCCTTTTGACTGAGTTTTTAATCGATTAGACAGTCACCAAGAACATGATAGGATCTTGGATTTGATCTTATGATCTCAGAATATTGGATTTCTGGCATATCAGTTCCCAAGAAAGACTGCCTCTAGCACTAATTTATGGCTTAGATGATATCAAATGGAAGAATGAATGTTTAGCTGAGGAAGGCACATTGGTGAGTTCAGGGCTTTAAACTATTCCTAAGAGCTGCCTTTTCCATTCATCATCTTGTTTTAGTTCAAATTGTCTCTAGTGACACGTAAATGGCCTGGTAGTTGATTACAGCATGTTTTTCATTCTCTTTGTACACAGTTGATGCAGCCATTGATGGAAATGCATTAATCTGAGGCCCCAAGTACCTCCACTGAAATATGTAAAACACTTCGCATTTACATATAGCATTTCCTTTCATGAAAGAGTCTCATTGCTCTATGCAGATGTAGTCCAGGAGCTGTCAACTGGGCACAGTCATAGATATCACTAGAATGTCCTTAGCACGCTAAGGATGTCCGCTAAGTGATACATTAAGGACTGATAGAAGGAAGTGAATGTTCCAGATAGTTACGGTGGAAGGTTTTAATAGGTCAGCCTAGTGTTTTCCTTACCTTCCCCTTCTCAAAGACTGCACATTTGGAGGAAGGTCATGAAAACAGTGGGGATAACTTAAAGTGCTTCACATGTAATATGCTCTTTGTCATATTGGTCTCCCATAAAATTTGAGAGCTTGATGGGACCTAAGCAGATTCTTGTCAAAATCCAGGGGTCTTTCATTTTATGGATGTGTTACTGATCTTTTTGGCTGCCCAGAAAAGTCTATGACTTCTCAAAATTGTTAATCAATACAATGTAATGCAAAAGATTACAAAGAACCAAAAGGTATAGCAAATGAAAATTGATTTTTTCCTATCCAAGATCAGGGACACAATGAATATGTCTATGGATCCTAGAGATGATGATGGTGATGATGACAGTGCTCTATAGTTCACAAAGCACTTCAAAAGTATTGTTTTGTTTTATCTTCATAGTAATCTGCGAGATAAGTGTTATAAATGTCCCTATTTTGCAGATGAGAAAACTGAGGCAGAGAAAGATTAAGTGCCTTGCCTAGGATTACATGGCTAGTAAGTGTCTGAGGATGGATTTGCATTCTGGTCTCTTCCAAGTGTAGCAGTCTATCCACTACATAAGCACCCCTCATCTATTTCAGTCCATCCATGAAAGAGAGTCTCCCTTGTCCATCCATAATAAGTGAATAGTTAGCTGGCCTTTTCTTAAAGCCCTGGGAGGAGAACCAGCTCCCTTACTTTGTACACAGATAGGCATAGTCAGGTATCTGTTGAGTGGGTACCAAGTTATTTTGAAAAGAACTTCCAGATGTGGGCCTCAGGTAGAAGGTGGTACTTGAGTTGAGGATGTGTTTGCATTTTTAGCTATATACAGATGTGTGTGTATGTATGTGCATTCATAGGGGTGTGAGCGTGTGTGTGTGTATGTGTGCATGCACGTGCACATGTGCGCATACCTTCAAGGTTTTAGAGTTTGGATTAGGGAGGAAACTGACACAATCTTTCTGCAGTAGTCTGAGACAGATGAGAAGCTGCCCAGCTGTTCCAGAGAGGGAAAAGGGCAGGCTGTAAGGACTGAAAAGCCACAAATTAAAAGCAGCCTGCCATTTACTTGTGGTAATTGTTCTTTGTGCCATGATTGCATTTGAATGTATTACAGACTGTTCAGCTTGGCCCCTGGCACCTCATATGGATTTAGATTCGGAAAGAACTTGATATTCTTCAGGCTCACAAACTGGCTTAATCCTCTGGAATTCCATGGAAAGCTTTATCCATGTCCTGGGTGCCTTCCCTGGATGTGCTCTAATTTATCTGTCAACTTCCTGGGTGGGGGGCGGTGTAGTAACAGAGCTACGACCAACAAGGAGGATGGGGAGAGGCTGCTACCACCCACTTCATCACCCTCTTCTCTCTCAATGCCCCTACAAGTCCCATTAACTTTATTTCACTTTCAATTTCTTTCCTACAGCTATACCACACAGTTTCCTCTTAATAGGTCTGATGTCCACTAAATCCCCAGAGCCTCTTTTTACAATACATGCTACCTTTCCATTTCTTCCCCAATTTGTACTTGGGGAGTTAGTTTTTGAAGCTAAATGTAGAATTTTATATTCATTTCCATTAAATATTATTAATCCAGTTCAATGTTCTTGCCTATAGAAATATTTTCCAATCAATTCCAGAGATGAATCTTCCTCATCTAATCATAGCCAGAGCTAGGACATAGAGTTTGCCTCTTTGTGTCAAAGCCCCCAGATCCCATCACTTCACTGCCAGACTTTTACATTCCTGCATGTACTCATGAGACTGATTATATGGGCTTTCCTGTCGGTCTTTTCCTGGATTTTGTCCCCTGTGAGTTATTGGGCCTCTTGACTGATAGTCTGTCAACTAGATTCTTGTATGCCTTCTCCTTGCTGTCAGGTTTTGTAATCCCTACAGAGAACTCCAAGATGTGTGGGATGCCAAGTGAAGAAACACCCACCATTGGTATAGGACAACAAACTGTCCTGCAATCTTTGGATGTTGCTCGGATATTGAGGCAGAGTCTCATGAGCAGTCTGCATTAGGATTGGTGCTTAAATTCTAACCTTCTTGACTTCAAGGAGGCTTTTGGATTAAGTCTTCCATGTTTCCCTTGTTTCATAATCCCTAGCAATGGTTACTAGGAGGCTGCAGTAGAATCATCTTTCTCCATGTTTCTCCCTAGAAATGGGACAGGTCTACCAGTTCTAGTGACTTAAATGAAGACGTTGATCTTCCTAAGTTTCCAGGTGGTGGGGGGAGGAGGTTTTTTTTAAACAAACAAAACCCGACCCAAACCAAAATCTAGCTCATTTATTTCTTTAACACTTTCTTTTATTCACTGTTACCGATAAAGTGGCAGACATCGGGTGCATCAGGACATGAGAAGACAGCATGCTAACAATCCTATAAAGGCTGGGTGTGTCAGATAATAGGAAGAACTGCAGGTTCTTGTGGATCACTGAGGTAGTAGTGAGGCCCAGAGAAAACCTGCACTATGCACTGAGGCTGCTGGTGGTTCAGTGGATAGAATACAGGGTCTGGAATGAGAGAGAACTGAGTTCAAATCCATTCTCAGATACTTACTACCTGTGCAACCTTGGGCAATCACTTAACTGCGGGAAACAGTTTTCTTCAGTTTCTTCAACTGTAAAATTGAGGCCATGCCTACCTTTCAGGGTTGTTGTGAGGATTAAATGAAGGAATTGTGAAGTGCTATGCACAACACTTGGCACGCAGGTGTTCCTGGCACACTCCTTTCCTCCACCTCAGGTCCCCTCAAGGGAGAAGTGAAAGGGGAAAGAGAGGCATCTCTCAGGTCCAAGTGGGAAGGGGTCTCTACTTGCCAGTGAGAATATGAAGAATGAGAGCAGGGGAGAACCGTGGAGCCACAGTGGCCAATGCATGGGCCTGTGCTCAAGGTACTCTGTTCTGAGGATTTTCCCCTTTGCCATGTAGAGATGGACACAGGTCTCACTCTGGGGCTCCATTTCTTGCTGTTTCCCCTAGAACCTCTTCACCAATACACCAGATTCTGAGGGCAGGTAATGATGAAAGCTTCAGTCAGATTCAGCTTAGTGGCGCCCACGTGGAGCATACCAGCCACCTCCGCCTCAGCCTCGATCATCTCAAAAGGGTGCCCCTGATAGGAGAGCTATGGTATATCAGCTGACCAACAATGAGCTGGCATGGAAAAGAATCCAAAAGAGATTGATTATGGATGGGGTGTTCAGTTGTGCGTTGGTTTACAATGAAAGGATACATTTTCAAAGTTTAATAAATAATAATAATGTCTCACATTTTAATGGCTCTTTAAGGTTTGCAAAGCAGATGTTATCTATCATTTATGACAGGAATGGGCCAGAAGGGAGAAGCACAGCTGAATTCTGGGAAGGACGGGAAGAAGAAAGAGAAGAAAATGGAAAAACAATGGTGTGGCAGGAAAAAAATTCGAAAGAGAAAAAGTGATGGATGTGGGGAGCAAGAAGAGGAGCTATTCTGGTAAGCCCCCAGATATCCTGCTTAGCACTTGGGGTTAGAAACAAACACCTGGAGAGGATTATACTTGCATGTGGAATACCACAGAACATCCATGTCTCTGAGTTCTGCCTTCCACCCCCACCTTCAAAAGAGCCTGGTGTTCTAATTGCTCTGTCTGGGGGGCTTATACTGTGGAAGGTGTGTGCACTTACCTCAGAAAATAGCCCACACTTTAAAATGGGGAGCCCATGGCTTCAGCATATGTGTATCAGCCCAGTGCTTTCCTCCCATGGACCCTTTTAGACTGAGTGTACGTTGATGACTTCCTACCTCAATTTTTAACTTTATCTATTCTCCAAGGGGAAGAGTTCTTCTGAGCAGAGAACATTCGTAATGCATTAACCATCTCTGATTATCATCAGAGTCTAATGAGGTTTCTGAAAGGTCTCGGATCCAAGAGGCCCAAAGTGCTTCCCCAGCATCCCCATCGATCTTCACAACACCCTTGAGGTAAGTAAGAGTCCAGTGATAGGTCTTTAGGGAAAGGAAAGAGGCTAAGATCCCATGATTCTTAGGTTCTCACCATGGCCTAGTCACTGCCTGACTGAAAGTATTATTTGTTCTTGTAATCTATAAAAATGGGACAGAATTTATCCAATTCATAAGCCAATCTGTAAGATAGCCCAGAGGAGAGAAAACTTAAATTTCTTTGAAAAAATGTTTTATTTATATATTTTAGTGTTTTTTATCATTGTATTATTATTATATCTCAATATATTCCAACCTTCTAGAGGTTGATCTCAGGGACTAGACGTGTGATTTCATTGCTATACAGTACTCCCAAGTAAAGAAATTCCATGAGCCAATGGAAGTCAAAACCAGATCCACAGTTTAGTCTTAGTGAATTATGTAGAGGACTAAAAAGTTCATTGACATACCCAGGGTCACACAGCCCATATATATCAGAGATGGGTATGGCAAGGCTTTTGGTGATAGAGGCTGGCTCTCTATCCATTAGACCATGGTGTCTCTAATATGCTTTGCAACAAAGAGAGAGAAAAAAAATCAATTCAGCAAAACTAACGACCCTATCAAACGAATATGACTGTATGCATTGTGTTCCAAAATCTCCTATAAAAGAGAGGGGATTGCATTCTTGTTTCCCTCCTTTGGGCTAAAGTTTGGTTGCCTTAATTATACAAATTCAATCTCCATTTTTTTCATTTCATTGTGGTGTTCATTTTGTGCATTGCTTTCCTAACTTCACTTTTCTTCCAGTTGCATATCTTTCCATGGTTCTCTGACTCCTCCATATTTATTTCTGGTGTGGCGATATTCCAATTCATTCACATACAATAATTGTGTATCTATTCCCCAAATATGGGCATTTATCAATCAATCAGCGAGCATCTATTAAGAAATAGTTATGTGGAAAGCATTGTTATAAGCCCTCTCTTTCGGCTCATATGGCCAAAGCAACAATAGGAAGACATCCTCTGCCATTGACATGCTGATGGAGGAGACAACATCCACAGATGCAAGTTCACACGTGTTACATTCAAAGTGGAAGGAAGACAACTTTGGTTCTACGAAGGGACCTTCTTCAGAATTTAGCATATTTGCTGAGCCTTAAAGAAATCAGACAGTGGGACTCAAGAGGGAGAAAATTCCAGGCATGTTTCAGTTCTTTGCTACCATAAAAAGTCAATTATTTTAATCTATATGAAGTCCTCTTTGCCGTCTTTGACTTCCTTGGAGTGTATGTTTAACAAGAGGAGATTCTCTGCTCAAAGGATATGGATAATTTAGTCATTTTCTTAGGAAAATTCTAAATTTTTCTTTCCAGAATGATCATACATTAATGTGTCTGCCTTTCCACAGTCCCTCCAGCATTGCCCAAATCCACCTCACAATTAGAACAAGAAGTAATAGATAAGGGAACTATGTTATCTGTGAAAAGAACATAAAGCTTTCTAAACAGAAGTTACTCAACAAATAATTGTTACACAAGTGATTACATTTATTGAAAGAGTATCCCAATCATTCTCCTTCATTTATTCAACAATATAGTGTGTGTTTATGTGTGCTGTGTATATTGTGTGTGTCTTTGTGTTTAACAAAGAGATATCCACATCTGTGATTTCATTGGTTGAGCAAACTTCCATTACAGAGACTCACTCTTCTGATGGAAATCAGCAGCTCATCTGCAATTAAGGTCTTAGAGAACTGACTGAAAAATTGGAAGGTTACGTTATGTGCTGATTTTGTTGCTGTTGTCATCTCAGTCATGTCCAATTATTCATGACTTCATGTGGGGTTTTCTTGGCAAAAAAAGTGGAGTAGTTTGCCATTTCCTTTGTTAGCACATTTTAGAGATGAGGAAAAGTGAGGCAAACAAGGTAAAGAGACTTTCCCAGGGTCACACAGATAGCAAGTGTCTGATGCTGGATTTGAACTCACATCTTCCTAATACTAGGCCCAGTGTCTACTGCACCATCCAGTTCCCCTGCTCTCCCATGGCATATATCTAATATGTTAGAGGAAGGACTTGAAAGAAAACTTGGGCCCAAGATTGGCCCTCCAGCTACTATACCAAGCTAATTCAATTTGATCCCTTTGGATGATTTCTTAAGAACCGAGTGTATGCCAACATCCCATTCTAGGTGAACAGTGGCGATGTAATGATAGGACAAGAAATTCTTCCTCCTTGAAGTTTATCAGGTGCCTAAACACACACATATACAAGTTGGCAAAGGTCTATAACAAATGTGAAATAACATTTAGAATAAAAGAGAATGGAATGGAAAAGAAGCCTTCAGGCAAGAGTTCATTGGATACCATGCCATTCTGTGGGGGTTGTCCTCGTTTCTTCAAGGTTATGCCAGTGGAGAATGATTTGGCATTCACCTCCTTGTGGAAAGATTTGGTATGATGGACTATATCTGTGAATCTGCTGTACAAAGTCTTGTCTAGTTTGTTTTTTTTCACAGGAAGGCTGGTCACTAGTTTGCTCAAGGAATTTGGGGGCTCCAGCAGTGCTTGAAGACTGTATGTCATTATAGAAGAACTGTGACCTATATCAGCATTGATAACACAAATCTTCTTCCCTTCATGTACAATGGAAACACAAATTGTTAAGATATACCAAAATATAGCCATCACTGAGATACCAAGATCTAGTCCTATCAGAACCTCTCTAGGTCCAATAAGGGGACAAGATTTTTATTTCATTTTTAATGACCTTTCTTTTCAGGATCTGACCATTGTCTTTCCCCTTCTGCTCTCCAGTAGTGTCCTTGAACAATCACAGTCAGTGTCCCATGATGAATGCTTCTTCTCCATAGATAACTGCTATGATGGTGCTCTGCAATTCAGTTCAATGAACATCTATTAAACAGCTGCCATATGCAAGATATTACATTGGTTGCTGGGGATACAAAATCAGAAAGGAAATAGTTCCTGTCTTTGAGTAGCTTACCTTCTATCAGAAAAAAGTACAAAGATAGTGTATGCAAAGTCATTTCTTTCTGGGATTAGGAAACATTAATAACTGGAAATTATATACAAAAACCTGTCTCAGTGTAATTTCTGTTCATTGTTATCGACAACTCTCTTTTGGACAGGGAAATTACTGAGTATGTATATAAAGACCACCTTTTTGTTTTAACAGAAAAACATGTCCAACCTGGGTATATACTCTGCCCTTAAACACACACACACACACACACACACACACACACACACACCATGCAGCACTTGGGGAAAGAGGATTCAAATTTATAGAAATATTATAGTGAGATTCACATTTAAGAAATCTACCTGAAAATCCTGTTCTTCCTTCATAAAATCCTCAAGAAATTCTCTTTAGCTATACCTCTCTGTTTTCCTTCAAGGATAGGGGCCCTTCGAGAGTTCTGATTCTAACTGTTCTCTTAGGGAGGCTAGTTGGTCCTTAGTATGTCTCTCCTGTCCTTATGGAAGCGTTGTTCCAACCACTGGCTTTGGTGAAAGCACTGCTTATAGGATCTTTGAATACTCTAGCCTTTCAAAGTTCACAGGGTTATAACCTGACCCAGCTTGGCTCACTGGGGATATTCTCTGCATTTTCTAGAGGACCATCCTGTTTGCGCTTAGCACTATCTCTAATTCCATGTGCCTGTATCGTCTCCTATTTGCCTGGTCGTTCTAATTAGTAACATGGTCAATGGGGTGGAAGGAGGAGAAAGACTTTCTCTGTTCCTCAAGAGCCATTCCCTCTCAGTGACCTGGAATCCTCAGATTCCAAACTGGGAGTCTTCTGCTGCTTTACTGACTGGTGATGAACCAAGCTGGCATATTGAACCCAAGAAGTGTGAACTGATCTCCATGAACCAATCAGAAGATGTTTCCTACGTGCTGTCAGCTCTGTTTTCCCAATGACCAAAGCCCTTCAGATTCTTTTCAATTGATTAAGGACTTATTAATGCCTATTATACTTCATTGATTGACTTAATTTAAATGGCTGAGTATTCTGTGCTTAGTCGGGGATCAGAGTGAATCTTTGACTTATAACTCCAAAACCATAGGATCAGGTGTTCAAAAGAAGGCTCAAAGTCCTGTATACATTTGAACAGCATGCAACAGATTCTCTTCTATTGTAGTTTCAAAAAATTAGCCCAGGAACATCTCAAAGGCCTACTGGAGTCATCAATCAGTCAGTCAATACACATTTATTTAGCACCTATTATGTGCCTACTGTGTGCCAGATACTGCTAAGTGTTGGGTACATAAAAAGAATCAAAAGCCAGTTCAAGGAGCTCATGATCCTCAAACTGTTCAACCCAAGTCAGGTTATCCTGGAATCTGGAAAGCTCAAAGTCAGTCACACCTATGCAACAGCATTGTTTCTCAAGGATCCAGTCTTTCCCATAGTCCTTCGCTCCTTCATACATTATCTGGCATATTTTTAGTGAGGGTGATCCTCTATTGCCAGCTTGGCTACTTTCTGCTGGGGTGCTTGAAGTATCACCTGCCATTAAATGAATAACCTGGGAAATAGGCTTTAGGGTATAAAATGGTCTCCAAAAGTCAGTGAGACAGACCTTTTCCGTAAAAAGTAGAAAACATCTATTCAGCTGGTGAAACTTGCATTTTTATGATTGCATGTCCAATGCTTAGAACACTGTAGACACTTGTTGATAAGTGTTTTTAATAGTTATTTGACACTTCATTAAGAGGAGGCCCAGATGAAGCTTCTCCGGAATTCCTTCATCTAACCTGAACCCACCACTTGGTAGGGCTGTTAGTGCTAGCCTCCTTCCTTGCCTCTGCCCTTCATGAAAGTGATTAATCTCCTCATACGACTGCCTGGGCCTCACAACCCCATCATGAGAAATCTCTAGGCCCTTGCAATCACTTTTTGCTCAGTTTAATCACAGATACTGTTTTTGTTTCTATGAACATCTAACCCTTCTCTGCGTCATGCTGGGCTATTTGCTGATCTGCTTTGGAACAGCCACAGTGATGGGATTGGAATCAGGGTCAGATGGCGGCATCATGTTTAGGAAGCACAGCATGTGTGCAATGACTGAAAAATCCTTCCAGTGGAGATTGGTTGCTCCATCATTCACTTTGAAGAATGAAATAGAATAAGGGGAGTGGAAAATTTTAAGTCTCTTTGGAAACTGATGAGGGAACATGAAATTGGTGTATATATGAGAAAGGATTTCCCTTTACAGGCCTTCCTTCTGCAGGACTGTAGGAAGATTTTTAGAATCGTTGAACTTGAAGCCAATCCACTAGAGCTCATCATTAGACTAGCTAGTGCAGACTTAGTTAATTACAAGTTCAGTGGGCCTGACCTCTCAACCTCTTCTTTCCCAATGAAAATATCAACAAAGAGAAAAGATGTCCACATATGATAGAAATAAGCAAAGAAACGATACTAGCATGTGATCCTCTTTCCAATAAGCACATCTGTGGTTGGGAAGGACAAACGCTTGGCTACAAAGATCACAAATTCGAGAAAGTAATCTAGTAGAAGTTACATCCATCCGTCGCTCTATTGTTCCAGGACTTGCTTGTAACTCAGTTCAGTAAACATTTCTCAGGAACAGGCTCTGGGTAAGGTCTTGTATTAGGTGAGCTAGAGAGGTGAGCCAGTGAGGGAAACATAAGTCAAGCGTTGGCAGGTTTAGTTGCACAAATAGTGCCTGGGAATGAATATATACTCATTGTGAAAAAAAGTGCCCTTGTGAGAGCTAGCACATCCTAGAACAGGGATGACCAACCTCAACTTGACAGCTGAAGCCCAAGGTGACTCTAAGTATGTCAAGGGTTGTTTTAAAATTCTCAAAACAAAATTATCTTGTATTTTCTCCAATTTGATGTTGTAATAAATGATGAAAGGGATGATTTTGGAGAAGATTTGTATTAACTGTTACAGAGTAAAGTAAGTCAAAAGAGGAGGATCCTCTATGCTATAATGACCACACTGCAAAAATGGATAACTTTGAAAAACTTAAGAATGCTGATGAACATGATGAACAACTGTTCCAGAAGACTGTTGAAAAAGACTTCTTCCCACCTCCTGAGAGTGAGAGGTACGGAGGTTCGATATGCAGAATGATACACATTTATGATAACGTTCAATATGAACATGTGAATTGCTTAAGTATACATATTTTTGGAAAGATTTAGCTTTTATTTTTCTCATGGTGTGGTGGAAGGAAGAGGGAAATGCTTTTTAATTAAATAAAATCCAATTTAATTTAAAAAGAAAATGAAGGAGAAGATGCTATTAAATCATTCTAAGTTTGCTTTCTTTAAAAAAAATTGAGGATTTAGAACATGGTGTACTCGATATGTTTGGAGCTAGTCAAATGGGTGGGCTCAAAGAGTAGTTACTAATGGTTTGATATGAATGCAGAAAAAAATGAAAGACTATATACTAGGTACCACATGAACTTGGAAGTGAGAGTTCAGGGGAACACCCAGAGAACTGTATTTGGTTTGACGTGTTCATATACATTTGTTAACAACAACTTGGACAAAAGTAGATGTGGGACACTCACTCATTATGATGAAGACTCAAATAGGAGACAGGTGGTCAACATGCTCAGTGACTTAGGATTTGAAAAGGTCCTGGCAAGTTAGAAAACTGAGCTGATGAATTTTAATAAGGATAAATGCAAATTCTCACACTTGGCCTAAAAATAATCCACTTCACCCATTCAAGGTGGAAAAGTTTTGAACAGACCACAGTTCAAATGAAAAACAAAACCGAAAGCAAAAATACCTGGAAGATATAAGTCTGCATGAGGCAGCCAAGAAATGAATACCATCTTATAATGCATGACAAGAGAACAGAGTGCCAGGAAGAAGGAGGTGGCAACCTTTCTCCATTCTGCTCTGGTCAGGCCACATGTGGACGTTGTCTACAAACCAGGGCATTGCATTTTAAGAAAGGTGTCGATAAGATGGAGATATCTGGAGTAGGACAACAGGCCGATGCAAAGCCTCCAAGTCATGAGATGAGAATTGGTTGACAGAACTGGGAACATTTAACCAGGAAGAAAGGAGACTCATTGGGACATGAGAACTGACCTGAAATACCTGAAGAGCTGGTGCACGGAAAAGATAATAGAAAAGGTAAAATGTTTGTGTCTTACTGCTGTGGAGACAGGTGAATATAGCAGGGAGGCCAATTTAGAGTTCATTCAATCAAAACTTTCCCAACAATGAGAATCATCCCCAAATGAAATGGGTTGATTTGGTTGGGGGTGACTTCTTTCTCAATGCCGACGAGTTGAAATCAGAAACTAAAGGACTCTTTGTCAGACATGCATGTTAGGGGGGATATTTTTACTAGGTTCCGACAGGAGTAAATGTCTTCTGAAGTCCCTTCTAGCTCTGAGATTCTGGACTTCTCTAAGCTTTTTAACCCCCAAATGGGAGATGATCTTTACAGGGTAAACTTTTGATCTAATCACATGTTGTGGGATAGCAGAATCACCGGGCAAGAAGGGACCTTGTCAGCACTTCTCTAATCTGAAGCTTCATTGTTTCTGTGTTTTAAAGGGGGAACCTAACGCTGACATTCCTCACCCTGACCCGAATCAACTCATTACTCAAAAGCTCTGATACTAAATACACTAATACTAAAGGGAATATAGTAATACCTGCTGTGCTTTACGGCTGTCTTACACTTTTTATTTTACTGTTTTTTTCACTTTTCACTTTAACAAGTCCTTTCATATCAATAGTTGTCAGTCAGCCAGTTATGTCTGACTCTTCATGATCCCATGGATGCCAGCACACCAGGCTCTTCTGTCCTCCACTATCTCTCAAAGTCTTTCCAAGTTCATATTCATTGTTTCCACGACACTATCTATCTATCTCCTCCTCTTCCATGCCCTTTTCCTTTTGCCTCCCATCTTTCCCAACATCTGGGTCTTTTCCAGCAAGTCCTGCCTTCTCAAGCTTCAGCTTCAGTATTTGATTCTGCTGCTCAGCATTTCTTGTAGTCTAACTCTCACAGCCATACATTGCTTCAGGAAAACACATAGCATTGTTTATACAGACATTCATGCTCAAGATGATGTCTCTGCTTTTTAGTCAGCTGTCCAGATTGGCCATAGCTTTCATTCCGAGAAGCAAGAATCTTTTAATTTCATGGCTGCAGTCCTTGTCTGCAGCGATCATCAAGTCCAAGAATATGAAACCTGACACTGCTTCCGTTTCATCTCCTTCTATTCTATAGGAAGTGATGGGACCAGGAGCCGAGATCTTAGAATTTTTTGTTTGTTTTATCTTAAGCCTCAAGCCAGCTTTTACACTCTTCTCTTTTAGCCTCATCAAGAGGTTTCTTAATCCCTCTTTCCCTTCTGCTATCAGAACTTTAATGGTTAATGAAAGCCAGATTTGGGATCCATAAAGTTTTTTATTCTTAAAATGTTAATAATTGTATTTCCCTATGGTTAATTTCTTTTGTAATCTGATGGTTTATTTTTTTATTTGAAAACATAATTTTTAGAAGGGTCCATAGGCTTCCCCAAGTCCAACTGGCCCGCCCAAGGGGTCCATGGGACACACAGAAAGCTTGTGAGCCCTGAACTAACAAGACCATTACATAGCTTGTTTGAGAAGTATTTAGATTGTTTAGCTGCTATATAGTACTGAGAGAAAGGCCTTGTAGTATCAAGCATAGTGTAGGACTTGGAATCAGGAAGATATATTCAAGTTTTGCTTCTGATGCAATGTGTATCAGTTTCCTTGTTTCTAAAATGGTCAAACCTATAGTAACTTGTCCCTCAGGTTGTTGATAGTGACAGAATCACAGAAATGTCACCTCTTGTCAAACCTTGACAATTTCAAGATCACTGTTTTCATGAATCTCTACTGCCTCAGGATCCAGTTGGCAGCAAAGTGGAGGCAGAGCTGGACCTGGAGACAGAAAGATGTGAATTCAAATACTGCCTCATATACTTTCTAGATGTGTGACTCTGGCAAATCATGGAACCTTTTTCTGCCTCAGTTCCTTGTCAGTAAAAAAGCATGTACTTCCCAGGGTTGTTGTGAGGATAAAATGAGACAATATTTGTAAAGCAGTTTGAAAACCTTAAAGTGCTATATAAATTATTTCAATGCCTCTTACTTAGCAAATGGCCTTTGGGAGTTGATATGGTTAAATATAAAGTCCATCACCCTGCAGCAGTAGACCTGGTGATGGCCTCGCCAAATGTACTCTAGCTGGTCCTCAGACAAGAGTGATGCAGTCCGTTCCTGGGCTCCAGGCCAAGAAGAAGCTTGGCAAGTCTGTGTGCCCCTGTCATCACCTTCTCCAGTCCAAGGATGTCTCTCCCCCACCCCCTCCCATGATGAAGCATCAGATCAAGAATTATAATGGAAAAAAGTCATAGAGTCATTTAACCTTCAATTGGCAGATGAGGAAACTGACTTAGTAAGAAGTTTCTACCATGACTCGTCTAAGAACACAAAGAAATTAGTGGTAGAAAGGAACCAGAGGGCAGACTCGCTCAGTGCCGCTGCTGCATCTTTCCACTGGACACTTGGCCTCACTCATCCTGCACTGAGGGCTCTTTCTTAGATGATCCATGAAAATATCAATTCAATAAGATTTATTCATCTTGGAAAGGCCCTGTGAGGTGACAAAAGGTACGAAGGAAAAACCCAAAACAAAATGAAAGAAAACAAAGCCCCAAACAAACAGAAAATAAGCCTTGCCTCAGGGAGCTTACATGGGGAGGAAAGAAGAACAGGATGTAGCTGAGATACTACTTAAAAACATGTTTTTAAATGCAAAATAATTTGAGGGCAAAGAGAGATGAATTTCAGAGGCAGAACTGGGCAGCAGAATAGGTTTCTTACAGGAGGTTGCCAGTGAGATGAGCCTCAAAGGAAGCTAGGAATCTGATTCTAAAATCTATCCTATTGTCCTCATTCAGGGACTGAAGGAGATCAAACCCATGTAGGCTCCATTCTCCATTGCTTTCTCATTGGGATTTCGTGAGTAGTGACTGCTAGGAAAACATTGGATACACTCCAACGTGTTAGCCCATTGAAATGAAGTCAGCAAAAGGTTGAGACGGCGGCAGAGAGGAGGAAAGCCCCTCAGCAGCCTGACATATTTCTTATAAAAAATGTTGGAACACAAATGTTATGCATGACCACACATGGACAACCTTTATCAAATTGCTTTCTCCAAAAATGGAGAAAGGAGGGAAGAGAGAGAATGTGAAACTCAAAGCTTTAAATGAATGTTAGAGGTTGTTTTTACATGCAAGTGGGAAATAAGATACCCAGGCAATGGGGTATAGAAATCTATCGTACTCTACAGGAAAATAGAAGGGAAAGGGATGATGGGGGGGCGGTGACAGAAGGGAGGGCAGATAGGAGGAAAAGGCAATAAGAATACATACTGTCCTGGGTTGGGGTGGGGAGGAAGATGGGGAAAAAGTCTGAAATTCACAGTTTTGTGAAAGGAAATATTTAAAACTGAAAATAAATAAATTCATATAAAAATCTTTGAAAACCACATTTCCTCTGTTCTTCTACAGTCTTGAATTTGGTGCCCTATTGCTGGCATGGGTCCTGCCATGCTTCCCAGGTTCTCAGCCTCAGTGTAATCCTTGATGCCTCATTTTCCCTCATTTCACATATCCAATCAGTTGTCAAATTTTCTCCTTTCCTCTTTTACAACTATCTCCAATCAATATTGAGCATTCTCTCCACTCATACACTCACACACAATAACAACATTATTAGATTATTAGAAAACTACTTCAGGCCCCCATCTATCCAATGGTTTTTTGATTGATCCCAGCTCCAGTCCATCCCTCACACAATTGCCAAAGTAGTTTTTCTTAAGTGTGGGTCTGACCATGTGATTTTTCTTTTCAGTGAACTGCAGAGGCTGTAAGATAAAACAGAAAATCCTTTTAGCTTTTAAAGTCCTGTTTAATAGGCCCCCCTCTATCCTCAATGGACATTATCTCACTCTCACATTCTCTCAAAGTGATCTCTCTACTCCTCGTATGTGATAGAATATAACCCTTCTCTAAAACTATTAACCACCATCCCCCTATGCTTGGAATGTACTCTTTCCCAATTGAATCTTCTTTTCTTTTAAGACACACTTCTACATGACGTCATTTCTGATTTTCTCAATTGCTGATGTTGCTTTCCCACAACAACTTTGTATTTAATAATTTTGTATATATTTTTATATTTGTATACATACATAAATATATATATGTATATATTTATTTATTCTGGTCCTTTGAACTTTACCACCATTCCTTGGCTGCCTTTAGCCTATGCCCCAACCACTGTCTTCTCTCATTGATAAGTTCTCCCTGGAAACTCCAATTTGGCGAGGGATCCAGATAGCCATCTTTTTGTTTCTTTTTTTAATAATTATTTTATTTGTCTTCAATGTTCTGAAATCACCTCCATATATCTCAGATTTTTTCCCCTCCTTCCCCCTTTTCCCACCTCCCTCTCCATTCCCTGCCTGAGATGACTTACAATCTTATATAGGTTCTATGCATACATTCCTATTAAATACAATTTCACCATAGTCATGTTGAATAGAAGAATTAAAATGAGAGAAACTATAAAACAAAACAAAACACAAAAGAAAATGGTCTGCTTCATTCTGCGATCCAATTCCATAGCTCTTTCTCTGGTTGTGGAAGATGATTTGCCTCAAAAGTCCACTGGGAAGTTTTTAGGTCCTTGCATTGCTATGAAGGACTAAGTCTACCAGAAAACTTCCTCGCCCACCATGGTTGTTGCTGTGTACAAAGTTCTCCTGGCTTTGCTCCTTTCACTCAATCAAATAGCTATCTTTTATTCTTTCAAATATTTTACTTTTTTCTCCAAATACATGTAAAATTTTTCAACATTTTTAAAAAAATTTGAGTTCCAAATTTGCTCTCTGCCTCACTCCCCTTTTCTTTCTTTGAGAGTGCACGCAATTTTATACAGTTTATACATGTGCTACCATGCAAAACATATTTCCATGTTAATAACATTGTAAAAGAAAGCAAAAAGCAAAACAAGAAAAGAAAAAAAGTTACCGAAGTATGTTTTAACCTGCATCCGGACTCCATCAGTTCCTTCTCTGAAGGTGGATGGCATTCTCCATCTTGTGTTCTTCAGAATTGTGTTAGATTGTTGTATTGCTCAGAACACCGACGTCATTCACTATTTTCACTTTTTTGTTTTCTTTTAGTAAATAGTCTTTTTTAAACTTACATGTAAAAATAGTTTTCAACCTTCATTTTTATAAGATTTTGAGTTTCAGATTTTTTTCCTTTTTTCCTCTTCTCCTTACCCGACAGACACTGAAAGCAATCAGATAGAGGTTATACTTATGCAATTATGTTAAACATATTTCCACATTAGAGAAAACAAAAGCGCAAAGGTACAAAAGCAACAAACAAAAAAAAGCAGAAATAGTGTTCTTTAATCCATATTCTCACATCACAGAGCTTTCTCTGGACGGGGATAGTATTTTCCATCATGAGTCTTTTGGAATTGTCTTCGATTGTTGAAGAGAGCTAAGCCAATTGTATTTGATCTTTGCGCATTTGATCTTTCTTTTACTGTGTACAGTGTTCTCCTGGTTCTGCTCACTTCCTTCGGCATCAGTTCATGTAAGTGTTTCCAGATCAGAAAGTAAGTTTCTTAAGAACAGGGATGTTTTTTCTTGTACAATCAATCCCAGTGTAGCATAAATGCTTAACAAATACCTGATGATGTTTATTGACCGATTTACTCTCTTTCTCACTCATTTTTTTAGTATTTGAATCCTCATCACCTCACATGGGGTTTGTCACACAATATGTACTCAGTGGACGCTCATTGATCGATTGAGCAAGAGGACACAAGGAGGAAAAGGAAGGATGTTTTGACACTTTGTCTGACAGTGGGTTGCTGAGTACCAATAGAGTGTCTATCTAAATTGTGGATTAGCCGTCAAAAATGGCTGTAAAAAATTACATGATCAGATTGGATGTTAGTCTATTGGGTAAATAAGAAACCTGGGTAACATTTCTAGAGATTCAAAACCAAAGTCATTGTATAGTGAAAAGGGTCCTGGCTCTGGACTTCAAGGCCTTTGGTACATGTCCTGCTTCTTCTGCTTATTCTCTTTGGGAGTTTGGGAAAGCCCTTTCACCTTTGTCATTCTGAACTTCTTTCTCTGAAACCTGAGATCTTGAGATTTTGAATCCTTTTTATTTCTAAAGGTAGGATTGAACAGTTCAATGATCCTAAGAGATTCAAAATAATTTGGGATGAAATACTAGTCAGTTACTAAATAACTTCCAAAAATTCAGAGTATTGGATGAAATTCCTTGTGAGAATGGCTTATGACATAGAAGAATCAATGTAAGAAGCTGTGGTATATAGTCTGGAGAAGAGCAGATGTGAGGAGGAAGGGGTGGGGCATAATAACCATTTTCAAGTATCTGTAAGACTGTATTCTAGAAGAAGGATTACATCTGCTTGGTCCCACAGGAAAGAACTGGCAGAAATCACAGAAAGAACATTTTAGGCTTGAGCTCAGGGGAAAAAGAAATAAAACAGAACAAACCCAGAGACAAAAACCATTCCTAACAATGAGAGCTGGCCTAAAGTGGAGAGGACTAGCTTGACAAAGGTAGATCACATCTATACCCATCACCCACTCCACTCACTGAGGTTGTCAAGTAAAGGCTGAATGGTGACTTTGGGAAAACACTGTGGGAAGGACTCTTTTAAAGATCTAGGGTGAATTTGGGGGCTGTTATGTTCCCTCCAATCTTTCCTATTTGGTCATTTCAAGTCTCTTTAGCTCCTTTCAGGATATGAATGTGTAAGATCTCACTGGTAAATTGGTAATTTACCAGAGTTTTGGGTTGAACTATTGTCAATGAGGTTTCAACAGTACTTGGTGTATATTTAATTAACAATATCAAATGATATAACATACACAAAACACATTGCAGACTTCAAAATGTGAAAGAAATGCTAGCTATTTGCTAGCTATTGTATGTGTACAGAGAGCCTGTCCCTTAATCATGCCTCTAACCTTGGCTTATGAAGGCAAGTGAAGGGAACTGTGTATTCTCTTTCTGATATTCAACAAAGATCAGTTACTTTTATGAGTGTGAAACAGTGTGACGCACAGAAAGGTGTGGTTGGACCAAAGACATGAGTTGTGTGGTTTTTTTACACCCCAAAGTTTTGTTGTAGGGGCTCAAGTATGGGATGGTTGGATCAAGTCAAAGCATTCTCCAATTCAACTGGAGACTTGGTTCTGCCCTAATTTTGAGGTAAAATGGAGCCTTCTTTCTAGTAAAGAAAGAAAACACATCAGGGGAGGAATGTTTTTAGAAGGATGAATTTTGATCTCTGATGCTAGTTAATATGCTAATTGAATTGATTATTAAAGGAAACAGGGGATTCTATGAGTCAGAGATGAGGATGGAAAGCATTTCAGGCATGCAATCCATCCTGTACAGATTTGGAGAGGTGGGAGATAGAATTCTGAGTTTAGAAAATAGCAAGGAGGCCATTTTGGCTGGAAAATTGGGTATGTGAAATGGAATATCTATTCAGACATGATGGAACCAGTCTTTGAAATGCCAGAGAAGGTGGACTAGCCATAGCCAACCTTAAATTGTATTATGAAGCAGCAATCATCAAAACTACTTGGTACTGGCTAAGAAACAGAGTGCTGGAGCAGTGGAATAGGTTAGGTACACAAGACACAGTAGTCAATGGCTATGGTAATCTACTGTTTGATAAACCCAAAGACTTCAGCTTCAGGGATAAAACCTCACTATTTGACAAAAACTGCACAAATGAGACATAAATAATGGAAAAGTCCCCCAGCATTCTCATGGTTAGCTAAAATGCTTGTAATGGAGTTTTGTCTATTTCAAAGTAGGCTACAAGCTTCCAAAACAGGACTATCATAGGATCATGTTGAAATGCTCATAGTGTCTACCAGAGGAGTCAGCATCAGTTTAGAGGAGGCAGTGAAATGCACACATAAGGGACATGTGTGGTCAAGGCCATCCAACCTCTGTGGCCTCTTCCCTTTGCTGCTGTCTGGGTCCAGAATTTTTGCTGGACATATTATTGAATGTGGTGTTTCTAGATCTGCTTTTGTCTGTAACTCTCCTCTAAACTCCCAGGACAAGTATTGTTTTATGCCTCTTTGGTTCCCCTCTTTCCTATTAAATGCGACATTCCTTAAAGCTACTTTGTGCCTCAAACGTTGTGTCTCTGTATTTCTCTGTGCTCCCTACTTTTCTAGATGAATAACTTGGTAGCTAAGCACCAAGATTCAGACTGGAGAAGGATAAAGACAGGGAAATCTCTGCACATCCCCTCCCCATGCCTTTGGGGGAGGGGCAAGCTTCATAATCCGCAAAGTTGCTTCTTATCTCAGCTATGCCTGTTGCTTTTATAAAGGTCAGCAGATACACAGCCAATCTTTGGTCATTTTATAGCAAGCTGCCTTTCTATTTCCATCAGGGAAAAGTCTTAACAAAGAAAAACAGGGCATCAACTTATCTTTGAACTTCATTTCAACACATCATCACCTCAGTTCTTTCTTACCTCCTTTTGCCATTTCATCAACTAGGTGGGCAGAAATGAGAGTGACTCCCCTTATCCCCTACAGAAATATGGGAAAGTGATATGGGTGATTTTTTGGAGGAGGGGCGCTATCAGCTGGAGCTCAGAAAAGGACTCATGTGGAAGATGACATTACAGAAACAAAACAGGGTGTCAAAGGTGATAAAGAAGAGAAAGAAGGTCGTTTTGATTGGGCTACAATGCATCTAGAAATTAGTCATGTGTAACAAAGGTGGAAAGGTAAGAGGTCCAGGTTATAGAAAGCTTTGAATGACAAATAAGCAATTATGTTTGATACTAGAGGTAAGAGGGATACAGTAGAACTTGCTGGATAGGAGAGTGACATGATGAAAGCTACAGTTTAGGAAAAAAATCACTGTTAGTTGGGTGGGTGATAGATTGGAGTGAGGAGAGCAAAGAAACTTGAATGGTTGTTGGAAGGATAGATGGAGAAAAGAGACCATTAAGGCAAGGAAGTCAATAGGAATCTACTATCCTTGTCCAAAGGAGAGGAGATAAAGGCAACCATGTGAGTGGAGAGTAAGGGATGTAAGCGAGATGTGTGGATGAAATCGGCAAGATGTGGTAGTGGATCAGATATGTGAAATGGGGGACAAAGCAAACCTAAGAATGGTTGTGAATCTGGGCACTTAAGATGATAGTGCAGCCCTTGAAAGAAATAAGGAAGATCAGAAAAGGAAAAGATTTGTGGGGAATGCCAATGATTCTGTTTAGAACATTATGAGTTTGAAATGTCTAAAAGGCAGTTGGTGATTCAGGAATGAAGCCCAGGAAAGAGATGATCATTGGATATATATCTGGGAATCATCCTCATTAATATAGTAACTGAAGCCATGGAAGTTGCCAATATTATAAAGAGAGACAGGAAGAGGAAGAAGAAGAAGATGTTGATGATATTTGATAATGATTGTGGAAGCAATCTGCAAGAAGAGATGACAGCTATTAGGATCAAGGGAGAACAAGCAGGTATGGCCTTGGCAACAAGAGGGGGTGTTAGGCTAGAGAAAAGGAACAAAGAATGGTGAATGACATGTTATGTTTAGAGATTGGGAAGATGGGAAAAGAAGCTTATAGAGAATGGCTTACATATTTTTGAATGAAGTCTAAATTACTACTCTGCTGTCAGAGTGAGAAGAGAAAGTGGTATGGGAGGTTTGAGGAATGAAGTTTAGGACATCTGCTACGAAGAGCTTCATAACTAAAAGTTACATTAACTATTATTAACAATATTTAAACAAACTATGAAAGGAAATGTGTTACAAATGAAAATGACTGAATTCAGAACTCTTTCTAAAACCATCAGTCTGTCGAGCTGTTTGAGACCCTAGAAAACAGACCCAATCTGCATGAGTGTCCTCCAAGTGACCACCCAGTCTTAGTATGTAGCTGCCCAAGGATGGAGAAGATACAATTCCCTATGCTCCCCACTTGGGAACATCTACCATCGTTAGGAAATGTCTCTATTGAGCCATATTTGTATCCCAACAACTTCCACCCATTGTCTCCACCCCTGTTCAAAGAGGCACAAATATAACAAGGTTAATTTCTTTTTTACCTCCTGGCCCTCTTGCATCCATACTCAACAGACTCTTCTACAACATGTATACAAATCAATATATTCAGCAACAGAATGTGATTTCAAACTAAAACTTTGAAATCAGCAACTGAGTTTTGGAAGGACACTTAAGACCTTTTGAGGTATCAGGTCTTTATTTCAGTGCCCACAGATCATTGTCACATGTCCATAATTTGTGAGATGACTGGATGCCACCCATCAGTCATTCACCTTCCAATGCAATTTTATGTCTTTCAAGGCAGGACATGTTTTTTTTTTATTTCTTCCTTTTTAAAAATAATTTATTTATTCTTAGTTTTCAACTTTCATTTCCATAAGATTCTGAGTTTTAAATTTTCTCACCATTCCTCTCCTTCCCAAGAAAGCATGCAATCTGATATAGGCTCTCCTTATACATTCACATTAAACCTATTTTCACATCAGTCATGAGATAAAGAAGAATTAGAATGGATGTGAAGAACCACGAGAAAGAGGACACAAAACAAAACAAAGCAACAAAAGAAAAGGAGAGCCAATACCTTGTTTCCATCTGCATTCAGAATCTCAAGTTCTTGATCTGGGTTTGGATGGTATTTTCCATCTTGAGTTTTTTTGGGTTGTCCTGTGTCCTTGCATTGCTAAGAAGAGATTAGTCTATCAAAGTCAATCATTGGACATGGTTGCTGTTACTGTGTACAATGTTCTCCTGGTTCTGCTCACTTCACTCAGTATCTGTTCATTCAAGTCTTTCCAGATTTTTCTGAAGTCTGCCTGCTCATCATTTCTTATAGCACAATAGTATTCCATTACATTCACATACCACAACGTGTTCAGCCTTTCCCCAATAGATGGGCATCCCCTCAATCTTTTCCATCACAAAAGAGCTACTATAACTATTTTTGTACATGTTGGTGATTTTCCCATTTTTATGATCTCTTTGGGATAGAGTCCTAGAAGCAGTATTACTGGGTCAAAAGGTATGCACAATTTTTAGAACCCTTGGGTATAGTTTCAAATCACTCTCCAGAATGGTTGGATCTGTTTACAAATCCGCCAACAATGAATTAGTGTCCAAGTTTTCTTACATCTTCTCCAGTATTTATCATTCTCCTGTTTTGTCATGTTAGCCAATCTGATAGGTGTGATGTTGTACTTCAGAGGTGTTTTGATTTGCATTTCTCTAATCAATAGTGGTTTGAAACATTTTTTCATATGACTATAGATAGCTTTAATTTCTTCATCTGAAAACTGTTTGTTCATGTCCTTTGACCATTTATCAATTGGGGAATGACTTGTATTCTTATAAATTTGACTCAGTAAGGCAGGGAATTTTTTTAAAACGGTCTTTGTATTCCTGAACATGTCACTGTGCTTATGAACCTGGCATAGAGTAGGCCTTGCTAATGTTTGCTGAAATGAATTGAATTCAACATTGATTAATGCCTACTGTGTCCAGAGCCTTGTGTTGAGAGAGATGGAGATAACATTAAAAAAATTTCAAAAAGACATTGTCCCTTATTTCAGCAAGGGGTGATCAAATGGTAGTCACTGAAGAGCTTTAACTACCAATCTAGCCAAAACTCATTTGATAGAAGAAGAACTGAGGCCCAGATATGGAAGAGAAATACTCCCCCTCCATTTTTATTTTTTACTTTTCAGTTGCATAATGAATGGGAGATAAGGAGGAGAGGAAGGATATGAATTGGGACAGAATCTTCTCAGCCAATTTAGTGTGGGAGGGAAGGAAAAGAAGGGGAGCACATTAGGTTCTGTAACCTCTGCAGCCAAGGTCAGGAGTTGTTTTAGTAAGGGGCCTCTGGGGAAGATCTGTCTACCCTTTGAGCTCTATTCTTTGGGATTTGGAGGCTCGTCAGCCATGCACAACCCCCAACTATGGAAGTCTAGGCAGTACCACTTGGAAAAACTGGGTTTCTTCCAAAAGTTCATTTACAAGTTGGTTGCTTGGAACTTAGAATAAATCTTCCTGTTGAAATAGCATTAAAATGATAGTTTGCTCTCCAGGGTTGTCCATAAAATCCTACCTTCCTGACAGCATTGTTGACCTACAGCAATAACCAGAGGCCTGAACCCTGAGCTTTATACCTTCTTCTGCACACTGAACTCATAGTCTTTAATCCCCTGGTCCCCAGCCAAAACTCCCCTAAGTTTATCAGAACATAGGGCTATCCCGAGGCATCGACTGTAGGGCAAGAGGGCAGGTGCCAGCTCCTGATGGATGTGCCCAGATCAAAGACAGAATCCTGAGATAGCTTAAATACTTAGCAGTTAGCCTTTTACTGATTAGTTAATAATGTTTTTTTTTGGTATATTGTCTCCCCTCAGGTTGTGAGTTCCCTCATAGCAACAACTGTTCTGGTTTGCTCATTTTTATTATTATCATTCTATCTGTTCCAGGCATACAATAGATGTTTAATACATGCTGGTGGTGTTTTTTTGACTAGCTAAGCAATTGATGAAAAGTATGTTGCACTTGAGGGGATGAGCAAGAAGGAATATAGGGAGAGCAGTGGCTGTGCCAGGCTCCATCTTTGTACCCCTAGTGCTTGGCATAGAATCTAGTATATAGTAAGCACTTAATAATTGTTTCTATTGAAAATTAATAGTAATCATTACTGTAAGAGTTGGTGATAGTAGTACAAGTAGTAGCAGCAGCAGCAGTAGTGATGGTACCACGCCTAAGGGCTCACAAGGTGTGGATGGAATTGCCCAGTTAGTATTTGATCCTGCCACTCCCTCCTTCTTTCCATACCTCAGTCTTCTTGAGTCTTGCTTGCCCCTTCCTTGAGAAGTTCTATTTTAGGTGACTGCTCTCTCTTTCAAAGAGTAAGGGAAAGAAGACTTTATTAAGTACTTGCTGTGTGCCAGGCATATGCTTTAGAAACATTCTCTCATGTGATGCGCAAAATGACCCTAAGAGGTAGATGCTATATTTCCCCTTATTTTATGGTGTAAAAATGGAGGCAGAAAATAGTAAAATGACCTGCCCAAGAGTGACCTCCCACAGCTAGGGAGTTCTGAGACTAGAACTAAACTGGAGACTTCCTGAATCTAGACTCAGAATCTTTCATTTGGAGACTAGTGGTTCAATCTCTGTTCCACCCCCCCTCAAAAAAACATTTCCCTATTAACTTAGGATCAATAGAATGGCCCTCAGGTCTGACATGGTTCCTTTCTTTGCTATGTTATCCAGGGAGTGTTTGTTCTAGCCTTAACTACAGTGATGTCTTGTATCCTCATTACTACTCTCTGAGGGCAATGTGATTTTTACAAAGTCCATAGATTAAGATCTTCAAAGTACTGCCACTGAAAGGCAATCTAATATTTGAGTTTTCTTTCTACATCATTGAAATCCATCCAATTCAATCGGGAAAATATTTGTTAAGTCCCTACCATGTGTGATGGGTGGCCTGTGCTACAAGCCAGGGATACAAAGAAGAGACTGTTCCTGTCCTCAAGGATCTTGGGTTTTGTTGAAAAACCTCTTATATTTCTTCCTGTGCTTCATTTTTATATCACCATTATTTCAGAAGATAACTACCCCCAACACCTAAGTCAGACCTTACAACAAATATTTTAAAAAGAAACAAAGAAAAACAGTTCAGCCAAACAAAACCAAACAAAATCACATACTGCCCAAGCCTGCCTTTGTATGGAGTGTTCTGTATCCGTAAGTCCCAGCCACAAGAGACTGTGTCAGTTCTCTGTCTCTCTCTCTGTCTCTCTATCTATCTATACACATACACACATATATATCTGTCTCTTTCTCCTCCTCTCTCTCTTTCCCTCTTTCTGTCTGTCTCTTCCCTCTCTTTTCTCTCTCCTCTCTCCTTCTCCCTCTCCTCTCCTCTCCTTTCCTCTCTTCTTCTTCCTTGTCTCTCTTTCTCTGTCTCTCTCTCCCTCCCCTATTCTCTCTCTCTCTCTCTCTCTCTCTCTCTCTCTCTCTCTCTCTCTCACACACACACACACACACACACACACACACACACACACACAAAGTGTAAGTTTCAGAGGCAACACTTGAGCCCACACCCAGTGACTCAGAACCTTTGTCGGCTGTCATATTTGCCATGATTCTGTCATCCTATATCTTGGCTTAGTGTCCCAGCCTTGGCCTGTTTGGAAGTTTTATCAACATGTCACTTTTGCTCTCATCCAAATTATTGTTAAATTGAATATGATGAAGGATAAAGACTTTTGTGATGGCACTGGAAGTGGCCCTCTGGGTTGTCATCACTCTACTAATTCACGTTTTTTTGTTCAGTCATTTGATTAGTCCTAAATTTACTTAAAATTACTGTCAGCCTACCCACATCTCTCCATTCCGTCCCCAGGGCTATTGTGAGAGACTTTGTCAAATGTCTTGCTGAAATAAAGGGATCCTTTGTCTAAGACAGTCCTCTGATGTTCTTTGTCTATTTGAATCCCAGGGATACTTTGCTAGATGAGACTGACAGAAGGAGGGCAGTAAGTCCAAGTTTGGAAACTGTTCACCACTGACTTCAGTCAATGTGTTTGACCTTGGAAACTTTTCTTCATTTCTCTATATCTGAATCAACCTAATTTCTCAGATTGAAACTTAAATACTGACTACTTCCCAGGGCATTTGTGACAAGTGATCAGGGGGAAATGACCATGGGCAAAATGTTCTAGCTTGGTCTGAAGTAGCTGGTAGTAAGCACATCTTCCATAATGAACATCAGTCATTTCTGAGTTATGAATCTACTACTCCTTTCTACCTCCAATCAATCTTAGGTCTCAAGTCATGCAGGATTATTTATACCTCTTGGTGGCTTAACGAGATTTCCTACAACTTGTTCATTTTTCTTAGATACACCCTCACTTCCCTTCCTTCCTCTCCTCGGCTCCCTTAAAACTTCATTGAAAACTAATGTAAATCATAATGTGACTGAAGAGACAAAGGAAGTCTTGCTAAGTGGACCTCAGGTTGACACAGACTCACATATGTGGCACTTTTATGAAGAAATTGTCTTACTCGAAGTCTCATGACAAGTATAAAAGGAGATCCCAGTGAGCATCAACATGTTAGAAGCTTATAGAATGTAGCTCATAAATGACACCATCTTTCTGCAATGAGAGGCTACAGTACACAGGTAAGGGCAGCTCTTCTCTTCCTGAGTGTAATGAACATATAGGACCAAGCAATATAATAAATACTAAAGGACCCCTAACAGTACTATTGTCAGGGCATGATCAACACTCCTCAGTGAGATATTCCTAGAAGTGAACAGATCTCAAGGGTCTTCTCAACCTCATGAAAAATGCCCGTTATAAATTCATTCCTTTGAGCCTTGAAGACTCTGGGGCTTTTGGAGTCCCTCAATGACATATCCATAGATATATTTGTCCATAATTATACTATAGGTATATTACTAGGATATAGATATTCAGCCTTTGAGATGTACTTTGATATATAACTTACAGAGCCTGTCCATTGGTTTATAGCTATATTATCTCCCTATATCTTTCATCTATCTCTATGTGATCTAATGTACCTAGTATGTGTATCTTGAGATCTCTAGCTCTGTATTAATACCCATATGTATAGTTTGAACAAACTGAAAATAGCAAAGGAACTGAAATAATCAATAATCATTTATTAAGTGCTTACTATGTACCAGAAAGTGTGCTAAGCACCGGGGATATAGAGGCATCAAGGAGTTGGTTATCTATGAGGAAGACCACATGCACATGCACACACACACACACAAGCTCACATCCACAAATATATGTATATATATATATATATATATATATATATATATATATATATATACACACACACACACACACATATATACAAAGCAAACTCTATACAGGATAAATAGGGAATAATTTTTAAAAAAGAAAGCACTAGAATTAAGAGAAGGCAGGGAAAGCTTCACCAGAGAGACAATTGTACAAAAGACATTAACTCCCCTTACTCTTCAAAAAAAAAAGGAAGGAAAATGGCATTTTTTGTTTCTCCAAATATAATCAAGTCATTTTCAAATTCCAAAGGCATCTCTGACTAGCTCCCTGTAAAACTCCTTATGGAGGGACAGTAAAGTGTAGTAAGGAGGCAGCAAGGATATAGTAAAGTACAGCAAAGATGGAGGGATGCATGAAGACCTAGGTTCAAGTACTTTCTTGGACATATATTAACTTTGTAATCATCAGAAAGTTACTTCTCCCCCCAAAAAGTGGGGATTTCAGCTGGAACTTAAAAGAAACTGGGGTGTTCAGTAGTTAAAGCACAAGGGAGAAAGTATCCTAGCCATGGGGGACAGCCAGAGAAAATGCCTGGAGCCAAGAGATGCAGACCTTTACTCATGGAAAAACTGGGAGACCAGTGTCATTGTATTGAAGAGTACACATTGAGGAGGAAGGTGTAAGAAGAATGGAAAGGTAGGAGGGGACTAGGTTAAGAAAGGCTTTGAATACAAGGCAGAGGATTTTGTATTTACTCTTTCAGGCAATTGGGAGCATCTGTTTATTGAGGAGGGATCATACTTGTGCTTTAGGAAAAGCACTTTAGTGACAGAATGGAGAATGTATTGGAGTGGAGAGAGACTTGAGGCAGGCAGACCCACCAGCAAGTTATTGCGGTACCCAAGGCATGACATGTTCATGAAAGCTTGAACTAGAGTGGAGATGGTGCCAGAGGAGAAAAAGTGCATAAAGGAGAGATGTTGCAAAGGTGAAATCAGCAGAACTTAGCAACAGCTTGAATATGGGTAAGGTGAGATATGAAGAGGAACCCAGGATAATTCCTAGGTTGACAATTCGATGGACTTGGGAGGATTGTGTTGTTCTCTATGGTAATAGGGAAGATGGAAGGGGAAGTGATTTAAGGGGAAAGATAATGAGTTCAGTTTGGACGCAATGAATCAAGATATTTACTTGAGATGTCTAAAAGGCAGGTGGAGATACAAGACTGAAAGTAAGCAGAGAGATTGGGGCACATGAGGTAGATTTGAATATTTTCTGCATAGAGATGATAATTAAATTCATAGGGACTGATGAGATCATAAAGGGAAGTAGTATTGTGAGAGAAGAGAAGAGGCTCAGGATAGAATCTTGGGAAACGTCTGTAGATAGAAGTATAATCTGGATGAGGATCTAGCCAAAGAGAATGGGAAGAAATTGTCAGATAGGTAGGGGAAAACCAGGGGAGAACAGTGTCCTGAAAACCTAGATAGAATTGGGCATCAAGGAGGAGAGAGTGATCAGTAGTGGTCAAGATTGCAGAGAGGCCAAGGAAAATGAGGATCGAGAAAAATCCATTGTATTTGGCAATGAAGAGATCACTAGAAAGTTTGGTGGGAGCAGTTTCTATGGAACGATAAAAGCAGTAGATATATTGTACTGTTAGGAACACAGTAAGAGGAGAGAAAATGGATATATCTAATGTAAAAAAACCCAGTCTTTTTGATGAGTTTAGTAATGAAAGGTAGAAGAGATATGACATAATAGTTAGCTGGGATGAAAGGATCGAGTGAGGCTTTTTTTAGGATACAGAGGACATAGGCATGTTGGAAGGTTGTAGGGAATGAGGTCTAGAGAGGGAGAAATTGAAAGTAAGTGAAAGAGTGGGGATGATGGAGGGGACAATCTGTTGAAGAAATGGGATCAAATGGAATCATTTTTACAAATAGAGGGGTTTGCTTTTCAAAGAGTGAGGACACTTCATCAGAGGTGAAGAAGAGAGGAAAATAGGCAGTGAACAATGAATGGCCTTCATTTGTCTGGGCCTAGAATGAAACTGGAGAGGGAGAGGTGGCTGGGTTGCCTTTGGGTACAAAGTTCTTTGGGTGACCTCAAGTTTCTCCAGGAAACAAAGTTCAGTCATATAAATACCTAAGTCATGCTGGTGATGTTATGTGCTGGGATCCATGGGATGCCACAGTCTCTCAAAGACTGAATCTTGAAGGCTATCCTAGGGGCAAAAGAGAGGCTGGTTGCAACATGGTAAATGAGAATAGAGTCATGTAAAAGAGAAAAGTAGTATGAAAATTGAGCGCCAGGTAAATGTTTGGCTAGATTGAAAGATGACCTCATCACATAGGGAGAGGGAAAGATAACATGTCTGTTTCATTGTTATCAATACACCAAGAGAACTCAAAAAAGTCCCCTACTATGTGGAGTGGACAAGAGTCTACTGTCAGGAGTCACATATGTCCATTGTCCATCAAGAGTCATGGATGGGGCATCATCTCTATTTCCTAATGGAAGGTCCACATTGAGGAAATTATAGACTCAAAGTCAGATTTTGGGTATATCTATGGAAGTGCCAATGACTTAAATCTAAACTTTTATCAGATAATAAGATCACTGAGCTTGGAGTTGGAAGACCTGGCTTGGGATCCTGATTCTGTCACTTATTACCTGTGTTACCTTGGGCAAATACCACATCTGGCCTTCATTTTCATTATATGTAAAATAAAGGAGTTGGGTTAGATGCTCTATGAAGTCCCTTCCAATCCTAAATCCATGATCCCATGACCTTGGCTTGGATCAAGTCCCTAAAGGAAGAGGATGTAGGAATGAGACACATAACAAAAGTTTAGCCCTTGGTGAGACCAAGGGCTAAAGAGATGAGAGGGTAGGAGGCCAAATTTCTCTGACTTTAAAATTTTGACTATTTGTGAGGTTTACCCACAAAATTATCTTGAATGTCTTCAGTGTCCACACTGAGGGATGACTGCTTATAATTTGTCTGGAGTAATTCTGGTAAGGGCATTTTGCTGGATAGAGCCTAAAATTGCCTCCAACGTAGAGTTTCTAATATATCACTGGGTAGATATCAACTCCACTGAGTGAGACACACACCTGGTTAACATGCAGCCGTTGCTTGAGATGAAAATGATCTACTGGCTCTTGGAATCATGAAAATCAACGTTCACAGACCTGTTTCTCATGACATTGCCTTTTGAGGTTGCTAGTGCCAGGGTTATTGTTACCATTTTGCTGGTGGAAGAACTGAGTTTTGTGGAGGTTAAGGAACAAGGGTCACACAATAAGCAAGTGCCAGAAATGCAAGCTCCATAGCAGGTAGAATTAACTTACATAATTTCTAGGAGTTATTGGATAGGAAAGATTCTGTTTCAGAGAGCCACATCTAGCAAACATTTCCAGACTACTTCTTTTGCTGGTAAAGTGATAATGGGGGTTAAGTCATGTCTCCAAATATTGCCTCACCCCCTCAGGGTCATGATTTGGTCTCTCAGTCTACAATAAAACAAAATGTGTTGTGGCTTATGAATATCAGCCTAGTCCTTCGATGAATATTCAAACTTCATATAATCATTATCCATCAGCAATTTTGCTATAGTGACAAAATGCTGTCAAATTAAAGGACCACAGATTCCCAGTGCTGGCAGAGATCTCAGAGGCCTTTTTTCCTCTTTGGAGGAACTCCCTCTACAAATTCCCTGGCAACAGGACATCTAGGGTTTTGTGGAAGACTTATCCTGATGCTGACCTCACAATACCTCAAGGAAACTCATTCCACCTTCTAAGTCAAATCATTAGGATGTTTCTTTGAAACTCAAGCTGAAATCTTGGCCCCTCTCCCTCATTACTCCTTGTTGCGTCCTCTCAGGGCAAGCTGAACAAGGCCCTTCTCTCTTCTATAAGTCAGCCCTTCGGACACTTGAGGAGAATTCTGCTGTCTTCACTGCACCTTGTGTCCAGGCTCAACATCTGCTCTCTCAATCATTACTACGATGATGCCACTTCAAAGCTCCTTTGTCCTTGCCATTTTATTCTGGAGGGAGAATAACTTGTCAATGTCCTTCTTAAAATGTCACATCAATGAGTAAAACTAATGCCCCATCTGTGATCTGACTGAGGCAGACAAGAGGAAAGGGAGAGTTTCTCTTCTCTTCTGTGGGCCCCTGTGTTTCCGTTAACATAGCCCGAGGTTTGTTAGCTTGGTTTAGTGTTTGGCTGCTATGTCATGCTACTGACTTGTGTGTACTTCAAAGTCCATTAAAACTCCAAGGTCTTTTTTTAATGTAGAATCACAGAATTTCAATTTGTGAAGGGGTGGTAGGTGTAGTTTTGTCTGACATGACTGAGGACAGATCCTCCTGTGACACTTTGGCCCATAACACCCCATGAAATCTTATGCTTTCTCTCATTGTCTCTTGCCATTATCTACTCTGGCCAGCAGAGGATTCCATTCCCTCTTCACTGGCCACCATCCTTAGACTGTGGGCATCATACATGTTTCAAAATTCTCTGGTCCTCCTCATGCATAAATGGTTATGGAGTAATCTACTAGATAAGCTAATGGTACTTTCTCATCTTACCCATTCTCTTTTGTGCAGCTGTCTTCTGACCTTTGTTTCTAAACATCTTTTGTTATCATGAATGACTGGACCTATCCTGGGCATTATGGCCTTCATTTTAGGAGCCTTGGTGTAACTGTATTAAGGTAATTTACCCATGGCACAATAATTACTTTTTAAAACGAGCACAAAGAGAGCATCCAAAGAAGGATCTTGAGACTGGCTCTTCTCCAGGCTCCCTCTGTGTTGACAAAAGTATCTGGCTTCAGTACTTACTGAACATTAGTGTTTTGGCTTCAGTCATCACAACCAATAATGCAGAATGTGAACACCACCAATCACTGGGTGTGTGCTTGTATATAGAAACTGTCTTATTCACAAATAGATGGTAAGAGAACCCAGAGAGAGATCTGCCTTCTTTCTATGTTCCTGTAATAGCCATCTTTTAAGTCAAGAAAAAAATCCATAACAAGTACTGGAGGGTGGGGTGCTTCTCTTTGCATTCTGGGAAGGCACTTAATAAGTAAATTCATTGGTTACTCTTGTCATAAAATTATTTGAATAGCAAAGGATATCAACACTTCAACAGTGTTTTGGTGGAGAGAGGGAAATAAGGAAGAATGGAAAAAGAGAGAAAAGAAGAGAGCAGGAGAGAAACTAAGAAGAGAAGAGAAGGGAAGGGAAACTAAATGTAATTCCCTACCCAAGCGTGAGCACACATATATGCACACACACAAACACACATACAAACACACATAAACACACACACAAATTGTTTTAGAAGAATAAGAAAAGCAAGAAAATAGAGTCAAGTAAATTGATCTGAATCTAGGGAACATTGTAATGAGGGTCTGCTCCATCCTTAAATTCATCTGTCATTTCTTCCCTCAGTAAAACCTAATCATGCGATATTTCTGACTTTCAGGATACAGGGATAAAGGAGAGATGAGGAAAGCAGTCATCATGGGGAGAGAATTCTTTGTAATCACCTTAACCTTCTTAAAAGTGGAAGTCTAATGGGTATCTGTGATGACAGACAATTAACAAGCTTGGAGGGAGAAGGCTTATCTCTGGGAAAAGGAGTGCAATCCAAGCCATCATCTAAAAGCATATCAAAAAAGCCAGTTCGAGGAAAATCAAAAAGAGTTCATTGGTATATACACATCCGGAAGATGCCAGAGGGCATGAGTGCAAGGAGGACCCATTATCATCAACCTGAGACAATGGTGGAGTTCTGCCAATGTTGACTTATCACATAGTACCAGAGAAGACAGCTAAAGGGAATTTGTCTCCTGTATTTTCTTATTCCAAGACAATGTTTCTTGAAGGTGACCGCAGGGTAGCCATTTTGCCCTTGTTTAGATGAGTCAGTATTGCTGCAGGATGGGCACAGCCTCCACCAGCCACCATTCATGCTTAACTAGCAGTTTGCTCAGATTTCTGCAGTATCATGGTGATAAGTATAGTCCAATTACGCAGAGAGCGAGGTGTCAGATGACAATGCTCATAGCACCTTTCTTTAGCTAGGTTAGCCAGTTAATTGACTGTTCTTTTTTTTTTCTTGAGAAGTAGCTGGGGAATCATCCACTCATAATCTAGTGGGGTTTGATGTTATGGTAAGGGAATAGAAACCATAAAAGGTTCTTCCGGGTTTTTATTTCTACCAGGCACTAATCAGCTTCTTCCAAGAAAGGAAAGCATACAGATCATAAACTAAGCAAATATAAGCCAGTCTGGTTTAGGAGTATTGGTTCAAAAGTTCAATTCAAGAAGCACAAGACAGCAGAAGGGTCGCTACACAGAGGCCCCGGTGGGAGAATATGAAATATAGGAGGGTTTTAGTGGATTAGAGATTCCATAGGCATAAAAAAATGGGGCCAAAAATAACAACAGATAAACAGATAAAAGTTGATGTGGTCTTCAGGTTTGTTGATGGACAGTGTCCAGGATGAGGGAGCCATGATGAGCTTTGACCTATGCTCTAGTCAGACCACACCTGGAAACAAACAATTAGAGGTTGCTAAGTGCAGATTAGGTTTCATATAAAGAAAAACTTCCTAATAGCTAGAGATGTTCAAAAATGATACAGCTCCCCTGGGACGTCAACCCCGCCTCCCCACCGAGGGGATCTTCTATCCAAGGCTAGATGCCCACTACATTATCACTAACTCAGGTAAAACTTGGAGTAGTTTGTCCCTGGACCTTCGCATCTCCTGGATTTTTTGTGTGATGAAAATGTTGAGCTGGTGTGCTGCTTTTAAATCTAGCTATGATCACCCCCTGCATCTCAATGGCTGCCTATCAAAACCACCATCATCTTTGGGCCATATTATTTTAACTAGCCAATTTGGTGATCACTGTGCCCTATTTAAAAAAAGCCTCAAAAGTAGTCTAATTCTATTAGTCTATATATTCAATTAAACTTGAAAATTACTTATTATGTACCTATCTTGTTTCATTATATATTATATATACATATTTATGTGCATTATATATACATATGTATGTGATATATATGTGTGTATACATATATGTATATATCTATGTGTATATATATCTATGTGTGTGTATGTGTATATTATATACATATATACATACATATATATATATATATATATATATATATATGATTTTAAGAATCCTAGACAAACTTGAAATAGTCCCTGCTCTCCAGGGGCTTACATTTTTGATGGGTGGGGAGAGAGCAGTGGGCACCCTGTATATAAATGAAGACAAATATATCCAAATGAGACAGAGAGTTTGGAGGGGACTCTCACAACTGGGAGAATCAAGTCAGACCTCTTGAAAAAAATGCACTTAAAGTTTCCATATAATGGAAAAGAGAAAGGAGAGTAATCCAGGCCTGGGAGGAGCTTATGCATGAGCAGAGAGAAATGAGATGGAATATCATGTACAGGAGAAGCATATGGACCAGAGAGGGTCCAGAGGGAATAATTAAGTTGTCAGACATTGACTGTGTTAGAGTCACTGTTTGTAACTTTGGTTCAATTGAGATGTTGGATCAATTATCTCCATGTAGTGCATGTAGTTTGTGTGTGTATGTGTGTATCTTCATGCCTTACTTTTAGTTAAATTCCTCCCTCATTAGGAGCAGCTTTCTGGCCTCAGTTATGTGGCTAATTCCCTGGTTTGATCCTTTACTTTCCCTAAGAAGCCACTGCCATTATGAGGACAAATTCAGAGAATGGAGCCTCATTCTCTCTATCATAAGGGGTCATAGCAGACATAATTCCTGGTGCTCATGGGGTTTAATGAAGAATCTCCATTTAGGCTCTAAAAATTGCTTTAGGGAGAGGAATAGCCCTACAAGGACAGGAGTTGTTCCTTGTCCATCTTTTTCTGTCCCCTGGGTTTGAAGCAATGGGATCCGTTGAAAAGAGGCCACTTACAGGTTTCATTATTCACACTGTCTAGTTTGACTGATCTTTATCTGAGGCATAATCAGTGATGAAGCTGGCATGGCTCATTGTTGATGGGCATTGTTCCAACTCCACAGATGGGTCTGGAAATTGTCAGATGACAGACCATGTAGAAATCTCTAATATATTCACCATGGACAAAGTTCTTAGCAAGAAGTGTTAAAATGTTTGTCAGTTCTGAGACCTGCAGGTCCCTAACCAGTCCATCTACCGGCAGTCTCCCTTCATGCTTCCCTGGCAGAGGCACATTCATCTCCCACTAGTCTCTGTTTCCCTTAGGGAGATGCTGCCACCTGTCAGTCTAACCTGTGTTCTCCTTTGTCTCTGTCATGATCCTGCCTTTCAGCCTTGTCTACTGCCCTTATCTCCAGCCATGTCTACCGGTCCCCACTTCTGCCAGCCTCATCCCCAACCACTCAGCTTTGCTGCTCCTCATCTACAATTCCTTCTCATCCCACCACAGTTATTGCCTTCTTTGCCCTATGAACTGCTCACCCCAATGTTGTTAAAGAGCAATTATTTTTGGTAATTTCTTCCATATTAACCCAACACAGATTCCTCTTAATATTGAAAAAATCAAATCAAATCTATTCCATTACCTTCCTAGGAAGATGATTCATTTTTCCTCTTCTATTCAGCTGGAGGTAGGGAGTCAAAGAAACTTGAACTAAGTTCTAACTGACATTTCACAGACAGTATTTAAGATATCCTCTCAGTAGACGCTCAGGTTTCTCTTCACTCCCTCCTAGGCTGTCTCTCATCAAGCACTCAGAAATTCAGTCCCAAGATGCTTCTGTACCCAAGAAAACATTTGAAAATTATGGTTTTCCTCCCTACCATGAAAATTTGAAAACAATTGTGCCTCTTAAAATGATATATTTACATTTAATTGTGTTTATACCTATATACTTGAACATTCAATAGCCAATAAAATTTCCATTTTAATGACTACAAACTCATTGTTTGCATTTCTCTAATACAATTTACTTTACTTATCAGAAAATAAATAGCTATACTCCACAAAAAGTTGCATTTTTGACATTAAAGTACACATTTATAGAATAACATTGAAATCTCTTGTTGCAAGTTATACCTTAAGCAGTTGTCTCCTCTACCTATGCTGAGTGTGAACTCTGAGTAGCCTTATAGATCACATCATCATCCTAGAGTGTTAAAAGCAACCACTGACCACCCTTATCCAGTAATCAAAAGAACCAAATTTATTAAGTGACTATACAAAGAAAGTCCCAAGTAACTACTAAAAAGACACATTTATGAATTGTTAAGCTCCTTGAAAGTCTTAAAAATTGTGAGTCCCTCATAGTCCAGAGGTATCAAACTCAGAGTTGGAGCCTGAAACAAACAGCTAGTAAAAAACTCCTTAGTGCATCCTGAACCAGACTAAAATGTCACTGGAAAGTGTTTTACAAAAGAAACAAAAATGCAATATAGCATAGATAATGTTGGGAAAGTAGGTGGTGATGTAGAGCGTGGGTCCTGGAACCAGGAAGACCATCTTCCTGAGTACAAATCTATCCTCAGACACTTACTAGCTATGTCACCCTGGGTAAGTCACTTAACCCTATTTGCCTCAGTGTCTTCATCTATAAAATAAGTTATAAAAAGAAATGACAAACCACTCCAGAACACTTGCTAAGAAAACCCCAAATGAAGTAACCGAGAGTCAGATATGACTCAACGACCAAAAAAGCAGTTGATTTGTGATTTTTTAAAAAATTTTTATGCTGAAGGCTTTGTGTGTGTGTTTGTGTGTGTGTTTGTGTGTGTGTGTATACATTTCTATCTAAGTCTGACGCCACTGGTCCAGACCCTCCCTAAATATAAATTATAACAAGTACTGGGGGAAAGAAAAAAAAAACTACATACTTTATTCATTTTACATTAAGGTTAATCATCAATCAAGTAATAATCTATAAATATTTATCATTTATGTTCCAGACAATGTGTTAATTTCCTCCTCATTGGAGGTGAGTTCACCCCTTCAGACAATGTGTTAAGCTGGGGATACAAAAAGAGGCAAAAGACAGTGCCTACCCTCAATGAAGGAGCTTCCAGTCAAATCTTAGTTCCAAGGTTGCTAAGGCCAATTTTGAAAATAGACCCATCAATTTAGAGTGGGAAGGGCTGGTAGAAACCAACTCACCCAACCCCTGGATATCAAAGAGGATGGAACTGAGGCCCAGGGAAAAGCGGCATAGAGAGTAATCGGGGAGCGGGGATTGGATTCCAGTTTCTTCTAACTCCCAAACCAGCCTTCTTTTCACTGCATAGGATGACTTCCTGGGCAGAGATCACAATGTTACATAATTTTTAAAGCATAATTTGCTTTTGATCTTCTCAGAATAGTTTTTAATGCATACAGTGAACTACTTGGGATTACAAAGGTAAGTGATTCCCTTGAAATATGCATATGTAAATCTAGTTTGTCTTTTCCCCATCTTGCAGCATTTCAATATGTTTTAAAATAAATAATCAAAATATCCAGTGAGTTGAAGATGAAAATCAAAGGATAGGTGAAGTGACCTGTTGATTTTCTTTCACAAAATACAGGGGGAAGACCACTAGAAATGGAGTCAGAAGATTTGGCTTCAAATGCTAGCCCTACTATTTAATACCTGTGTGACCTTTGGTCACTCCCCTAACCTCTCTAGGCTTCTATTTTCTCATCTCAAAATTACCAGATTCTACCAGACAGCTGAATGATTTGAGTGTCTCTGAGGGGATGGAGGGCAGCTAAGTGACATAGTGAATGAAGAGTTTGAGTCAGAAAGATTATGTGTTCAATTCCTGCCTAAATTACCCACTGTGGGATCATGGGCATGGAGCTGAAACTTTCTCAGGTTCAGTTTCTTCATTCACTAAATGGGTATAATGATAGCCCCTACCTCACAGAGTTGTAAAGTCCTTTGTGAACCTTAAGTGGCTTTATAAATACTAGCTATTATTATAATAGCTAAGGTTCATTTCATCTCTAAATGCAATTCAATTTAATAAACATATATTAAGCACCTACTATGTGTCAGAAACTGTGCTAAGTGTAGGATCCTATCAATGTACCATGGAGATTTAATACAAGGAGAAGGAAGAGGAAGAAAAGAAGAAAACTGGAAAGAAGTAAGGGCATTTGCTTTTAATTAAGTTTGTTTTTCTTTCTGTAGAAATCTCCTTCTCCACCCCTGGGTAGGAAGGGCTTCACAATTGTTGTGGTCAGATCAAATATATACTTGTTCTTCTTAATCTTAGTACCTTCTCTTTGAGATGACCTTCAATTAATCTTGACTATATCTTATTTGTACATAGCTGTTTGCATGTGTCTCCCCCATTAGATTTGAAGTTCCTTGAAGTCAGTAACTGTTTTTCTCTCTTTTTATAGTCCTACTGTGCATCACTGTGTTTGGAACATAGTAGGCAGATGTTTAATGTGTGTTCGTCCTTCTTTGCTGAAGAAGACCATGCCATCAGAGAAATAATGACATGACTTGCACTTGACTTTGTTTTGAGTGAAGGAAGGCTGTGCAGGTCACCAGTCTCACTTCTCCTCCAGAGCCATCTGAATCCAGTGACCAGATATTCATCAGGATGACTGGAGATGACCCAGGATGAGAGAATTGGGGTTAACTGGCTTGCCCAAGGTCACATAGCTAGTGAGTGTCAAGTGTCTGAGGTAAGATTTGAACTCAGGTCCTCCTGACTCCTGCACTGGTACTCTATCCACTGCACCACCTAGAGTTCTGGGCCTAAAGTCAGGAAGACCTGAGTTCAAATTCAGCCTCAGAGATGCTTAATAAATGTTCATTGGCTGACTTATGTCTTCGTTTTGCAAATTGAGGATGGAATGGAAAGCTAGAAGTGTTCTAGTTGTCATTTCATATAAGTAAGAATCTCTGCTGCCATTACCTTTCCTTTCAGTGGGAGGCTGCAGTTAGTTTGGGAAGCTTCATTTGATAGAGGCTCCCATCAAGTGGAAAGCTCTATTAACTGGAACTCCCATGTTTCATCATTCAAATGATGATTCACAAACGTAACATTCAACAGGAGGTCTCCCATCACTCATTCTCAAGCATCCACTGTGCTATCACAGGAAAAGCAAAACAAAACTCTAAGACTATAAGATCCTAGGTTTTGAAGTGAAAATTTTGGACCACATCTAGTGCAACTGCAACCGTAACATGTTTGAGGAAACTGAGGTCTAGAGAGGTAAAATTATTTGCCAAAGGCCACATAGGGTGTATCAGAGATAGAATTTGAACTCAGGGCCTCTGCCTACAGATCTAGTTCTTTGTCCCCCATACTAGATGTTTCGTGTATTTTAGTGGTACATGCATTTTTTTCAATCTAAGTGCCTGTTGTATGCCAGGCACTAGGCTGGGCATTGAGGATATGAGGGCAAACTGAAAAAAACTAATCCTTGTCCACATGGAGCTTATATTATATGGGGGATGCACCCTGAGGTCTAATGCTCTCAAAAGTGGCCATTCTTGAATGAAATGAATGCAAACCCTTGATTACTTAGAATATTGGATGACTAGAGCACAATGTCTTGCACAGAGCAGGTGCTAGGTAAATATTTGTTGAATGTGAAACTTTACCTGAGTGCAGTTATCCAACAATGTCATCAATCAGAGTTCAGACTAGTGTTCATTTTCACAAAGAGACTGTGAACATAGATGGAATTCAAGTGGTAAAACATAGTTTTCTTTTCAATATACCATTTTAAAATTAAAGGAAAACAAGCAAAAAAAGAGAAAGAAAAACAAGGCTGTTTCCTTTCAAAGTCTTGACATATAAGTAATGCTTCACAAGATTTTGCCCAGCAAGACCAGTAATTAATTATTGATTTTTCTTCTATACCTGTGCAGGAAGCTTCTCGCAAGAGAGTAGCTGCCCTTTTCCCTCCTCCCCACTTCATTATTGTAAAAATTATTTTCCATACCCTTTGCCTCTCTGCTCCTATCTCTGATCCCATGTAGAATGATCACCATAGAGTGGTGACAGTGTCTACAAGTGCCACTAAGAAAACTATTGAGCAGCTACTCAAGCTCCCTGATCCTCCCTCCAGCTAGCACCTCTTCTCAGCTGAACAGTACTCTCCAGTGCAAAAAGAAAACAGCATTAGGTAGCAGTGGGGGTGGGGTGGGAGTAGGGATGGGAAAGGGATTTCTAGAGGATAAGAAAACCCAGGACTTGATGAAAGCTGAAGATAAGGTTTTAACCTCCCAGAGTTACAGGAACATTCACTTGCTCTCTTTTCCTCCCTTTAGGAAGAAAGATGGGACAAAGGGAAAGGAGAAGAAGGGGAGGAAGGAGAAGGGGGACGGAGGGGGGAGAGGAAACGAAAAGGGGGGAAAGAGAGGGGAGGGAGAGAGAGAGAGAGAGAGAGAGAGAGAGAGAGAGAGAGAGAGAGAGAGAGAGAGAGAGAGAGAGAGAGAGAGAGAGAGACTCATTCTCCCATCCTAATTCTTTGAAATCAGTTGGGAAATAGACCGACCTGGAAAGTGACTGAAGCAGCTGGGACGAGGTGTTCCCGAGAGGCTCTGGCCTCCCCTCCCTGCCCACCCCTGCCCACCAAAGCCCAGGCATCAGTATGCTGCAGCCCCAGGAGTCAGTTCCCTCTGTCAGCGCCAGGGTTCTACTCTCCCATCCGGGAAAATAGCCTGAGCCCAGTCTTGGCTGAGACTCAGGTTCAGTCCAATCCACGTCCTGGCTTGCAGAGGAGAATCCGGTCCAGTGTTTATTTTTAGCAGCGCTTCCCTGTGACCAAGCTGGGAGAGCAGCGGTTCTGGATCAGCCCGGTGGTACTGGCGAAGGAAGGGTGACGAAGAGGAGAGGGGAGCAGGCAGGTGGGAGGGGGCCGCTTGGCGCATGCGCGCCGCGCCTATGCAAATCAGGACCGAGACCGAGCACAGCTGAGTGGGCTGATCGGCCACTCCACCTGCGGCAGCACCACGCTTGGCGGACAGCTCCCAGCTCCCAGATCGCCGCTCAGGCTCCGGCTCCCAGCTGCTGCTGTCCATTCAGGTAAACCTGGGACACCCGAGGGGTACCGGAGCTCCCCAGCAAGGCCGGGGCCCCCTCCCTAACATAACGCCCTTCCTCCCCAGGTGCAGCCCGCCTTCCTTCTACCCCTGCATCAGCAGCAGCAGTAGGAACAGCGGCAGCAGCCCGAGCTGGGCTCAGTATCCTCTGGGGCTTCCTTCCTCTAAGGGTTAAGGCGTCCATCCGTCCACCCCGCCTTGAACTAGCCCAGGAGGAAGGAAGCAGCACGGGTGCCCTCCCGCCATCGCCCTCCTCGTCCTCGTCCTCCTCCTCGTCCTCGTCCTCCTAGTCCCGGGCTCGGAGACTGCCGGTGATCCCAAAGGGGCCTCGTCTTCTGCAAGTTGTACTGAAGTTCCCGACACTCCAGAGGGACCGAGATGGAGAGCAAAGGTATGTAACTGGTGGGGCCTGGGGACTCCCCAGCAGGTCGGCCGGTCAGGTGTGTGGGGGCGCGAGCACACTGCAGTGGCCCAGCTGAGCCTACCCGGACAGGGGAGGTCCCTAACAGCAGCGGCCACAGCAGAAGCAGCGGGCAGGGAAGCAGGCAAGGCGGGGAAGCTGTGGGGTCGGGCCCATTGCTGCAGCAGGAAAAGGAAAGTGTAACAGGGAGGGGAGACGGCAAGCGATTCCTTCTCAACTCCCGCAGCTCTGGAGTGAGGCTGGCTGGCTGGCAGGCTGGCAGGCAGGCTTCCTTCCTTCTGCCGTAAGCTGCGTAGGGAAGTAGATGAGTTTCTTGTTGGGGAGGGGGACTTGGAGAAGGAGGTGGAGGGTATGAGGATATCTTGGCCAAGTGCTCCTTTGCACTTGGAAGGATGGGTACACATTAAAACATCCCAGCGGTTTCAGGTTTGGTTGCATCCTTTTAGCTGACATCCCTTACTGTGATTTAAAAACGTTTCCCTTTCGAGGTCCCCCCTGAAATGGAGGTGGCAGCTGAGTAGCTGTGTCCTCACCATACTGCAACACGAATAAGGATTGTGTTCTTAAACAGCATGCATTTGAACCGACCTCCAGAAAGGGGGGTGGGGGGGAATACAGTTCCCGACCCTGCTTGCCAGTTTCCTGGTATTGAGTATTACATGTTGTGTGGACTCATTGACTTCCTGGTCACAAATCGGCCTTATGTATGTAGAAAAACATGCACCTAGGGTTGGAGATGGGAACCCCCCCCCGCCCAAGGCGTATTGGTTTAAGGCTCATATCCACTAAGAGGATGTTAGTTGTGATGTTTGGCTTATTTGGAATTAACCCCATCTATTCAGCTCCTCCTCCTCACAACGCCCACCAATTTGCAACAGACTTGATCGGTATAGCTTGAGGGAATAGAGGGTCGATTAAATTCAGGGGAAAACTGGGGAAATGATGTCAACTTCTCTGAAACTATATGCATTACCCAAGCCTAAAACACTATATTTAAAGCCAGCTTTATTTTTATACCAGGCGTGTCAATCATGATGGGAGCTTCTTGAGGCCGGGAGTAGGGAGAGCTGTTTCTGTGTAGACTGAGAATACTGGCTATTTGAGTATATGGGAGAGGTTGCAGGTCCCATTAATCTGTAATCAATAGATTTAGGTGTATTTGAGCCCAGGTAAGTGATCCTAGCTGGGGAGGGGGGATGTGTAAAGATTGGCTAGATGTGATTTAGAAAAGCAATTGATTTTTGGGAGGGTGGGGTAACTAGAATATGCTGATAGGCATGTGCATCCCTGTCAATAGTATGCATTTTTAGGATCAGTCAATAGGCACGCACACAGATATCTTTCCTCCTATTGTCCAATGCATTTGAAACTGGGAACCTATGCCTTTCTCTGCCTGTGGGATTTCTGATAGATATCCTGGAACATAATGGCAATGACTGCAGAGAGAGCTTATCTTTATTATAATACCATCAATACATATGCATACATAGTGGAGAGTATTAGTTATGTTGCCGCTGAACTACAGTTATTTGGCAAGTTTAATCTGAAATATATTTACCTCATGGTACAACCTGGAGAGGTCCTATGGAGAGGGTGTGCCTTGAAGCAGTGAATTTCCTCTTTCTGGCTATAAAAGTGTGCCTCATGTCCATCAATACTGCAAGTGGTTTCCATCAAAAAGTGGTGAGGGCAGAATTGTTGTGTTCAACTCTCAAACCCGCAAGGGAAAGAGAATTTCCAAGATGTGTTTTTTGCCCTGCAGAGTTGTATCAGGAATGCCAAACAAACTCTGGAGGCAGAAACAGAGATGTGAAGCAGGCCATTGGTCAAAAGGAAAAGAAAAGACTTCAAATAGACCAAATGCTTTGATGCCTTTGAAAACAGATCCCTATGAATGTGCCCAAAAGACACAATGAGAGATTGTGTTAATTCTGGTATTTTGTAACATGGCAGATCCAACCAGAATCAGTTCATCTGGAGAATGATCAGGTATTTTTTTTGTCTCTAACATTAAAGGAATCAGGTCCTACTTAAAATATTTTATTTTTGATTACAAAAAATATTAGCAAATGGCAAAAAACATTATTTTACCACTAACCTACATTGTATCCCTAATCCCTTCTCTTATTCTTCTTCTCTAGTATTTCCTCACATGATTTTTATATTGTAGCATTAACATGGCATAAACTCAATGTAATATTAGAAAATATTGTAAAATGTAAATATGTAATTAAAAGCTTAGAATATTGATGGAAATCCTGAAACAGATTTGAAAATATATCATCATACTGGGCTGCTCCAAACACAAACAAGTATTTAATTAAGGAAAATAAGATTCTTTATTAAAAAAGAGAGACAAACAAGGAGGCAGTGTGGTGCAATAAAAAGCCTATTGAATTTGGAAGTACCGGGGCTGAGTTCAAAGGCAAGATACGCCATTTGCTACTTTGTGACCTTGTGTAAGTCACTTCTTTCTCTTTGCCTCAGTTTCCTCTTCTCTAACAAGAGGTGATTGGACCATATTATTTCTCAGTTATATTTTTTATATTTCAATATATATTTATAGCTCTAAATACTAATGATCTATTTTTTCTTATTGTTCATTTCTCATCCTTGTCATTTTTCCTAGTCATGAGAGAAATAAAGCAGCTTTTAATACTTTTTTATAGTGCTTGGCTAAACTCTCTAGGTATTTTAACTCCAGTAATTCCAAAGAACTTTAATTCATGTTCATTGAATTTTTACTTTAATATTTTAGAAGTTGCATCATTTTTCTGCCATCCTTTAGGAAGGGTGAGGCAAAAAAGCATTTGATTTGATGACCAGTGCACCGTGTCTTCCTACACATTACAAAAGTGATCTTTTCCTCAAATTTATTTGATGTTTCAAAGGCTGAATAGTTTTGAAACATTACTACCACATGGTCAGTCCCTGAGAAATTGAGGCCCTTAAACAAATCAGAGACAGAGGTCAAAGAAGAGAATCCTCCCTCCTTCCAATTACTCTGCCTCCTAAATGTCTCTTCACTGGTTTTTATTGGCAATGACCTAACAACTGTCTCTTCATTAGTTACTGTTGACAAAAATATAAGTAGAACATATCAGTGGTGAGAATTTGATAATACTTAGCAGTAGCCAAGATGGAGGCAGGGAAACCCTTGATAACATGGTAGGTTCTCCAGTAACTGTTGACAAATAGGTAAAGATAAAAGTAATAATGTATTTAGGTGTCAGTTGCCTCTCAAGTAACTGGGCCAGTCAAATTACTGACTTTCTGATGGCCCCAAATCTTTTTGTACTTAATCTTTTTCCATTGAATCTTCTCCACTTTAATCAGGAAGATTCATTTTTAACTTCTTTCCATGTAAGACTCCTCACTCATTATTCATTAGTATTTTTTGTCTTCTAGGCTATTTATTCTTAAAATGAGGCACAGCCTTTCCTGAGAGAAGGGACCACATCCCTTATTGAGTTGCTTATGAAACATTTATATAAATAAAAGATTGTAAATTGCTAAGGAGTAGAAAGGGGAAGAAGGCTTATAGGTAATTTTGTTACTCAGAAACTTTACCAGAGCCCAATCTTGGTCAAAATCAGAGGGAATATGTGTCATTCTGTCTCCAGGAGGATACAATAATAGCTTCTAAAGTGTATGGATATTTTCTGGACCTGGATGTGAAACCAGACTCTGATTCTCATTAGTTGCTTGGCTTTGGGCAGATCACTGAGTTTGTTTGGGCCTCAGTTTCTGAATCTGTAAAGTGAAGGGTGTACTAAATGACCTTGAAGATCCTTATTATATGCAAATCTATGACCTCATATATAAGAGGAGCTCATTCAGAATGTATTGTTTTACTAAGTACCAAACTTCTCTAGAACAAAACAAGTTAAGACTAGCCCACTACAAAGGTAAGAATGGCTGTCTCAGCCAGTCATCATGAGTCATAATTGAATGTTTATTTGTGTGAGGGGAAGAAACGAGTCTTACTAACCCTTGTAATAAGCACATATCTAACTTTCACTATTTGTGAAGCTTGAGGTTCAGGAGATTAGTTTTTGCTTTGGTGACATGACCTTGCGAAAACCTTTTCTCTTCTATGGCCTTAATCTCCTCTCTTAGTAAATTATGTGCTTGGACAAGGTGATTTTTAAGGTCCAGTTCTCTGACATTAAAAGTACTATGTTCTAAGAACCTGTCTGGTTCTATCATCTCATATTCTAGAGTATAAGGTCCCTCCTAAAACTAACATTCTATATCCCAACATTCTTTGCTAGGAGGTCTTTCTGATTTTGAAATCTTATATTCTGTATTTTGAAGTTTCCTCTAGTTCTGACATTCCCCCAAACCAGAGCTACTTATCTTTCTTTCTTTCCTATCAAGCCTTAACCTGTTCCAAGATTGCATTATTAGTGTTGAGGGCACCTGCATCCTCTCAGTGACCCAAGGTTGTAATCTTCAATCTGTTGCCAAGTCTCATTGTTTTTAACTTTTCAACTTTTCTTGCATGTGTCTCCTGTCTATTCACACAACCATAACACTGCTGCAGCCTCCCGTAACCTCATAAGCCACACACAAACAGACACACACACACACACACACACACACACGCCATTTAAAACCCTTCACAGAGTGGTCCATCTCTACCTTTGCAGTCTTTCTACAATTTAATTTTTCTAACATTCTATTTTCATTGGCCATCCTCCATGCCTGGTCTACTTTTCCTCTTCACCTCTACTGTGAGGCTGCCCTAGATTTCTTCAAGACTCAGATCAAACCCCAACTCCTCCACTCTAACCCCCTCCTTTGTTATTACTGTCTTTTCTTGGAGATTATCTTACATACTATATATGTTCTGTGGGTATGTTTAGAAAATGAGTTCCTTGAGGGCAGGAACAGAGCTGTTGCCTTTCATTGCATGCTCAGTAATGACTACAGTACCTGGGACAGAGTAAGTGCTTAATAACTGCTTACTGACTGATTGCCTGACTTAGAGCTCCTTTATCTCTGATAATCTATATATTAAGGCCCTTTCTAACGCTGACATTATTTGTTATCCTTCCTTCAGATATTATGTATCTGACCAGTCCCCTGGCAGAATCCATATCCTGTATCTATGTTCTAAAGTTCCCTTTGAGCTCTAAAATAACATGGATTATTTTTAAGGTCTCACCAAACTCTGATATCATTTCTTAGTTCTAAAGTTCCTTTGAATTCTGACATTCTATGACTGTATTCTGTGGTCCCTTCCATCTCAACCATTATGTGTTCCAGCATCTTTCTCAGAATTGACATTTCAAAGGTCCCTTTACTATCACTTGTTCTGTATTTAATATTTTAAGGTACTATGTAAGTATGCATAGATGTATATGCATATGTACATATATGTGCATATATGCAACATATACATTTATAAACCAAAGTGCATACGTATACATATGTACACATATATGTGTGTATATATGCAAGGGTGTGTATCCCTTTCAACCCAATTATTTTATATTCTAACATTCTGTGTTCTAAGATATGTCTCTGATCTCTTTCTACTTTTCATTTTTTTTAGTCTTCTTGTGGTTCACCAATAATCTTTAATTTGAGTTATTTTAGTAGTGAATGACTTCTACAGACAGACTTTAAAATTCTGCATAAAATCTATGCCTACAATCATTCCCTTACATAAAGTAGCTCTGTGGGCCATAGTTGGACATGGAGATGTGTCTCCAACCATGTCTATTTTGACAGAATTAGGTTGCTACTAACATATTTGTAATTGAATATTTGTGGATGCTTTCTTCATTGTCTCCTGACCAAGAGTTAGTTATGGGGAGACACAGGCCAGTCACATTGAGTATCTTTTCTGTGTCTCTGGTCAATGGGAATGATCACACTGTAGCCCCTTTCTAGGAAAGTTGTGATCATGAATCTCAGGTTGGGAGGTAATAGATGTTAAAGCACTGACCTTGGCGGCCTGGGTCCTAGAGTGAGATCCAACTTCTGACATTTCCTAGTTGTCTGAGTTACTTCTCTTCAAACCTTAGTTTCTCCTCCTCTTTCCTTTCTTCTTCTCCTATAAGGTGATTCATTCTGGGACTCCCTTTTCCACAGGGCCAAGACCAAATGGCTTTGTAAATCCCAAAGCACCAGAGAAATGGGATCTGCTGTCACTAACATGAGGTGATAGTTTTAATGCACCAGACACTCTTCAGGAAAGAGACAAAGGGAGCAGAAGAGACTATGTTTTTGAGTTGGTTATAATTATCTTCAAGAGCAGAATCAGGCTTGATGGCTTTTTTGTTTTGGTTCTTTTTTTTTCTTTGAACCCAAGCTATTATTTCATCAGTGTGAGAAATCCCCAAAGAGGAAACTCCCTTCTTACTGCACAATTCTGTACCCTGTAACCTTAGAGAGTTGCTTGGGACATCAGAATGTTAAGTAACTTGTTGAGGGTCAAATAGCCAGTGTGTGTCAGTGTCTGGATTTGAACCTAGGCCTTTCTAAGTCCAAAGCAGCTGTCTAGACACTAGAATGCACTGTGTAGTTTTCACTCTTTGTTACAGCAAGAGAAGTGAAGAATTTGTGAGTGGCATTACAGGATAAAGTTGAAGATGAAGAGCCAGACTTCAGATCTGGTAGTCTTTGGAAGTGCTGGCCATGGCTTTTGGCAGGGAGCTGCTACATTTGGGGGAGGAACATAATCTTTGGATTCATGATAGACCTTCCTCCTGGTCAGCACGATGGATGTTCTCCAAGACTTCTGCTTGAATAAGAACCTGTTCTGTGATTTAATCTTTTTATGGCTGACGTGTGAGGCTGCTGCGCTTTCACTTTGACTCTTGGTTTGTGGGACTGGTTATCTAGAAAATGCTTATCCATGCCGTTGTCCTCATCATGGAATTTTTGTTATAATCTCTCCTGCTCAGGACATTATGGAATATTTATTAGGCTTAATTTTTGAACTTTTAAAATCTTGTTTCTTCTCTTTGTTTTTTTCCCTCTTCTGTCTCTTCCTGTCATTTGTCCTTGTCTTTGGGAGGGTGGACTCTTCATGTACTCCACAAGCAGTGGCAGACATACCCCGTTAGTGGAGAAGATTGATTTGAGAATTGTGCCAACCTCAGAGGACACCTGTTGCCTCTCTGGGGGAAAAAGAAAAAAACAAATCTTCTTCCTTAAGTATAACAAAGGGTTTGGTTGGGGTTCTGTTGAGGAGAATGCTACCCCTCAAGGACCACAAACGTGGTTCATTGTTTTCAGCAATATGTAAAGAGGTGCTATCATTTTAGGGTTGGATTCTTATTTTTCTCCCTGCCAGCAGAGCTGACATTAGCTTCAAAAGAAACTCTATCTGCAGAGGCTAACTGCAGGCTGCAGAGAAAAAACAGAAGCTTCCCTAGTGCGTTCTGAAAGCTAAGTAAACAGATTAAGGATTCCCTTACAAGTTAGAAAGGAAAATGGGAAGTTATCCATTTGCCAAGGCATGATGGAAGAAATTTTCTGCCTTCTCATCATCCTCTACAAGAAATAACTGGAACTAAAATACATACCTAACCTGGAATGTAATGATGAGTATCCACTAGAATCAAGAAAAAAAAGAAATATTCCCTCAAAAGTCGTGAACCTTCAAAAGAGTTTAAGCAAACACTGTCCTGGAAGGTCTTGGTTCATTCCAGGGGTTATCGTTGCCAAATCCCTTCTTTCCCCTTCAGAGATATAGACACAAAGCATTGAGGTATCCCCTGGCATTATGAAATGTTGGGGTATTTCTCCTTAAGCTGAGGCATGTAGTAAAGTGTGCTTATTCATCTCAGGTAAGGTAATGACATACAGATTACTGTAGAATTAAGCCATTTGTTAAGATCTGGAAAAAATTATCTCTACACAGATACCTTTCCTTTTGATATTTCTTTGACATTTCTGGGTTTGTGAAAACCATATTTGTTCCCCATATTTCTATCTCTATTGTTTTATAGAAAAAATAGGCACAGAAGACACAAGATAACACACAGATTGCCACTTGTGACCCTGGAAATAATTTATCCTTTTAATATATAATATTTTACTTTTCCCCAGTTACATGTTAAAATTGTCTTTTAATACATTTTTATTTAACATTTTGAGTTCCAAATTCTGTCCCTCCCCCTCTCCTTCTCTGCCCTCTCCCTCCCCAAATGGCAAGCAATCCAATATAGGTTATACATATACAATCATGCAAAACATTCCTAAAAGTAATTTAAAAGGAAATAACATGCTTATATGTTTTCTTTGAATTTTCAGTAAATCCCATTGGTTCTCAAAAAACACAAAGAGTATTAAAATGCAATGTGGACCTATGCCAGTTTCATGAACTGTTGTAAGTACAGAAGTTTACTTGTCCAATAGATCCATCTATCAATCGATAGTTAGGGAAGATCTCGTACGGGAGGGGGGTTGGGGGGAAGCACAATTCAATGGGAAAAAATGCTGAATTCAAAGTCAGAGAGACTGAGTTCAAATCCTACTTCTGTGATATGTTGCCTATACTCTTGGGAAAATCATTCGAATTATCTGGGTTGCAGTTTTCTCATTTGTAAAATGAGGGAATTGGACTTAAAAGATATCTAAGGGGTTACCTGCCTCCAGATCTATCATTCTAAGACTAGGAGACATCATTTCCATCTCTAGATATTATTTCAAAGGACATAATTCCAAAAAAAATCTATATCTCAATTCAAGTAATAAATTTAATTATGTTGCACCTATTATGAATATGGTATAGAATTAAATAAACCTAGCACTAAAAGGGGACACAGAGAAGATACCCAATCCTCTCATTTGATAAATGAGGACATGAAGACCCAGAGAGTTGCTGACTTGCCAAGAATTCCATAGCTTCTTCTTCTATTTAAAAATTTTATTTAACATTCTTTTAAAAATATGATTTCCATATTCTTGTGATCCCTCTAACCCCTTTTCCACCCTTTGAAAAGGCAAGCAACATGATTTCGATTATATATGTGACACACATATATGTGACATTTCATTATATATGTGACATTGGAATCCAGTAACTTTTAATGCTAACACTTGGGACTGGAAGGCAAGTGTCTGAATTCTCAATGGAGTGTTCAGGCCCCTCAAGCATCTGAGCCACAAGTGTAGGGCTTTTAGTGGAACTTGTATCCTTTCCTTTTTCATCTTATGGGAACAGTCTCACATTTATCTGCCTTCTTCTTAATGATTTTCTTGGAGCTTGTATCAAATGACATAGGCATGATATGCTTGTCACTGATATGGTAGAAAGACTACTGGCTTCAGAATCAGGAAAGAGTTGGAATCTAATCACAGCCCTCATGTGAGAGGTTTATAAACCTGGGCAAGCCAAATGACTTCCATGAGTCTTAGGTTTCTGGTCCGACCCACCCCACAAGGTGACCTCCAGCTTAAGATGCCATAAAGCACTGGAAACAAAACATTTTTTTAATTTTTAACTGTCTACTGAGAACTGCAAGAGGTCTGGGGGTTTCTCTAAAACCTGTCTGTGCAAGCCTTGGATCAAAAACTCAGGAGAAAGAGGATTTGGAATTGTTCTATGTTCATTCTTGGAAGGGAACTCAGTGACAGCCCTGTGGCCGTGTCGTTGACCAGGGCTGGTAGACTGGACTTGAGGACTGACTTGGGAGATCGTGTCTGATCTGACACTTGCATCTTCATGCCTCAATATCATGTCTGGGTCTTGAAACCCCTACCCTCTTTGACCAGTCCAGGGTGGGTTTATTCAGAGTCTTGAACATGTTGTTTCCTTAACATCCCTTTCCCTGAAGTATCATTATGCTCCAGACAGTCATATGTGAAGTAAATTTGGTGAATGTGTAAGCTAAGAGCAAAATGCACACACACACACACACACACATACGAGAGGGAGAAAAGGGGAGAAAGAGATGTGCAGAACAATCTAAAATTCGGAATGTTTATTAACATAATCAGCAAGGGAAAGGTTTTTTTTGGTTTGTTTATGTCTGCTCCTTGGCCATTAGTAATGCATTATTTAAAAGAATTGTCTCAGTTTTGTATTGTCCATAGGTTTAAAAGTGAAAAAAATATTTTCCTCCTTTCTTTAATTTAAAAAGATTGTCTGTAATTCTGTATTCTTATCTATAAATTTAAGAGTCAAAGAACCACACCCACAGCTGTCAGAGCAATGACTCTATTTGATGACAAGTGAATCAGGAACGATGTTTTCAGGCAAATATAAAAGGACACAGAGAGAAGCTGAGTATGAAGATGAATGAATGAAGCTTCTTGGTGATATTCTATCCCAGAGGGAGGAGGATAACCCTCAACACTAAGCTCAATGATCAATCACTGATAGCGTTCTTTAATTTCACCAGGGTCAGACAAATATTTTGAAACATATTCTCAATTGTTTCACAGTTTATCCTTGCAGAAAATTTAAAAAAAAACAAAGCTTGATGCAGTAGTTTGTTTTTTTTTTGTTTGTTTTTTAAACAAGTAAGGCTGTATTTCAGAATTTACTAACTTAAGTTGTGGCTTTGCCCTCTCAAACCTTTCACTGACATCTCTGATAAGTTATGAACCTACACTGTGGTAGATCTGCAAATGAATTGGAATACAGAGATTCCGGTCATGTATTTGGATCTTTTTGGAGTAATGGTCCTTGGGTTGTGACATTTTAAAAAGATGATTTATTTCCTTAAAATGAATGATTTAATGCGAGGTGTCATTTAAATCCTCTCCATTACTAACTGGAGACCCAAGAGCATGAAGGAGAAGAAAGGAGAGGAGAATGCATGTTGATAACACTAACTTACATTTCAATAATGCCTTTATTTACATTATCTGATCTGATTCTCACTCCATCCTTGTGAGGTAGATAATACAGATATTGTTATACAGGTATTATATATACTCTCTGTTTTTACAGATGAGGAACATGAGGCCACTTAACCATGCAAGCTTTGATTTATTGAGATATTATTTTTTAAATAGCAATCCACAGAGAATTGGTAATTGGATTCATAATTTCAAAACTCTATTTCATATACAACATTTTAGGAACATGTTAGCTGTATAAAACAGGGCAGACCTTTACAGGATTTAATGTTACATATTATACAGGATATGATGTGAGATATTAAAGCTATATGCCAGAATATACAAATTAGAAAGTACTAATTGTGGTCTTATAGAGGCATAGGTGGTTAGAGGATAGAACTCTGGGAGTCATGAAGAGCTGAGTTCAAATTCGTTTTCAGACTCAAACCTCTTTTTGTTTCAGTTTCCTTAACTATAAACTGGGAAAATGATAGGATCCACTCTTAAAGGGTTGTGGTGGGGATACAGTGAAGTCATACTTGTAAAGTCCTTAGGGCAGTGGTTGGCATATAGTAAGCACCATGAAAATGTTGTTCTGTTCCCCTTCCTATAGAAAGGAGAAATTCCTATGACATTAGTGTTTTCTCTGTGTCCATTGGCAAGACTAGCATCACAAAATAACTCAACAGTCATCAAGTATTTATCACACACATCCGTGGGCAGCTAGGTGGTGCAGTGGATAGAGCACCAGTGCAGGAGTTAGGAGGACCTGAGTTCAGATTTCACCTCAGACACTTGACATTCAATAGCTGTGTGACCTTGGGCAAGTCACTTAACCCCAATTGTCTCATCCTGGGTTATCTCCAGTCATCCTGATGAATATCTGGTCACTGGATTCAGATGGCTGTGGAGGAGAAGTCCTCCCTCATTCAAAGAAACAGAGTCAAGTGCAAGTCATGTCACCATATCTCTGATGGCATGGTCTTCAGCAATGAAGGAGGAACACACACACATCACATACATCCTACGTGTTACGTTTTTTGCTAGGTATTTAAGATAGAAAGACACAGAATGAACGTATTCCTACTCCCAAAGAGTTTACATTCTAAATGGGGAGATGGATAAGTGTAAGCATTTACAGAATTAATGTGATTCTGTTCCTGCCACAAATGGCAAGACCCTCTGCCTGACTTGCCCCAACCGCTCTGGAGAATGACTGGAGGAGGAAAAACTGGGCCAATTTCCATTCAGGGATCATTTAAGGAGGTAAACAGATTACAAGTACATCCTTGCCTCCATACTTTTGCAAAGCTTTGCTGGCTCTTTCTGTCATTTCTCTGACACCATTTGTTGTAGAAAGGCATGAGGACAGAATGGAAGAGATAAAGCATGAGGTTGCCTTGGAACCAGGCCCAGCGAATTTAGCTATTGAAATGGTAAAAGGGACTTTGTAAGGGTATTTTTTAAAATAAATGTAAACATTCCCTTTTAAAATGTTAAATTACGGTTATTTCCTCATACCAAATGCTCTGTATTAAAAAAAAACTTTCTTGTTTTTTCCTTTTTTAGTTTATTTTTTTCTGATGACCACTTTTTCCTCTCCTTGTCCTCTCTCCCAATTGAACAAGAGAAAGGGAGAAGGAGAGAGAGAGAGAGAGAGAGAGAGAGAGAGAGAGAGAGAGAGAGAGAGAGAGAGAGAGAGAGAGAGAGATTTTATAATAAATATGCATAGTAAAGTGAAGTCAATTCCCTCATTGGCTATGTCTACAAAGTTAAGTCCATCCCTTCTACATCAGTACATGGATGGCATGTTTCATCTTCAATTCTCTGAAATTATAATTTGTAACTGCATTGATCTTACAGAACTTCCTTTTGTAATAAGAAAAGGACAGTTAAGTAAAACCAGTCAGGGCCTTGACCATGTCTAACAATATATGCCTCACTCAGCACCTCTCCGCTTAAAGAACTGAGGCTGCTCGTTGTCAGTCCAATGTAATTTCAATTGGTCACTGCATCGATCAGAATTTGGATAGTTCCTCCATGTTGTTTTCCTTTGGATTTTCATGGTCACTGTGTTAATTGTTTTCTGCTTCCTGCTTACTTCTCTTCATATCAGTTTCTATGAGTCTTCACGATTTTCCCTAAATTCTTTATATTCATCAAGGCAATGTTGTCATGGGAATGCACTGGTTCCTGAGGAAAGTCATATCATGACAGGCCAGGATACAGATCTTTTCCCCTCACTCCAGTTTAAAATCCAAGGAATATAGAACACTATCTCAACTTCCAATGCAACTCTCTTCACACTACTTATATGTGTTCATGTTGTCTTCCAAGTAGGATATAAGCTCTTTGAGGGCAGAGGCCATTTGTTTTCTTTGTATCTTCATTGACAAGTGTCATGGTATATAGTAGGTGCTTACTAAGTGCTTAGTAACTGCTTGTTTTATAATTCACAACTTCAGTAATGTGAGTAGGAGATGATGAAATGTACTCATATATCCTATGTGAGTAACCTTGGAGGCTAAGGCTAACCCTTTGTATCATACTCACAGATGTTGCTGGATATGTCATCCTGCTTCTTTGCATGTTCCTGTCAATGATGGGGAGCACAACGGGGGACTTTGTAAGGGTATTTTTTTAAATAAATGTAAACATTCCCTTTTAAAATGTTAAATTACGGTTACTTATGACTACTATGATTGCTTGTCCTGTCATAACCTTGGCTGTGTCCATGAATAAGAACGACAACTTTTAAATATTAAATACTTAACTGTTACTACAAGTATTATTGTCATAGAATATTACAGCAATCATAGGCACAGAGCTCATTCAGTATAGCCCATCTCACATTGTTGACAAGGAAAATGAGTCCCAGAGAAATAACTTCTCAGGGTCCCACAGCTGGCTAACAACAGAGTCAACACTGAAATGCAGATATTCTCCCCACTGTGGAACACAGGTAGGTGGCACCTAATCCATAGGCTTTCATTCTTACCCACAAATGAAAGTCCTGGAAACACCTACCAAACCTCATGCAGAGGGAGCCATGGAGATCCTTGCTTCAGGGCACTAGACTACCAAGTGCCATCGGTTGGCTAGTAACCCAATCTTCCTTCAAATCCAGCACCTTCAGCTGTCACCAAGGAATTGAACATACATCACCTGGAAAATAAAGCAAGAAAACATTGCATTCCCTGTAGTATCTCCAGCTCAAAGTTGTGAAGCTTACACATGCTAGGTGTGTAAAGATCTTTGGAAATGTCAAAGCTCCATCTAAATGTATGGGACTTGATATTTTTTGCTGGTTTTCCTCAATGTAAACTCTGTTCAATGAGGTAGATTGCATCCCAATGGACCATTGTTCATGTCTTCTTGCCAGTTCTCCATAAGAGGTCACTTCAATATGCTGAGTCTTCCCTTCCGTTTCCTGACATCCCACGGATGCCCATGGTTTATGCAGCTGCCCAGCCAGCTTCTCTCTGGCTTGCTACATGACTGCCTGGACTTTTCTTTCAGTCCTCCATGTCTCCAATAACATCCTTTACACTAATTCTTCTGTACTATTCTTGGTTTGCAGAGTATTTCAGCTTGTATATGTCTAACATGTAGAACTTCAATAATTCTTCAGAAAAATAATGTTGATGAGAATCAGCAAACATGCTTCCATGGGGATGCAGAGAAAATATGAAACAGTGTTTGCCCTCCAGGATCTTGCTGGTAGACAGCATGGAAACACATCATAGAAAATATTTGTATAAATAGGAATTTGGTGCACATGTGTATGTAAATGATACTATCAGAGAGACATCATATAAATAAATAGGCATACACAAATATACACACAAACATAAATACATATACACATATATGTATATGTGTGCATGCATGTATACACACAATGACTATACAAAAAACTGCCTGTGGCTCTGAGTTGGCTAATATGGTTATGATTATTTTATGATAATGATTATTTTCATTTCCACCCCATTTGGGGAAGGAAGATCCCTAACTCTGACTGACTCAATACCCGGTGCTCCATTTCTCGGAGAGGTTTCCATGCTTCTATTGTCTAGAGTGAACAGTAGATGTATAAACATGGGATTTTCACATTGTGGGGAGGCGGAGAATGTTGTCTTCAGCTAGCTGTTCGATGTGAAGTATTGTGTGTGTGTGAAATTCATAGTTTCACTTCTTAATTAAGAATCAGCAAATGGTACTTTTTGGGGCTGCTAAACACCATGGGCACCCAGATTGTTTAGTCATCGGTAATGGAATAAAAGCAATACTTAACATGTCTTCTTTCAAGTCTAGAAATCAGACCCTAAAGCAATCACTACAGGGCAGGAATGCCTTCTCCAAACAACAGCAATGAAAACATTTTTTGTTACATGGAATATTGAGACAAAGAGGAAGGTATTGTATCTTTTGCAAACAATGGCCTGAGCCCCTTAAAAGTAAGAATTTGGTGTTTTGTTATATGATCTCTGAAGGAACCTGAGGGACCAACCAATCTCTTCTATACCCTCTAATACAGACCCAGAAAAAACTTCCTTGTTCTTTGTAACTTCCAGAAAGAATCTTCAACTATCAATGAAGATAGATTTGGACTGCTACTTTTTAGGTTGGAGTCTGGAATATTGAGAATATCTGGAATATTAGTCCCTGGAATATTGAGAGGTTAAAATGACTTGCCTACAGTCATAGAGCTAGGATACAGGAGACACAGGAATTGACTCTGAAGTCATCTCTCTGCCCAGTAGACCATGTTGCCACTTACATAAATTTGTCATCTCTCTTGATTACTGTCCCAGTTGTACTTGAACTTTTGGCTTGGGTCCCCAGAATACACTTGATCTCTGGGATCTGAGGATAATCCTGTGGGGTCTGCAATTTATTAACTCCTCTCCCCTCCCGCACAAGGTATCTTTTCCCCTTAACAGCCATACAGCAGATACAATTAGATATGAACCAAGGCATTTACTAAGATGGGATAATAACAGTAATAACTCCTACCTCCCGAACACTGGGAGGAGCACTGCCATGCAAGTACACACTCTATGCCCTGGTACTATTGACTCAATACTCCCTAGGGGATGTCTCCTTCCCATCACCTGCCGCCCTGGGCCCCTCTTTAGCTCACTAATGACTTCCTTTCTGATCTCACCATTTTGGGAAGGACTCCAGTCTTGCTTCATCTTTCTCTCCCCTAGCCCTTCTTCTGACTCCAATTCCTTCTTTCCATCCCAGTCTGGCCACTTTTCCTCCTTATCCCTCTGCAATGCTTATCATAAATGCTATCTCCCCCCATTAGAATATAAGCTCTGAGAAGGAACATCTCATTTGCTTATATTTGTATCTTCTGCACAGCACATAGTGTATCTTTAAGAAATCATCTATTCATCTGTCTGTCTTTCTGTCTGTCTGCCTGTCTGCCTGCATGAAACATGTATTTGCTCAACATGGTGAGCACTCAGTTATCTGATGCCAAGGCTCTTGTCCCATTACACAAGGCTCCTTTATCCTTTGAATGACTAAATGGCTGTATCAATGTCTGTCTGGAATTTATCTCTTCACTTGTTCCTCAAGCCCTATTGAATCCCTGAATTCTCAAATTATTTCATGGGCTATTATGTCTTGGTCCAGTCATTGTCACTTGCCATGGCAATTCAAAGAGGGGGAAATGCCTTTCTCTTGTTCTTTCCCCTGTACAACACTACAGTTTTCATCCACAAACCACATCTGCTCCTCTATGTCCATTCTGGCTTGAACTTCCTGGGGCTAAGTTACATAAGACCCCAGAGGAAATGGACCTTGCTCAGTCATGATGAAGGCAGAAATTGCAGTTAGTTAAATACCTTGTAATCACACATTTACTAAATCCTGTGATTGTATTACTTCCCTGCTCATAAGAATATACATCCATGCATAAACCCATACTTAGAATATTGAGAGCATTTTGGGAAGTCACTTTGAGCTGTAATTTAAATGACAAAATAAAACAGTGCATAGTTGCTCTGCATTAATGCACAAATGCCATTGTGTAAAGGGGACAGCTCTATTGCTCCCCAAAAATCCCTGAAAAACTCTTGTGATTTTTAAAAGAACTTTAAAGATGTTGTGATACATACATAGATATACATACACACATACATATGTATACATACATACACATAGATATCTTTGATTTCATTGATATAGGGGACTCCCAGAACCCCAAATTCTTTTATCACTTCATATTTTTCAGACAAAACTTCTTGAACACTTGACTTTCAGCCACTCCAATTCAAAGGCCTAGGTCAGCTCATTCCTAGTTGGCAAGATAAATGTCAAGAACCACACAGAATGTGGCCGATTTTGTAGCATTGTTTGCTAACTCATGGAACTGGTATGGTGTTCTAGTAAAATGTCTATAAATCTCTATCGTGGTCTCTGTTTCTCTGTTTATGTCACTCTGTCTCCCTCTGTCTCTTTCTCTTTGTCTCTCTGTCTCCCTCTGTCTCTTTCTCTTTGTCTCTCTGTCTCCCTCTGTGTCTTTCTCTTTGTCTCTCTGTCTCTGTCTCTCTGTCTCTCTCTCTCATCTCCATCCAGATCTGTGATTCAGTTGATATAGAAAATGCCCAGTGAGGAAAGTCCCTGTATCAATGGAGGTATGCACTATCTCTTTATTTTAAAGACTTGCCTGGAACATTGACTTACACAGCCACTAATTGTCAAGGACGGAACTTGAACCCAGTTCCTTCTGACTTCATTATGACCAGGCTTGCTTTAAAGTGTCATTACTGCAAATGCCAGTTATGATACCTTAGAAATATCATACTTCATAATTCTAAAAGGAAGTTGGGATATTCATGTAGTGATAATGAGAATCAAGGGTTATAACATTTTTTCTTTTATAATATATTGAATTTTACAAGTATTTATTATCTGCCCCCACACTATTGCCCTCCCCATATTGAAGAACAGCGACAGAAACCACAAAGAACATCCTTTATCATGAACCTGATGTTGTAGCAAAGTGAGTTTTCACATTGGCTCCCATGTCCCATGCCTCAAAGGAAAATTTTCCATCTCTCTGTCTCTCTATTTCTATCACTCTATCTCTGTCTGTCTCTGTGTCTCTATCTCTATGTGTTTCTCTGTCTCTGTCTGTCTGTCTCTTAATGGGTGGAACTTACAAATAGGCAAATTAAATCTCAAATTCAGTTGGCCTGGTCAGCAGTAGGGAACCAATGGAGAGCTGTGGGCAGTGGTCTTATGTGACCTGGTTGGCAGAGGAAGAAAAAGAGGGTCATTTTATGGAGAGTGATCAGAATCATTTATCCAAGGGATTGTCTCTGAGGCCGGTAAGGGGAAGATGAGCATGGGATTGGGACATAGGTTTCTGAATATACCAACAAGAGCATTGGTAGTGGAAACAAAAAGGAAAAAAATACATTTTGAGTGGATAGTGTAAGAAGATAAAGCATGCTGAGTGTGTGCGAGAGGTGAATGAGCAAGGCCGGGAACAGCACCTTGCAGCTGGAAGCCTGAGGCTGCGCCTCTTTCAAGGACCACTAGTCCTTTCTCCGGAGACACTCAGCATTCACTGGAGCCCCTGCCCCATGTATCTTCTCTGTGGTCTAGCAGGCCTTCCTTTCAAGATCAGCAAGACAGGGATGAGGGAGCTGGAGTGGCTGATCCTCCCTAAAGATTTCCTCTTCTCCATTCATTTCAAGTCCCATTAGGATTCCTACTGACCAGGAGAGTTGTTTCTGAGAGTTAACACCACTCCCACTCCCACTCCTTGGGCTTTGCCCTTCCTACTTCCAGCAGAAGAGAATAATCTTCTAGTTATTCTTTATCCAAGACTGGATGTAGAGAAAAACTGAAGAAACTTGAATAAGACCTCTCAGCCCCAAACTTCTTTCTTGCTTGTATACCTGAGGAGGTAGACGGGAGAAGAGGTTGTAGGTATTAAGACAGAAAAACTGAGCATCTAACTTTTATTTTCTTTTGTGGGTTAGAGCTTCACAAAGAGCTGAGGTGTGTATAAACATATATCTATATTAATATGAGATTCAATAAACTCAATTTCAGCAAACATTTATTATTGAGCATCTATTGTCAATGCTTGCCTGGCCCAACAGATAGGGAAGCAGCCTCCAAACCAGAAAGAAAGGCCTGAGTCTAAATTCCATGTGTAATATGTTGTGGGTGAATGGTCCTGGGCATCAGTCTCAGGCCCCAGGGAACTCTTGAAGACTTTAAGGTGCTTGAAAGGGGCCAACCTGCATTACCAGAATTAATTTTCTCACCTGGGAGTCCCTTATACCAAGAAAATCAAAGATCCAGCTCCTATGTCTCTGTGGGATATTCAGTTGCATATCAGAATACCAGCTGTTGAGTCAAAAAAGACCAGGGTTCAAATCTGGCAAATACTATCTGCATAACCCTGGGTATGACACTCACTTTTCTGAGTGATTCCAGACAAATGATTGTAAATTTGCAGAGAGATGCTGACATGCATTCACAGATAGAGGGAGTTTCTTCATTTAGAGTTCTCTGTAACTCTAGTTCCCCTCAAAAAAAAAAAAAATATTCACAAGGCCTGTGATAAGTATTGAAAGAGATATCAGTATAAGTCATGAGTTACTTAGACCCCAAACTCTGATGCCTTAGACCCGGTCACCCAGCAGTATCTTTAAAACAGTCTCTTTATTTCTCCACCCATTTTCTCTGGAGACTTCAGAATTTGGCTGGGGTTATTCTTTTAAAGGGGCCATTGCTACCCTGAAAGCACACAGATTAATGAAATATCTCTAATAGCACAAAGTTTTACTTAACTTGTCAGAAATAGCGTGGTCTGATTCTCAAGCCCCTCTGATCTGCATCTGAGATCGCATCTGTTTTAGGGGACTCTATCCTGGGATCTCCACAGTCCCCATTGCTCACAATCTCAGGGAAAGAGAAGGTTTGACTTGCTCTTCAATGCTTGGGCTGTGCAGCCTTTTCCTTTACGGCTGCACAGGTAATGTGACCCAATGGACTGGCCTGTTTCAATGGCCTCTTAGTTATTCTTCTTGCTTGATCCGTTTTTTCACTTCAATTCATCTTCTGTCTAGTTTCAGTTATTTTCTTTGAGTACATACCACCAGTCAATAATATCTCATGGCTTCCTATTACATCTAGGATAATGTTTCAAACCCACATTTCTAGGCTCATTGTACATTACTCTGCTTCTGGGATCAATCCAGCCAAAATGGCATGTTTTCTGTTCCTCACACAGAACTTAGTTTCTCATCTCTGTAGCATTTCACCGGCCATGCCTTCCTGGAATGAATTGTCTCTGCCCTTGTGTCTTTCTCCCTTCAGCTTCCTGATACCCCAGTTCTCTTGGAGAATGAAGGACAAACATCATTGCCTCTCAAACACAACCCTGTGTTTGACTCTTTTCTGGATCCCTCCATCTGTTAGTGCTCTCTCCTCTTAAGCCACATTTTCTTGTCTTTCTGACATTCATGCTACCTTTCCATCTTGTCTACAGAGGCCTCAACCTGCTTATGAAAGATTATTTGGCTGATATGTCTTATCCTATTATCCCACATCCAGGGAGGCTCACTAAACCACGATGAGGAGATCATGAGTCCTGCCCTCATTCATAATTTAGCTAGGGAGATTAGCCATGTACTCAAATAACAGAAATTCTGAATGAAACTTGTATAACATATATGAACCGAGGACTATGAAAGGAAGAAGAACCTCCCCACTCTGAGGGAAAGGGAAGAGGTATGTGAGTGGGGAAGATTTCTTAGAGAAGTGCTGTTTTAGCAGACTCTAAAGGACAGATAGAATTCCCATCCATGCTTTCTTAGTACACAACATACCATCTTTGACGTTGTCTTGTTCAGTGGTAAAAACCAGAAGACTTTTTGGGCAGTGTCTTGAACATGAAAGGATACCCACACTTCTCTGGAACAATTTTTGAGGCTGGGGACATATGTGTGTGTGTGTGTATGTGTGTGTGTGCGTGCATGTGTGTATGCATGTGCGTGTGTGTGTGTCTGTATTTGTCTTTGTATACCCAATTCTTATCATTGTGTTGTTGCACAGGAGGGATTTAATATGTACTCGTTGAGTGACCGATAGTATTAATATTAATAAGAATAGAATTGTATATGAAAATGAAATGTAAATATTGGCCAAGTAAGATTGATCATTCTTACTTCCTGAGATTTGAAAGTCATGCTCTTTTACTGTCCTGGCCCACCATCCCCTGCCCAACACATTTTTTCTTTTACCCTTCTTCTCTGTTGACTGGAGTTTTCCATGGCTTTAAGAATTTAGTCTGAATGTCCTTCCCAGAAAATCTTCTGTCTTTGGTGTCCTTGCAAGGTAGGATGGGATCTCTTGGAGCTCATGGTTCAGTCCAGTGCCACCGAGCCCTCCCCTGGCAACACAGTGTTCCCTGACACATTGATGACCTCAAGGCCTTCAATCAGTAGAGGGACATCTTGGGGAAAGGTCTGCTGACTCTCATCGATTTGTGCTTGGTCACATAGGCCCAGATCAGTCATTTGGAGAGTACAGGAAGGAAGTGCTGAGAGATTCTTTTTTGGCTCAGGGAGTCTGTAAACGTTGAATAATTCAGCCAGAGGCAATATCGATCAAAACTAGAATTTGGTTGGCACAGGGACAGCCTTGACTGGGGATGGGCGAAACCTTGACTGTAGATGAGGAAGAAGCGGGGGTTGGGCAGCTGATGGGAGCTTATCCTGAAGTATACAGTACCAGTAAATCCAGAGATGGAGAGAGGTTCAGAATAGGCTTGGGGGAAGCAAGGCTATATTCCCTTCCCGTGATAACCCACATAGCAGTGGGCTTGTTTTGGCTCATTATTCCTAACATCTAGCACAATCACTGACACTGGCTAAGTGCTTAATCATTGTTTTCTGATTGACAGGCAGAGATACCTTCACCTGGATTTGGATGTGAGGCTGGGGGCTCAGTCACAGGTAACACAAAGAAAACGTGGCTATTTGATCCAGGGTTAGGATCACAGTGGGAGGGACAGTCAGGCAGGCTTTATGCCAAGTTATCCAAGATGATTCCTTCTGTTCCTCTTGTCTTAGATCAGTTAGAGTCCAGATCTGAGACAAGGCAAAGGATGCAGGTAGAGAGTAAATGGCCCCAGCTGTGACTAGCTATATTAAGGACTGAAGGGACACAGGGAGCTAGGCTGATTCTCATAATAGCAATTGTAGAATAAACAAATGTAGTTTGAGAGACAGATGACCTCTAGAAATTGTGGTTAAAAGAAGAAGAAGACTGCAGGACCCATCATTGAAGCCATCCTGGTCCATGGCCATGGACGCCTGCAGTACTTCCTGCCTATTTATTGGGAAGTCTCACATGGAGCAGAATATGGGAATACAGATGCTAATGAGACTGTGGAGATTTACTGTTGCAATTGTGGATTAGAAATGAATTGTGGTTAGGCCTCTTAAAGTATGTTTTATGTTTCATTTGTCTTCTAAGAATTCTAAATTTACTTCTTAATAATTACACATATTATATGACGTGATCAGATATATTATTTTTAACTGTAAGTGCAAACAAGTCACCCTGTTTATGAATATAATCAAGCTACATTTACAAACTTTGTGACTAGCTTTAAAATTTATCGAAAATCCTATGAGTCAACAGAGTGACATGGCAGCCTGAGGTGGGAGTGAGGGGGTGGGGGGAGAAGAACATGGATACAATCACAATCTACAGTGAGAGTCACAGTTACAGGAATAAGGATGTGAGTATCCTTCTGTCCTCTGCTCCAGACAAATCTTAGATCTTGTGTTGAGTTTCAGCCATATCTTAGGAAGAGTGCTAAAAAGCAAGGGAGTGAGAAGAGGGCAGTGAGGATGGGGAGGGTCTGTGAATCCAAGTCATTCCAGATGCCTTGAAGGAGATAGAAACATTTAATCTGGAGAGGACAAGACTAAGGAGGGCCATGGGAACTGTTTGTTGTTATTCAGAGGGTTGTCCTGTGGAAGGAGCGTAGGGCTTCTTCCATTTGGCTCCAGAAGGTAGAGCTAGGAACCACTAGTGGAATCTACCAAGAGGAAGATTCAGATTTCAGATAAAGAGAAGTTTCCTTCTGATCAGTACTAGCAAAGAGCAGAATGGGCACCTTGTGAGCATGGGCCTCCTCACAGAGGTCTTCACACAAAGGCTGAATGACCATTTGTTGGCAATGATGGAGAAGAGATGATTTCTCAGCTATGGGCTGGAGCGTATGCCCATTTAGATTCCTGCCAATGCTAAGAGTCTATGCTTCTGTGAGCATGAGAGTATGTTTTTGAAATACCCAGCTAAGGCATGGGGCCAACAAGGCAGAATGTATATAATTTTTTTAAAATTTTGAAAGCTTTGTTGATGTATTCATCTTCTATCTTAGGGAATAAGGCCTTAGCCATCTTCCTACCTCAATTAATGGTTTTCTACTAATATGATTTTAGGGGGAGTCTATTGGACTTCAAAAAGTTTATTTGTGATTGCTGAGCTGGAAAGGACCTTAGAGGTCTTCTGATTTAGTCACTTTACTTTTCAGGAAAGGTCCCTCAGGCTGACAATGTAGGTGGCATCCTCAGTTTCCCCCATCCCATATTCAAGCTGTTGCCAAGGCTTGTAGACTTCACCTTTGCAATATCTCTCCAATATGGCACCTTCTCTCCTCTGACACTGTCCCCACCCTGGTACAGACCCACATCACCTCATACATGTACTATTTCAATAGCTGCTGAGGGCCTTGTCTTCCCCCTGTGTGTCCCTAGTCCAATCCATTCTCCATTCAGCCAGTAGAGTGATTTTCCTAAAGTGTAGGTTGAACTATGTTACTCTTCAAGTAAAAAGACTCTAGGGGTTTCTTATTGCCTCCAGGATCAAACACAAAATACCCTGTTATTCAGTGCCCTCTATAACCCTCCCCCGCACCACACATACACTCCTTGTCAGTCTTCTTCCACTTCACTTACTGCTGTGTACTCTTCAATCTAATCACACTGGCGGCTTCATGAACAAGACCCTCCGTCTCTCAGCTCTGGGCATTCTCTCTGGCTGGCCCCTTTTCCTAAAACGCTCCTCCTCATTTGTACTCACTGGATTCCCTGGCTTAAATCCCAACTCAATCCCATCTTCTCTATCAAGCCTTTGCCAACCCCTTTGAATTCTAGTGCCATCCCTGTCTTATTTCCTGTTTATCCTGTATGTAGCTTGTTTAGACCAATTCAAGTTGTGAGTTCTTTGAAGGCAGGGACCGTGTTTTTCCTTTATTTCCGTGCTCACACACACTAAGTGCTCAATAAATGGTTATTTTAACCAAAATGATGCTTTAAGGTTGTTTTAATTTGCTTTTCGCTAGTCAATAATGATTTGGAGTATTTTTATATGACTATAAATTGTTTTGATTTCTTCATAGGAACACTGCCTGTTCATATCCTTTGACCACTAGTCAATTGAGGAATAACTTTTATTCTTACAGATTTGACAAAGTTCTTTATATATTTGAGATATGAGACCTTTATCTGAGAATCTGTCTGTAAAATTCTCCCCCAATTTTCTGTTTTCCTTCTGATTGTGGCTGTATTTGTTTTATTGGACAAAATTCTTTTAAAGTTAAGGTAATCAAAATTATTCATTTTATCCTTATGCTGCTCTCTATCTCCTCTTTATTCATAAATTGTTTGCCCATCCAGAATTGTACATAACTAATTTGCAGTTTCATGTGTAATCATCTTTTAAAAAAACCTTTTTTTATGAAAATGCTTGTTTTATTTCATAAATTAAAAAATAAATAAAATTTAATACAAAAATAAAAATAAATGTTTATTGAGTGGATGACACTAAGTTTGGGAATGGAGAAATAAAGTGACTTGGCTAGATTCACACAGCTTGTTTCCAGGAGAGCGAGGGTGCGAACTCAGGTTCTCCCTAAATCTTTGAACATTTTTCTTTCTTCTGTGACATCACTCTACCTCAATTTCTCCACAGCAGCTTCTCAATGACTTTTCTTTAATAACATCTGCTCCTTGGATGTCCACATCACCAGCTATCATTGGTTTGCTCATGCTATCCACATCCTGTTTGCTGTTTTCTTCTTATTTCCAGGTCTTTCTCCCACCTTTTTGAAGGACAGTGGTGTTTGGTCTGGACCTTGCTCTCCTCTTCAGTGAATTCAACATTCCCATTGATGATTCTTCTCATGCCTTAGGCTCTTGGTTCCCCAGCCTTTTCAGCCCAGTGACTCATCCTCACTCCCTTGATCTTTACCTGGGCAGTGTCACACCCTGTTCCGAACCATCACATCCAACCCCATCTCCAAGATTTTGGACACTGAGGTTCCATTTTCTGATAATGACCTCCTGGCTTTGCCTTCCTGACTTTCCCTCTTTTTATTCAGGAAATCTCTTCTTTTTCTTTACTTTCAGTCATTCAACAAGTCCACCAGAAAAATCTTGAGTTTGCTCAGTAATTTGCCAGCAGCCTTCCATCCCTGCATCCTTCCTTGCCTAATTCCTACTGTGTCACAGTTAGCGATACATACACACACACACACACACACACACACACACACACACACAGAGTGACTGCTGTTGCATTGATTTGTACCCTGTCCTCAACACGTGATCAGCTTACACTTCATAACAACCTCAGTAATAACAATGAAAAGAAGAAGAAAGGCCAGGGAAATAACAACTCACTTTTTATATGATTTTAAGGTTCACACACAGTTTTTAGCTCTAGTCAAAAACTTCTGTGAAGGAAGTAGTGAAATCCAATCCCACTCATTCTAAGAAGGATTCTGAAGAATTAATTATGTTCCAGGTACTACTTGAGGTCCTACAGACATAAAGACAAAAACTAGAGCAGCCTTGCCCTCAAGGAGCCTCTGTTCTCTTTGGAGCATGAAGTATGTATGTAGTGAGGTGTCACAGTGGAAGAAAATCCAGCCTCAGAGACTTCTTAACCTTAGTATTCTGGAAGGTCACCTCAGCCACATCATCTCAACTTGGTCATCTGTAAGAAGTAGATAATAAAGGCACCTACTTCCCAGGGCTGTATATATTTCTTTTTGGGTATATACTCCTAGACCAACTGAGCCCCCTATGAAGAAGGAGGGATCATAGCAGAGTGTCCTCTCTCTTTCTGTCTCTCTCTGTCTCTATATATTCCTGGTACTCCTGGTAAGGAAACTTCTTCTCCTGATGTAGGTCAATACCTCCTCAGCAACTTATCATCTTAGAGAGGTACCCAGGGGCACAGAGATATTGGGACACTTGTCCAGGGTCACATGACTAGGATATGCCAGAAGTGGATGCTGAACTGATATCTTCCTGACTTGCTTCTGGACATCTAGTCTTTATGCAATGCTGCCTCTCTATATTAAAATACACACACATTGTGTACAGAATAAATGCCAAATGATTCAGCAGATGTGGGACCAAACACCTGGAGAGACCAAGAGAGGCTTCCTGTAGCAGGCATTCCATGATGGATGGGAACATGGGGTTAGAGAAGGGGCTGCATTCCAGACATGGGGAAGACCCTGTACATAGACATAGAAATTCAAGGGGCAGTGCAATGCCTGGCCCAATTTGACTGTGAGGCCCTGGAATGATACAGAAGACTGTGGCATCTACTTAGAAGCAGGGGATGAACACCACCAGCACCACCAAACATTTATATAGAGCTTGCTGTGTGCCAAGCCAAGCAAAGGACTTTCTATTTTGCCCTAGAGGTAATAGGGATACACGGAAGCCTTTTGAGCAGGGAATGATAAGGTTAGCTTTATGCTTAAGGAATCTCATTTTGAAAGGATGTGGAAGAGAAATGGGAGAAAGGAGAAATCAGAAGCAGGCTCCCAAAGTAAGAGAATATTGGAATAGTCCAGGAAAAAGGTGATGAAGCTCCAAAGTAGAAGGGTGCTTTCATGAATGGAAAGAAGAGGAAAGATGAGAGAAAGCAGCTGATTGTGTGAGGGTGAGGAAGAGTGATAAGGCAAAAATGACCTTGAAGTTTTGCATCTAATTGACTGAAAGGGTGGTAGAATCTTCAACAGACATTGTAAGTTAGGAAGAGGGGAATTTATTTTAATTTTTGCAGTGGGTTATTTATTTATTTTTTATTATATATTCAGTGGAACTTAGGTGGAGCTGTCTAATAAGCATTTAGTGTGGTGGGATTATAGATAAGAGAGGGACTTGGACTAAATATTTATGTTTGGGAGTTGTCAGAGATATAATGATTGAATCAATAGTAGCTGTTGAGATAACAGAAGGGATGGGGGAGGAAGGGAGGGAGAGAGAGAGAGAGGGAGGAAGGGAGGGAGGGAGGGAGAGGGGGGAGAGAGAGAGGGAGAGAGAGAGAAAGAGAGAGAGAGAGAGGGAGGGAGAGAGGGAGAGAGGGAGAGAGAGGGAGAGGGAGAGGGAGAGAGAGGGAGGGAGGGGGGAGAGAGAGAGGGGAGGGAGAGGGAGAGAGAGAGAGAGAAAGAGAGAGAGAGAGAGAGAGAGGGAGAGAGGGAGAGAGAGGGAGAGGGAGAGGGAGAGAGAGGGAGGGGGGGGAGAGAAAGAAAGAGACACAGAGAGAGAGAGAGACAGAGAGAGAGAACACTCGGCCATGAGCTCTCCTTCCTAGGGGACTCAGATGGTCTAGGGGTACACACCCAAAAAGAACGGACATCTACAGTGACTCAGAAGGAGAGCCTGAGAGGGAGTAGAGAGATAGGAAAGAAAACTAGGAAGAATATTCAGCTACAACAAAACAGGGGAGTGGTTATGTGTAAGTGGGAGAAGTGGTCAGCATTATCTCCAGCTGTGAAGAGATCAAGAAGGGTGAGAGCTGAGAAGAAGCCGTTGGATTCAGTACTTTGGAAAGCTTTGGTGAGAGGGGCTGAAGACTGTCCCTTGAGTGGTGAGCCATTCGGCAAATAGTTGGGAAGTGAATGGGGATGAGGATGAGGCAGTGGAAGGGACCCCTCCCCCAACCCAGATTCAGGCTATGAAGTGGAGGAAAGATACACAATCTTACCTTGAGAGTGTGATAGGGCCAAGTTAGTATTTAAGGGATGGAAGAGATTTGAGTATCTTTATAGATGCTCTAGAAGAAGATAGTTGATGGAAAGAGAGAGAAAATTATAAATAGGGAGAGAATGTTCAAGGGGAAAGCCCCTGGAGAAGATGGAAGGGGTAGCCCAGAGTGCATAGCTAGAGGGGTTGGTCTCAGCGCTGAGATGAACATTTTCTTCTGGAGCTAAGGAGATGAGAGTGAGGGAAAGTATCAAGGGGTTGGAACGACTTTAATGGAGAGAAGAGGAAGCTCGTGGTGAAAGGACCCATTTCCTCAGTAAAATATGAGTTTAGGTCTTCCGATGAGATAGTGAGGATGGAAGAGATACTGTAGGAGGCAGGAGGAGACAAGACATTTCAAGTATCCTAGGAAGACAATCAAAGGAGAGACAAATATTGGCTCACAACAAAGAAGACCTGGGGAAAATGAGATAATGAAAATCAGAATGCTTCCCAAGCAGCTTGGTTATATGGCTTAGAAACTCCTGAGCAAAAGCAAAATCAAGTCAACAAAGCATTTATTAAGTGCTTACTATGTGCCAGACATTGTGCTAAACATAAGAGGCAGATGGTGTGTGTTTGTGTGTGGGGGGAATACAGGACTGGGATTTGGAAAGGGATGAGTAAGTATAGGATAACCAGGCCAGTGATTTGAGGATAGAGGGAAGGGTATAAACACTTTTGTAAAGAAGAAGGTGAGGCCACATCAAAGGTAATAGACTTGGGAAAAAGGCAATCCCTCAGAATGACAAAAAGGGGAAATGACCTGGAACTTAATAGACGGATAACAGTTACTGTTTTCTGAATAGGGGGAACTTTGAAAAGAGCTTGCTGAGTGACAGGGGAAGGTGGAAGATTTTGAACTGTCTGGGAGACTAACTTATTTCTTATGTCTCAGAATGTGTGTGTGTGTGTGTGTGTGTGTGTGTGTGTGTGTGTGTGTGTGTGTGTGTGAAGTCAGTGGAGGAAGAGAGAAAGGTACCAGCAAATGAGTATCCTATGCTAGAGAATGTGATTGGGATTCAATGTCTTTTAGGGAATCCAGGTTCCCATGACTGCCTGGAAACTGAATGGCACAGGGGTGCAAATTGCTTTTGCCTGAGGTGTACTGGGATTAGTGAGCCTTGAGAGAAGAAGCCTTCGACTGTGTATCACACAATTCAGAGGACGAGCAAGGAATTCACTAGCCTTGGGACAGTAAATCATTAGAGTCTACTCAGTAAACTAACTGCAGTAGGTCTGCACCCAGTGCCAAAAGGGAGAGTGTGCTTACTCACTGATCCTGGTCAGGTCTGGTTCAGTCAAGGACTGGATGGTTGGCCCTGGTATCTGGGCCCTTGTTGGTTGCATGCATGGAGCATATTGTATGAGAGGCAGTAGGATGTATTATAGACTGCTGACTCTGGAATCCAACAGGACACTGGGCAGAACCTCACCACTGATACTTTCTCCCTAATTAGATGACTAAGAATAACTCAATATCTCTGAACCTCTACTCTACATCTATAAAATGGGAATATCACCAGTAGTATGATCCCACAGTGGTATTTCCAGTTTCAAGTGAGACGATGAATGTTGAGCGCTTTGCAAGCTTAAAGATTCTTTCTATACAAACGATAGTTATTATTATACTAATTTTACATATAGGAAAACTGAAACTTATGTGGCTAGCAAGGAGGTGGAATTCAGACCTAAGTCTTAGGATTCCGAAGCTAGTGATGGTTCCACTATCGCACACTGCCTTATTGAATTAGACCTCAGTTCTGCCCCATACCCCTCCACTCCTCTCAACCCCCAACACAATTTCATCCATTTCTTTTCCTGTGTTATGGGCATTCCTGGAAAAAGTCACACAATTAGATTGATTTTATTCATTTGGCCCTTAGTCTTGATGATAAACATCTTCTTAAACAGGGAGTGATTCCCCAGCTAATCCCCCGTAACAGTTCAAACCTTTTCATAACCATTCAAGAATAACCCACCTTCAAAGGGTGACCTCAATTTACATTGCAATGAGTTAGGAGCCATCACATGGGAATTCCCTCTTTATCTCCTTAAATCCCTTAATTTCTTAAGTGTCCCCTTCTTTCTTCCACCAGAGTTCAGAATGGGTGTCTCCCCTCCCGACCCCCTCCGTATGTGCACTTACTCCCATCCTCTGTAGCTTCTGTCAGGACCTTGCCCTTGCAATGGCTCCTTCCTCAGCCCACCTCAGAGCTTAGTCTCATTCTCTCTGTAGTTATTCCCATTGCCTACACATGTACAAGATGCCATACCATCTCCCTGTTACTATTCCTTGCTATGTGTCCTAAAGAGCAGTCTATGCCCAATGTGCCAGCTCTCCCACAGCCTTGTCACTTGTATTTCCTCTAATACACACCCTCCATGGTGACAGTTTTACTGGAACTGCTACTTCAAAGTTCCCACTGGTCCTTTAGTGGATGATGAAACCTTCTAAATATGCAGTGAAGATAGGGAGAGAAGGGAATGTGTGGGAGTTAGGCTTCTAGGTTCAGATTTGGACGTACCAAGCCTGGAATGACTAGGTGGAATACAGGTGAGGGAGAAGATCTGGAGATTTTAAGGCCCTGGATGAGCTAGAGAGTAGCCAGCAAAGGGCACCTAGGATGACCAAAGGCCTTGAATTTCAGCTTGAAGAGCAGTTGAAGTAAGTGGGGATGCTTAGCCTAGAGAAGAGGCTTGAGGAATAAACACTGTCCCCAAGTGCTTGAAGGATTGTCCTGCAGGATATCCGGTAGATGGGTTTGAGGTGATTCTGCTGGGCAAAAGTTCCAAAGGAAGATTTAGGCTTGATGCCAGAGGGAAAAATCATCCTAGGAATCTCCAGTGATGCCTCAAAAATCACAGTAATTAATATTGCTCTTGAAAGTGAAATTGCTAGTGGCAAATAAGATCATCATTGACTTCAATAGAAACGTTGACTTAGAGTCAGTGTAACTGCCTTCAAATGAAAATGAATTCTTATCCATAAAAGGAACACAAATTTTCCTCCTCCATGGCTGACCTCTCTGTTCTTCACTTTATTTTCCTTTTTTCAATTTACAAACATTTATGTTACCTCCTTCGCACCTTTGTTTTTCCACTTTAAAAAGGAAAGCCAAATTACAAATGTGCGCAGTTAAGCCGAAAGAACAACCACGCTGGTCATAGCCAAACATACTGCTTATTTAATTCACCACCTGTCTGTCAGAAGATAGCAAGAATGACCTTTGACCTTGTTGTGCCATTATTAGGGCTATGCCCTAAAAACACCAGAGAAGGAGGAAAAGAACCCTGATGTATAAGCGTATTTCTAAGAACTCTTTCTGTGCTGGCAACACACTGGCTTCTAACAGGGTGCCCACCGATCAGGAAATGGCTGAACAAATTACAATCCATAAATATAATAAAATACTGTCATTCCATTAGACAAAGAAGGGGATGGTTCCAGAGAAGCATGTACAGACCTGGATGATCTGTTCATTTTCAAGGCCAAATAAGTCCTTTAAACATTCAATCCATTTTCCTCCATATTGACATATTGGGAAGCGATTTTTCATTAAAAGTTGTCTGACTTTGCCTCCTTTTATTTTTAGCAGATCGACTTTATTCTATCTTATCTAACATCAGAGAATCACAGATTTGAGAGTTGGAAGCTGCCTTAGCACCTCTTTCATGGAACCTACACAGATTTTAAAGTAGCACGATTAAATGGATGCAGTGCTAGCCTTGTGGCCAGGAAAACCTGGGTTTGAGCCTTGCTCTGACATGAAGTAGCTGAGAGATTTTGGGAACGTACTTATTAACCTGTTACTGGTCCGCACAACTCTAGAAGACCAAGCACAACTGCTCCTCTGCATTTTGAGGGAATGTCTTCATCAAGAGTTATTTCTACCATTGAAAACAGATCTGATAAACCAATAAATATTAAATTTAAATTATGACCACTATAGATGGACTGTTTTAAAAGGTCAGATTTAAATTGAAAGAGGCAACTGCAGAGTGTCTGATTTAAAAGGTCAGATTCTGGAAGTTGAACAAATAGCATTTCACTCTAACTTGTATTAGTCAGACCCTTAGTTAGAGTATTATAACTAGTTTGGGTCACCATAGTTTAAAAATCATTTGAAGAAAACTGGAATATGCCACAAAGGGAAAGAGGTACTGTGAGGGAGATAGAATAGGAGAGAAGAGAAGGGGAGAGATGAAGGGAATCATGGTTCTTCATGGCAGTGAAGAGGTTACAGTTTCCTCAAATGTATGAATTGCTTTTATGAGAAAAATTGTCTTCAATGCGCATAGAAGACCAAGGGAAATTCGTGGTATTTCCCAATGAGAAGTTTCAGGTGAATGTGAAATGAAACATCTTTCCTTGAGGCATGGTGCAGGGGAAAGTCTAGCAGATTGGGAGCCCCTTGGCAATAGGGTTTGTCTTGGATATTTCTTTGATCTCATGTATCCTTAGTCCTTAGCCCAATGACTGGAACACAGTAGGTGCTTAATAAATACTTTTTTGCTGTTGAATAAGAAAAACAATCACTGGATTTGTTGTCACTGGACTTGGGTTCACAACCTTGTTTCTCTGCAACCATTCTAGGTGACTTTGGGAAGTTACATATCCTTCTTGGGTTTCAATTTCCCTCTCTGTAGGAGGGTTCAGTTAGACTATAAGATCTTTAAGATTCCTCCCAGCTCTACAATCAGTGGGAAGTTAGCTAAGACTCCTTAGGGCCAGTCCATTGAAGGGGGTGGGATGTAGAGTTTCCATTCGTAGGGAACATGAGAAAACTCAACTACGTCTTCCCTTTCTGTGCTTAACAGCAGATGTCTGGATCAAGTATGATTACAATGTCTCATTGGGTCCTAGAATTTCCTTTAGAGGCTCCTTGGTGTCAGATAAAACCCAGAATTATTTAAACTTTAACTCTGGATTGTTGGATGCAAAAATTTACCAGCAATATTGGAACCATCCAATATTGGAACCAGCAATGCAGCAAGATCCAGAAAGTAGATTTCCTTTGTAGCAGAAAGGGTCCCCTGTAACCTTCGTTTTGTGATCTAAGTGATCCTTCCTTGAAGTGATTGGTCAGTGGTTTTGGTTCAGATTAGCGTGAGGGGCTGAGAAGGGAATGGCAACATGCGGTAGTCCATTGCCTGTCCTTGGTGTTCACCTTGTCTCAGGGGCAGTCAGACTGTTGGCTACTTTCTGAATTGGTGACTGCTTGTTTGGGATGGTTATGAGTCAACAATCAAAGGAATAGCTCTGATTGTATGGACTTCTTAAATCATAGAGTTCTAGGAGTTAACCATGGAATGTCATAACTATTATATCTTTATTGGCAAATAATTAGTAAATATTTGAAAGTAATCACATTCAGTTATGGCAAAAGCATCCTGTAAAATAGATGGCAGAGACTATGAAATGAGAGAAAGAGTGCAGGGTTTGTAACCAGAAGATATCGTTTCCGTCCTCATTCTTCCCTGGACAGTCCGGTCCGTATGACCTTGGACAAGCCACTGGGTCTTACTTTCCTCATCTTTGAATGAAGGGGCTGGCCAGGCTGGCTCCTAAAGCTCCTTCTATTGCTAAATGGATGAGTCTGTGATCTGAGATAGGAAATGCTCGACAGCAGCCCTGAGGGTAGACTGAGCATGTTCCAGAGGTGACAGGATCCACCTCACTGGAAGTCTTCACACAGTCTAGATGAGCAACTGTTTCACTTGGTACAGTGGGAATTTAAATCAAGTATGGTGGTCTAGAAGGCCTCTGAGGTTCTTTCCAATTTTTAAACTCTGTTTTTCTGATGCTCCTTTTTCTTCTTTTTGTGCCTACAGTCTCTGTTGAATACAAATCAAAAACCTATGTTAGCGATTTAACTTTGCCATGCTTTAGCTTCCCAGGGATGGCTTCCCAAAGATTTTAACCTTTCTCCTTTTTCCATGACTCTGCGAGAATGGAATGCTGCACATTTCTTCATACACCCCTTGCATATAGCTGAGTTCTACTGAAAGCTCATATTCCCAAACAACAGAAACTTTTCATTGAGAGTGGACAATGAGGGATCAACAGGTATAGTTGGTCTCCTGGATCTAGCATTGTCCCTGACTCAGGCCTTTGGCCATGCCTTCTAGCTGTGTTTTTGTTTACTTTGAGAAAAGGAACGATATAAGTTGGGCTTATATCCTCGAAATGATCACTCCCCACTGTGAGCCCCCCTCCCCTGTCTCTCAGTGAAGATAAGTAAATAGGACAGCAGGCCCTTTTCCTCTTGGTGACTAAAAAGGTAATTGTTCACTTTTGGTAAGCACATTGCTGCATTAACTCTTTCCAGCAGCTGGGGACCATAAGAGACGATTCATTATCTTTCCCAGTGCCTCAGTCACAGCCATATTCAATTCAAGTCAATTCAAATCAACATATATTAACTTAGTGGAGACTGTGTGGAAGGCCTTAAGGTCTGCACTGTCAGGGATGCAGAGATGAATAAGGTACAGACTCAGTCTTAGGAAGCTCATGATCCAGTGGTGACAGGGAGTAGGGAGAAGCTAGTGAGACTAGCACTAAGTTGAATGGTAATGTTATAAAAATAGACAGGGGTTATAGGGGTCAGAAGAGAGGGATGACCTTAGATAGGGAAGGCTTAATACAGGATGTGGCATTTCATTGGGGTCTGCAAAGAAGAATCTACTACCTCCTATGGAAGTGATAGTAGTGCAAGGAATTGTGCTTAGTACTTTACTATGATTATCTCATTTGAACCTCACCCTGAGAGACAGGTGCTACTACTAGCCTCATTTTACAGATGAGGAAATTGAGGCAGAGGTTGGGACTTTTCCAGGGTCACACAGCTAGTAAGTGTCTAAGACTGGATTTTAAGGCTTCAGGTCCAGTTCTCTATCCATTGTGGCAACAGCAACTTCACATGGTGCTAGATTTCAGTCATAAGATCTGTTTATACCCTGACTCTGCCACTTACTAGCTGTATGACCTTGAGAAAGTTACTCCCCTCTCAGAGTGTAGACTAAGTGAACTCTAGGGATCCTTATCACTCTAGAGCCTAGAAGGATGGAGATGGAGATTCATGTCAGGAGGTTGCAGAAACAAGAAGAGTGGACAAACGCGAATATAGCACAGGTCACATTCTAGGGACAGTGAGACAGTTGTTCAACAGTTTAAACATATTGCAGGGAAAAATTGGGAGGTCAACTGTTGGAATTATATTGTGAGGACTTCTGAGTGCCAAGCTCAGAGCCCAGACTTAGCAAATGGAACTAAGCATTGGGAAGGGAGTGGGCAAGGGATGGATGTCATCAGTTATGAAAAATTATCTAAAATCTATGTAAGGCAGAGATAAAACAATGACGTGGGCAAGAGGCAACAGAGACATAATATTAGGTGATGACTATGGGAGTGGAGAAGAGGCCTGTTTTTACATACATTGTGGAGGTAGAATTGATAGACCTGGGCAGCTTCTCAGAAGTGGGAGGCCAAAGAAGATGATGAAGCCAAACGTTAGGGCGAAATTTCAAGTCGAAACAATGGGGAAAAAATGATGTTGACAGAAAATAGGAAAAATATAGAAAATAGAGCTGGGCTGGGGGAGAGAGAGGGAGAGGGAAGACTAATTACATTTTAGACATTGATTTTTATTTTAACTTTAGGCATAAATCTAACCTAATACAATCACCATTCGTTGACTATCTACATTATTCTTTTAAATGAAATTTTCACTTTCAATTAATAAAATTATATTTTCTTTGCTTCTCATTCCATCTCATTGGGGGAAAAAAGAAAAACAAAACATTATAACAGATATTCACAATGAAGTCATACTAGTTTTCACATTTGTCATGGACACTGAGTTTTAGAAACCTTCATGAAATCTAGCAGGTAACTGATACTTCCCATTAGGAGCAATATTCTGTTTCTCTGACATTTTCTTCCTCAAGTTATTGAATCGGTGTATATATCTAAGGGAAGCTAGGGGACACAGTGGATAGAGTGCTGAGCCTGGAGACAGGAAAACATCTTCCTGAGTACAAATCTGGCCTCAGACACTCACTAGCTGTGTGATCCTGGACAAGTCATTTAACCCTGTCTGCCTCAGCTTTCTCATCTATAAAATGAAATAGAGAAAGAAATGAAAAACCACTCCAGTGTCTCTGCCAAGAAAACCCCAAATGGCATCGCAAAGAGTTGGACCCACCTGAAATAAGTGAACGACCACAGTAGGACATGTTTTACTTTTATTCTATAAATCTCCTGACACTTTCTCCACATTTCTTTGTTGTCTATAGTCATCATTCCTTATGACATTGGCTTTGTCAGCTCAGAGTTCATTGGTGTCCAACAAGAGAATGGTAACCTTAACCTAATGAACAGATATCACATTCTCAAAGTTTGCGGAGTCAATGAATGGATACGGAAAGAATGTAATCCAAAGAGTAAAGAAAGCTTTTTCCAGAAGTCTGAGGGAAGGCTAGTGATGGTGATACCATGATAAGGGATATTTTCTCTTTCAATCTAGAGAAGCCCTGGGCATTTTTATTATCCAATGGACAGGAGTCAATCAAGAGGGTGGAAGGGAAGATACTTCAGATAAGAACAAGGCTGCGTTGTCAGAGATGGGAAGAATACAACACCAAGTCAAAAGGGACAGCTTGGCCAAGGATGAGGGCGCTTCTATTTCAGTGACAGGAAAGGAAAAAGGGACAGTGATGAGGTAGAAAGAGTCTGTGATGGAGAAGAAAGAAGCTCCAAGAATTCATGTCGTCTTGGCCTTGATCTTCCACAAGGAAATGATAAGGTGCTTGGATGAATAAAAAGAATATGTGAATGAATAGGGAGAAAAAATCTTTTTAAGCTGTAAAGCATTGGGGAAACAAATAGAGAAGTAAGACAGGCTCCGCTCTGGAGTAACTGACATTTGGATGGGTGAGAGAGCTTGAGGGAAAGTTTTAGCTGCGAGTCAGAGGGACAGGTTCTTACTGCACAGCAGCAAGGCAGATGGCCATACAACTTCTGGAATGGCATTTCCAGTGATAGAAATTGCATCACTTTCTGACGATTAACAATTTCGCCTGGCCAAGGACTTTGGATGCAAGAACATTCTTTTTCTGGCTCTTCTGTGTCAGTGGCTTCCGGTCTTGTGTGAGCCAAGCGATGTCTCTACAGGGTGGATTCCTGAGATGATGAATAGAAGGTCTGCTCTGGAAGAAGGAGGGCTAGTCTGCTGTCAGTTGGTGCTGCTGATGGTGAGGAAAGTAGACCTCTTTGCCACAGTGACATCTTCCCTCAGTGATACTCATTGGTCCAGGGTGAGAGGTTAGTATTCTGGAGGTTTCAATTTTGCCAGGCCTTTTTTTGGCCATAGGCCTGGACTATCACCTTTGAGATCTAAGGGAAGGTGGTGGTCAAGGAGGTGGTGGTAGTGGCTTGGCTTCACTGACACATACCTCCTCTCTCTCTATCTGGGGTCCTGGTTGCTTCTATCAGGCTGGTTTACCCAAAGAGGAGTAAACAAGTCATTCACCAGTCTTGGACAGTAGAAACAATGAACATCAGAGGGAGTACATAGCCAGGGCTTTAAGAAAGGCTTTCCTTACAGAATACCAACCATGTCCCTTTATGGAACCATAGATTTAGAGATGGAAGTGACTTTAAGGATCCCTTGAGGAGCTTCAACTTTATTGGAATGCTAGTCACACACACATGCATGCATACACACATGTACACACACATGCACTCACACACACATGCATGCACACCCGTGTACATGCACACACAATCCCATAGTGGAAACTCTGGGCCATTGAGTCCAACCTGTCTCTGAACAGATGTCGGTTCTGCCACATCCTGAACAAGGGATCATTCCAAGGCCTCCAGCCAGGGAAAGCACCTGCTGCAGCCCATTTAGGTTCTAGATATTGTTAACTATTAGGTCATTGTGCTGTTGTGGTGGCTATTATCCACCTTGCTCCCTCCCCCAAACATCAAGCTTGTCTGTGCAATGGAAGACTAAGGCAGGTTGACTAGAAATCGTCAGGGACCCCAATGAGGGAGTGGGGTATTTGTGATCGAGATCAAGGGTTCTCAACCTGATATCTGGGAACTTTATTTTGAAAAAAAAAATGTTTTGGTAACTGTATTTCAATAGACTGTGTTCCATTAAAAAAACATGATTCAGAGAAGGGGTCCATGATCTTTATCTGAGTATCAAAGGGATCCAGGCCCCCAAAAGGTGGAGAATCCTTGGTCTAGAAGTTCAGAAATGGGAAATCGTGGTGACCTGGTGAAGCCTTAGGAAGCCCATAGAGAAGTATTGACTAGGAAAAGACCTTGAAGGACAGAGTACTGGGCTATTAGAGAGGAGAAGGGGGGCAGTTCAGGCAGAAGTGGCATAAGTAAAGGCCTGGGGAAGGAGGACAGGCCCAACCCATTCTGGACATTGTGAAGAGGAGGCGGCAGGGGGGGAGCATGTTGCATGAACCACAGGAGAACTCATGGAGCCATGTGTGGAGGGAGATGTTGGAAAAAAAGATGGATGTTGGGAAGGAAGGGGAGATGATGGGGGAGGGTAGCTCAGACCGGAGGCTGCCTTGTATGCTGCAGAGGGGCTTGGGGCATGGCAGCATTTCATTAATAGGATTGCCCACTGAAAGAGCCAGTTCCTTGCTTTAGGAAGCGAATCAGCTAATCACAGTGGAACCAGTGGGAAATGAGATTTTCTCCCCGTGAGGTCAATTTTATGTTTTGGAGCAGGAGTGTATAGGAACTCCTCTACCTTCCTCTGAAGAGCTAGATCTGATCTGATTGGATTTCACAGGCATTTGTGAAACCCACAGGGTATGGACCAGGCAGGCACTCCTCTGGGCTCCCAGGCTTCTCTGAGAGACTAGGCTATGGGGAGCTTTGAGCCAGGGAAGGCATATTCTGGGATGTCTCCACCTGGGGACCATCAATCTGGGGTCCATTCAGCAGATGACACCTCTGTCAGATGTCCTGTGGTCTCCTGGGCCTGGAAGCAGAAAGAGGCCCAAACCCCCTGCATAAAAGGTAGAGAGCTCCCTCTCTTGACTCTGAGGCTTTGGGCCAGGCCAGTTCCCTGGCCAGGTGTTCCAGTGACCCAGGACGTGATTGCTTTCCTCTTAAAATCTCCACATGTGGTCAGGGAGGGTCTCTCTAAGACTGTAGGAATTTGAGAACTCTCAGGGGGACTTATCATCCCTATTGTAAACTGCTGTCTCTCAATAAAAATCGAAGCTGCTGCAGCAGAACAGGAAAGGAGGCAACCTATGGACTGGAACCAAATTGCACTGAGGCTGTGAGTGCTCCAAGGGAATGTCAAAGCCCAATCTCCAAGGATGCTTGGGGGCTGCTTGGCCTCTGTGTGTGGGGGAAGCACACAGAGGACAGGGTCCCAGAGGGCATGATTTACTCTGAAATGCCCCCTTCCCATCTGTCCCATTTTCAAGTGTCCACTCATAATGGAGGGTCCATGACCTGGTGCCTCTAAGTGCTTTGGAGAGACTTGAGTGGGGGTAGGGGTAGGGAGGTAATCTCAGATAGCCCCATCATGTCCCAAACCCAGGGAGGGGCTTGTCCTATACCCAGAAGTTTGCCCAATGTGTACACCTCTTCAACAAGCCTCGGACAGCAGCCTGGGTGCCAAGTGTTTGTCCCAGGAGAGTCCGATCTCACCATTGTCTCCTGCTTCTTCCAGCCCAAGCCCTCAGTGCGCTTGTGGGTACTCACAAACTTCCCCCAGTGCCCATGCTCCCAAACACTTCCATACACTTCCATCCTCCCCACAAGTACTGCTGCAGTGCCCATGTGGTGGCCAGGATGAGAGAATTTGATAAGGCTGCTGGCACCCTTCCGCTTCTCCAAGGATGCCTGCCTGCAGAAACTTTGCTCCTGCAGTGAAAGTGAGGGAAGTGAGGGCAGGAGGGAGGGAGGAAGTGAAAGAGAGAGAGAGAAAGAGAAAGAGACACAGAGAGAAAGAGAGAAAGAGAGAGAGAGAGAGACAGAGACAGAGACAAATGAGACAGAGAGAAAGAGAGAGAGAGAGAGAGAGAGAGACAGAGATAAATGAGACAGAGAGAGACACAGAGAGAAAGACAGAGTGAGAGAAAGAGAGAGAGAGAGAAACAGAGACAGAGACAAATGAGACAGAGAGAAAGAGATAGAGACAGAGACAGAGAGAGAGAGACAGAGAGAGAGACAGAGAGAGAGAGACAGAGACAGAGAGAGAGAGACAGAGACAGAGAGAGAGACAAATGAGACAGAGACAGAGACAGAGACAGAGAGAGCGTAGGGAGGATATGCACATGGAGACAGCCAGAAAACTTCAAAGTTCATGGAGAGAGAACAAGGAGAAGAATTAGACTTTGTACTTCAGAAGCTGCATTTATATAACCTATCTTCCTTTGCAGAGAGATACCTGGTGTGTGGTTAGCCACTGCTCATTGCAATTCTGCCATTTATTATTAGCACCCAAAGCTGTAACAAGGGCAGGGTGACTGGGCCTTTGTCCCTGGGGTGCCAAATTTAGAAGGCTCTGAGATTCCCTTAGCACAGTCAAAACAACAGAGCTTAGCACTTTGCTAGCAAGAACTCTAGTCAAAATAGGTTGTTTCCAGGCGATTGCCTGACATGAGCTCTGTCACCCCCCTCCTGCCCTGATGCCCCTGCTTCTTTATTCCCCTGCAAATCCTTTCTGACTGTCTTCCCCAGCAAGGCTCAAGGGGCCCCAGAAACAGCCTAGATGTGGCTCAGCCAGTAACCTCATTGTTGAATGGTAAGGTGAGGCCTGGAGGCTCATGACTCAGGGATTGTCGCACCAGAGGTGCTTCCTGCCTCATCTCGGGCTAACCTTGGAGTTGGTAAATCCCTTGTAAGTTTTCCTTCTGGTGTTCAGGGGTTATTGACGAATGGACTAAAAAGCTGTCTTGCCGCAAGTCTGAGGACCTAAAAGTGGCAACATTGTATCATAGCGTGGAGGGAGCCCGGCTGTGGGTCCTGGGCTGGAAACAGCTCGGTCACTTACATCTTCTGTCCTGGGACAGTTCCCTTGGTCTTTCTGGACCTTGGTCTTTCTGTTTGTTTCATTCTGTTTCCCCTTGGTAGGGTGGCCTCTGTGACATCTACGGGATCTCCCAGCCCTAAGCTCTGCTCACTGGGCCGCTTACTTTGAGACCCTACCTTGGGAATTTCAAAGCAGACAAAACCAGAAATAGTTGGAGATCTTAGTCCTGAGATTTGCTGCTGCTAAATGTCCCTCCCTTATTAAGGGCTGGGGGAGCCTGGTTTCTGTCCAGCTGTGCCTTTGACAGAATGACCTTGGGCAAGGATCTTTCTCCCCGCAAATCCCCTCGCACCTCCCACCCCGGGGCACAGTGTCCTCCTGTGTATGAGCATAGGGCAGAGGCCTGACCAAGTGATCTCTGGGCTTCCCTTCCAGTTTCCTCTTCAGGCTTAGGCTGTCTTCTCCAATAGAGTGGAGAAGGGTCTCTCCCATATCCCCAGCACCAGGCAGGGGGAAGTTTCTCAAGGAGGATTCATAACTGCTTGTTGCTTGGTTGAAACTATGTAAGTTTGGGAAATTGAACCAAACAATCAATCTCTCACTTCTTAGGATTATTATGAGGATAAAATGAGAATACTCTGACAGTGTGCTCTGAGGGCTACGTATTATTGTCAAGGGGCCACCACAGTGCACAGAATTCCAGGTCTACAGTCAAGAAGATAAGTCCAAATCCAACTTCAGACACTTGCAAGCTGTACAGCCTTGGGTAAGTCACCCCCTTGCCTCAGTTTCCTCATCTGTAAAATAAACTGGAGAAGGAAATGGCAGACCACTTTAGTATCTCTGCCAAGAAGTCTCCAAATGGATCACAGAGTCAGACATGACTGAAGCAACTCAATACCATGAATAATATTGAAGTTATTGCCCTGGCAAAGCCATCACAGTCTGAGCTGAATCTTTCCTGTTACCATGGAGGTGTAAACACATTTCTGCTCTGATAAAGGCTTCATAGGAAATCTTTACACCACCCCCAAAAGTTCTGAAAGTATGGAAGTGTATCGCTTTCATACAGCACCTTGCTTTCGAAAAGCTCATCAAATATTGCAAACAATGAATTGAAGAGCTAAGAGGAATCTCAGAGAGGAGTGAAAGGCCCCAGTGGTGAAGAAACTTGCCCAAAGTGCCCCATCCAGTAAGCTTTACAACATTTAGAGCGTTTGGAGACTTTGGAGATCACCTATTCCCATTCTTTCATTTTATGGTGGAAGAAAGTAAGGTTTAGAGAAAAGAGCAACTAACTTTCCTCGGATCACACAGGTGTAAGGATGGAGCTGAACTTTGAACTCTGGCCCTCTGTCCCCAAACCAATAAAACATGTTGGATTGAAACATTCCTGGATCATTCCTGATTCTGACAACTGTGACATACATTTGAAAGATACATGAACTGAGATGTAGAAATATTTACAAGGGATTTGCTGAAGGTCACACAGAAAATGTGGCATCAAGCTGCAGAGTGAGCTCTACTTTTCTTACTCTCAGTCCATTCTGCTATTCCCATGAGCAAAAATTGGCATCATCTTGCTAAGGGAACTGATAGAGTCGGATGGTACCTCTGACTGGACCCTTTTGGGAGTCAGTAGAGTGGCAATATTTCTGAGTTTGATTGGTGACCTTTCTGATGATTTGCTATGAGATCTTGGGAAAGTCATTGCATTTATTTACATTGCCATTTTCATCTCAGTTTAGTGGAAATGAAGGCATCTAGTATACTTGAAACTTCATCATGGGCAGAATGTGATCAAGGCTGGAATGACTGAATGACCACAGTTCTATTTTCACCAATACAAAATGGCAACCAGATCACTTTAAGCAATAAACTAGTTACCAGTCTACCTCAGTTTTCTTTTATAGAAACATCAGGTTGATTCATTCAACAAAAGGACCTTCTTAAAGACATAAAATGAGCCCTATCCCTTCTAGGGGCATTTCCCCCATAGACTTATTCAAACATTTTATATACAACTGGAGATCCCAGAGCCTTGGTACCTCTGAAGTCCATAAAGGAGTTTCTTGACAACCTCCACTGAACGGGACTCTCCTTGGCCAGAAGAGACTGTGTCTGGTGCTCCAGGTAATACATGGCCCAGGCCATGTGGCAGCTCTCCCTGTGGTCTGATTTCCCTCCTCTATACCCTGAACTTTTAGGGTTAGGGGCCTCTAGAGGAGGCTCACTGGCTGGCACTAGGAGCATGATCCCCACTTGAAGCTTTGTTCCAGAGGCTGATGGGTGGCTTTCATCTCCCTTTCGCTTACATAGGCTCAGAAAATATGGACAAGAGAAATAGTTTTGGCATAAATGTTTATGCTATGGTTGCTTTTTAGTGAGGGAGCAACATATACATAAACTCATGCATGAAATTTAGGGGGAAAACACACACATTATGCACAAGTGTGCATTATACTCACATGTATACGTGCAAACATACATATGTATGTATGCATTATTTTCTCCTCTTCTCTATCTCCACTGGGAGAGAATTTTTTTTTTAAATCAAAAATATCTAATTCAATTACATTTGAGAATTTATTGAGTCCTTACTGAATACTAGGAGTTAGGTACAGAAGATATAAGAAAGTACACATTAAACAGTTTCTGTCCTCAAGGAATTATCATTCCTAGAAGAGGAGACAATAGAACAAGGGGAGTGGTGCCCAGGGAAGAGGATTTGGGAAGGTGAGTGGGACTACCTGGGAGAAGATCAGCATACCCCTTCTAGGAGTCAAAGCTGACTGGGCTCCTGGTTTCAGAGCCCATGAAATTCTGGGTGAAGGTGAGGCAGAGGTGAGTGCAGGAGCAGTGATGATTCAACTGATGAGAAATTGGTAGTGGAGCAGGGATGGTTGAGAAGCATGTCTGAGCTCTGCTTGAAATGAACTGGCAAGTGGGGATAGTCACAAGTCGGGACAGCCAGGCTCCCAGGATAGCAGAACTTTTAGACATGAAAGGGCTATAATCTTCAAGGCACGATCTCTGGTCTGGATGACAAGAATGCTGGAGGACAGATGGTTAAGTAGTAGAGAAGTAAGTGTTTATAGAGTAAATATGGCATCATTTTGGAGGTGGGGTGAAGGAGAGGCTTAGGAAACATTTCATTATGGAAGTTATACTAAAGTGTGCTGTGGAGGATACAAAGGATTCACTATTGCAGAGGAGGGAGAACCATTAGGCAAAAGTGTGAAGGTGGGAAAGTAGAATGTTTACTTGGAGAACAGCCAAATGGCTTACTTGGTTGAAACTAATAATGTTCAAGAGCCAGTCATGTGAGATCAGCTTGAAAAGAGGGGTTTGGGCCAGATGATTAAGGGCTTGAAGTGCTGAGGAAAAGGAGGTGATTCTTTCTGTTCAGTTACGGAGGCAGCAAGAAGCCACTGATGATTCTTAGGCAGAAGAGTGATATGATCAGATATCTACTTTTGACAATCTCCTTTTTATGCCCATGTGAGATACAGATTAAAGTCAGTGGGACAGAAGCAGGACTGGATGAGGAGGATACTGTAGGAGTCTAGTAGTGGGAGCTGAGTGAGTTGAAATGAGCTATAGATGCACGTGATGATGAACATGTCAAATTTATTGGCTAGGACAAGTGAACATGTTCAGGGGAGTGAAGTATAGGGAGAAATCAAGGATGACTCTGATTATAGATGCAGTTGTCTGGAAGGATGGTGGTACCTGTGATAGAATTAAGGAAAGTAGGAAAAAAGGGGTGAATTTGAGGGAGCATATACTGAGTTGTATTGGACTTGTTGAGATTGAGGTTATTATGAGACATCCAAGTAGAGGTGGTCTATATGGTGGTTTGGAAACACACTGGACTGGGGGGAGAGAGAGAGAGAGAGAGAGAGAGAGAGAGAGAGAGAGAGAGAGAGAGAGAGAGAGAGAGAGAGAGAGAGGGAGGGAGAGAGAGAGAGCGCAGGAAAAGACATGCAGGCAACCTTGGAGAGGATTTCCTCACTCTAATCTTCATCCCTTGCAGGAACCTTGTCTTTTGCTCATAGAACAACCCTGTGTACTGATAGGTGAATTTTCACCTTGTCTTGTTCAGGTATAACCTTCCATAGCACTTTCTAGCCATAACCACATCCCTTTCCCTTCCAGTTTCCCTTTATATATGGTCCAGTCACCAGAATATAAGCACCTCAAAAGGAAGGACTGTCTTATTAGATCATATTTATGCTTTCCGTGTTTAGCATAGCATTGTGTGCATAGTAATCACTCAATAAATGTTTCCTTCTTTCCTTCCTTTCTATTCCTCTCTGTCTCTTTCTCCGTGTCTGTCTGTCTCTTTCTTTCTGTCTCTCTGTCTTTCTCTCCAAGTTGCATGAGGTTTAGAAGTGATAGATTAATGAAAAAGTGCTACCACCTTTCCCCTAAGTTAAGATGTGAAAGGAAGAATGACATAGAGCTGGCTGATAGCTGGAGGGATTTTGAGTCCAGGGGGAGGGTGTCAAACATGATTTTGGTAGTAACTGAGGAGCCAGGGGATAAAAGAGAATGAAGATTAGGGATAGAAAGGCAATGGTTGATAGGGAGAAGTTACCAGGGGAGATCAAGGGTCCAAGAGAGATTGACCTTGGTGAGGAAGAGGTCTTTATCTGAGAAATAAAAGAGGACCTACTAGGGGATGATAAGAAAAGATATTGAGATGCAGAGAAGGTACAAAGAAGTAACTCATGACAAATTGTTTCTATTTTCTTGATTAAATGTGAGGCAAGTTTCTCTGATAAGAGTGAAAGAGGATGGATTTAAGGAGAGAAGAGAAGATTTGGGGAGAGAATCAACCAGGGAAGAGTAAATGGCAGCTGTGGAGTAGGAAGAGCCCAAGTGAGCTTAGAGAACATAAATTGGTGAGGTTTTAGTCAGTTTACTCAGGTGACTGCCATTCAGCAGCACAGAGCAGAAACTAAGGCCAGAGATGACGCAAGCATCCCAAGACTGGAAGGAAAAGCAGAGAGAGGATGAAGAGGCAATGGATCCAAGGGTAGAGGACACTAAATGAAATAGTTCAAAGACACATAGTGGTGAGGATCTAGGAAATCAGCTGTAGAGGGGAATAACAAATACAACCAGGATCAGTGAGGCCCATGGAAAGATGGAGGCTAAGGAGAGGATGGGCAGATAGAAGTTCAGCTTTCTCGACCATACAGATGAAATGCTTTTGGACAGCAATGAACTCATTGAGTGGCCATTCTTACAATGGGTTGAGGTGCAATCCAGGTACTGATCACAGGGAGCTGGTGAACTGGGAACCAAATGTGTTTGAGGGAACGTCAACATGTTTATCAAAATCCCCATGGACTGAAAAAATTGTAGTTGTGATTGTTGAGACACAGTGAGAGCGCACAAATCATGGGGAACAGGAGATGCCCGGTAGGACCAGGGAAGCGATTTCTGTCTGAACTTTGAAAACAATGAAGAGAATAAGTTCTTCCAACTAAAGGCTGCTCAGCTTGACTTGGATTCCTGGGAAAATTCAAGGAGAGATTGCAAAGCAATGACGAGTGACATGGAAAAGGAAACCGAGTTTACCACAAACAAGCAGAGCCACACCAGACTTGCCCATTTCCTTTTTGACAAGATCTCTAGATCAGCAGATAAGGGGAAGGTCACAGGCAAATCTGAAAAGAATTTCAATGAGTTGTTGAAGGATGTTTTCCACCATCTTAGAGAGGGCATTCTAACTCAGGTCTGGGTGGAACTTCCAGTCATTAAAGTTGTTTTTGTTGCTCTTTAATTGTTTTTATTTGTGTCTAACTAACCTTGTGACCCCATTTGAGGTTTCTTGGAAAAGATACTAGAGTGGTTTGCCATTTCCTTCTCCAATTCATTTTACAGATAAGGAAACCATGGTCATTAGGGTGAAGTGACTTGTCCAGGTCACATAGCTAGTGAGTGTTTGAGGCTAGGTTTGAACTGAGGGAGTTTGAATTCAGGAAGAGGAGACTTCCTGACTCCAGCAATTCTATCCACTCTAGTAATCGAGATACCCAACATTCAAAGTATACTTCGGATTCCATCTCCCTCCTCCTTTACCTTGCATTGGTTATACACAATTACTGCTTGCACACTTTCTTTAGCAGATTTCTTTTAGGCACAGCTCAGGTGACTCTTCTCACAGGAAACCTTTCTGGATCTCTTGGGTTTATTTTCTCTTCCTCCTCTGTTTTTCTTATATTTACTTTTCCATTTGCTGGTTGTTTGACTCCATACCTGAGAGCAGTTGCTGTTTTCTTTTTCTTTTTTTCTAATTATATGCCCTGATGCTTGGTACACATTCAGCATTTAATAATTGCTTGCTGAATTGATTTGTACTGGACTAGAGGGCTCTGAGGAAAATTTTGATATGAAGATTCTTTGTAGGCAAAATAGGAAGAAATGGACTTGATTGTTGAGCTAGGTGGTTTCGTAAGTGGCTGAACAATTGGACCCAAAGAACATTTGTTAAGTAGTAGATTGATGTCAGATGGAGGTTAATCTCTTTGATTGGTCACCCAGATCTGTTCTGAGATTGACTTCAGTCTATATGTATAGAGGGGGAAGGATAGCTTATCTGATGGATGGCAGAACTGTCGTCTCCAAAGATCTCTCCAGGATAGACCAACAGGCTGAATGGCACAAGATAAAAATAGAGATAAATGGAATCAGCTGTGCAAGTCTAGAATCAAGGTGTCAGCAGAACATTCATGTCATTCTGGGCTAAATGAAGAGAACCTTGTTTCCAAAAATTAGAAGGTGTAAGACCCAATGTACTTACACTATTCGGACAATGTCTACAGTACTGGACTTAACCCTGGATGACACATATTTAAAAGGCCCTTGGTGAACTGGGAACTTTCCAGAGGAAGGCAACCATCTAAGGCAACAATAGAGTCCATTTAGCCTCATTTTACCTGCAAGGATTTTAAAGAATCCCAATGTTAAAAGCCTCTGTAGAGTCCTCTCATCCAATCCAAATCAGTTCAGGAAAAAAACTGTTAAATTCCTATTGTATGTCAGGCACTGTGTTAGGCTCAGGGTATATAGAGACAAAAGAAGGGGGCAGTGATCCAAGAATGACCTAGGATCCTATGTAGGAAATATTAAACATGTAAGGGGAAAAAGAGTTTTGGAAGAGATGTCTTAATTATATTGGGATATTTGAAGAGTTATCTCATGGAAGAGACTTTTTCTTCTTTGCTTCAGAGGGTAAAACTAGGTCAATGGGCAGTTTCAGGGAAGCAGATTTCAGCCCAAGACAAGCAAGAACAACCGCTTCATAACCAGAGCTGTCCAACAGTGTAATGGTCTTCCTGGGCATCCAGTGCACCAGGAACTATGGATCAAGGTGTTTGGACAGAGTCTGGATGTTGTGCTGTTTAGGTTATTGTGGAAAGGAGAACATTTGAAACTTCTGTCTCTTCCATTTCAGAGATTTTATCCATCCACAGATACACACAGATACACAGTTCAGAGACCCGTCTCAATCCAATATCATTTGTGATGGCAGTGGTCCTGAACCTGGGTTGTCCTCATGGCTCTCCCTCAGGGTAATCTGTGAGTTAATGTGTCATAGGAAGTGAATGCTGAACTTAGAATTTAAAAGTTGTTATTTAGACATTTTTCAATTATGTCTGACTCTCCGTGACCTCATTTCAGGTTTTCTTGGAAGAGAGACTGGAGTGGTCCAGCTCATTTTACAGATGAGGAACCTGAGGACAACAGGGTGAAGTGACTTGCCCAGGGCCACATCACTACTAAGTGTCTCAAGCCAGATTTGAACTTGGGAACATGAGGCTTCTTAACTCCAGGTTCAATGTTCTATCCCCTGCATCAATTAGCTTTCTTTGACTTAAGGAATTAAGGTGTTCATTTAAGACTGAGGTTCAAATTCTGCCTTTCACATTCACTAGCTTTTTGACCCTAGAAAAGTCACTTAACCCTCTCAGAGACTTGGTTCCCTCGTTTGTAAAATGCCAGCAATGGCACCTGCTTCCCAGTGCTATTCTGAGTCAAGGAGAAAATGTATGCCAAGTACTTTGCAAACTTCAAGGCACTTTCTAAGCAAGCGTTTTTATTATCATTAGCCATAGGATATATGGGTGACCAATCTCACAATCTCATTGGAGGTGACTGGGGAAACCTGCACCTGGTCAGAGTTCAAGGTAACGAAGCCAACAGTATTGACTTGATTCCCACGTGGGCTGATGGACTTCCTTCTGTCCTATGATCACCTGACACTCCCCTAACCCCATCTGGTCATTCTGCAAATTCTGCCCTTGCTCACAAGCAGCATCATCAGTGTAACCCTACCCATCCCTACTTCTTTTCTTCAAATCCAAGTCCCTGGCAATCAATGCTTGCTGACTCACTGACTGCTGGTAATACAGTTCCTAAAACATGTCTCTAATAGTGACTGAGGAGCATGTTGTTAGGACACAAAAGGTGACACACTAAGGCACCAAAGAACTGAATTTAAAGTGCTTTGAGATCCATAGTACACAAGCTAAGCACCGTCACTGTGTACATTGTTTCCCTTCCCTGTTACCTTTTGCAAAGTAGAAAGATGATGTTTATAGAGATGAAGGTACTTGTTCCAAGTCCTTCCATAGGCAAAAAACAAGGATTTGAACTCAAGTCCTCTACCTCCCAGATTCTGGGTGTGGCATAGATTGGATTAGATAGCTATAGAAGCTCTTTGCTAACTTACATCTTCTATAATTTTCTATAATTGTGCTTCCAGTGTCTCGTAGCTTTCCCTGGACTGTAAATTGGCATTTCAGAGATTTGTAAGTGGAAGTTTAGGAAAGAGATTTTGCAATTGTCTTCCAATCCATTTTCTGTCTCTTTTCATGTCTAGAAGATGCAGAAATCATGCATCTCCCCCAACATCCAATGGATAAAAACTCATCATCTAGTCTATAGCATACATTCTCTTGTTGGCCCTTGGACTTTCACTGGCTGTGATGGAAAGGCTGTGGCCACCAGCAGTATTGTAGAGCAGCTGTTTTGAACAGATAAGCATCTGAAAATGGTCTTGGAGAGGGAGATGGAAACTAACAGAAATGGAAACAGACTTTTCTTCTCCTGAGAAATGCAATTTATCCAGTTACTTAGGATCGACACATGCAGTAGATCCCCATAGCCTGTACTTCAGGACATTTGTCACCAGTCCTGATTTTCTGCTTGCTTTCTACTCTCCCCTGCACTTCTTGTTTCCTGCTCTAATCAACCCATCCCAGGAAGAGCAAACAGCTCCAGCTGACCTAGGAAGTTCCCTTGCTTTGAATAGAGAGAAAGACCCAGCAAGAAGGGGGCTTCCCTCTTGGTCTGGGTTTATTGTGACCCTGGGCAGCTAGGTGGTCCAGGAGACAGAGCATGGGACTTGAAGTTGGAAGACTCTTAAGATACTGTGTGATTCTGGGCAAGTCACTGAACCTTTGGGGGGGTATCTCAGTTTTCTCCTCTGCAAAATGGGGATAACACTAGCAGCTAACTGACAGGGTTGTTGGGAAGATCAAAGGAAATAACATATGGGAAGTCCCTTGGAAATCTTCAATAGCCATAGAAATGTTATCCAACTGTTTTCTAGGGTGCCCCTGTACCTTAGTTTTGCCACCTTTCCAAGGGGATTTTCTTGTGAGTTCAAAGCTATCAAGTAGTATCATCTACCCCATAAAATGGGGGTTAATTCTCCATTACATTTTGACTAAGATGGAACCAGGAACTTTGGTTAGGAATTCCCAGCTGCCATCAAACCTTAAAGCCTTAGCCTGCCTTTAGCGAGGGCCTACCTTGTCAGGCCTACCATGTCTACCTCTATAGTATTAGAGACCATGATCTTTAGAGATGGAATGGAGCTTAGGGATCACCGAGTCCAGTGCCCTCATTCCACAGGCCTATCTGACAGATTTTAGCACCCTGTTCTCCCTTTTTGAAGTTCTCTTTATGTAGTGTGTATTTACTCTGTGTATGCGTGTTTGCATGTATGTGTGTGCACCTCATGTTCTCCCCATAGAATCTAAGTCCCTTGAAGGCAAGGGTTTAGAATTTTGCATTTGTATTCTCCACACCTAGCACAGTGCCTGGTAAACGGTGGGAACTTAAGGAATGCATCCAATTGATTTGTTCACCCTTTCTCAAGGCAGCTAATCATAGAGATTCGTTGCTATATAGCTGCAAGGGACCTTACAGTCTGTTTATTTTAGCCTCCTCTGTTTACGAGTGAGGAAACAGAGAGTTAGAGTAGTGAAGTAAATTCTGGTAGTAAGTGGCCAAGCCATGTTTTGGCTTCATGTCCAGTAAAAGCTAGGTCAGTCCCTCACTGCCTCTGAGGGTGGTGACTGTCCCAGATCAGGGAACACAAACACAGCAAAAGGCAGTGAATCTTCTAGAATCCTAACACGAGCTTGAGGCAGCATTTGGGATTCCACAGGAAAGATAGGATGCAGAACCAGTGTGATCAAAGCAGCCAGGGAAGCTACCTTTGAATGGCCTTTGTGAGGGGTCAATGGTTTCTTAATATAGAAGGCAATAAATCTTTTTCACTTTGAGAGCTGCCAGTGTAGATTTCCTCTTCCCATCAGATATTGTGACCTCCTGGGTGCTGGCAGGCAGATCATAAAAGGAACAGTGGCTCATCTCTCTTCCCATGCCATGCCAGTTTCCTTTTTTCCACCAAGCTCCAGGCCATCTTTGCCAACTTTGATCTCTAGGCAAAGATTTGGGTTCTCCTGGATGACCGATGGATGTACTCTCTTGGAGAATCCAATTACATCACTTTTTGCCGAGAGAATACAGGTGAAAACAGGTGGAGCAGAGAGAGCTTTGGGAGGAGATGTAGGGCTCTAGGTAAGAGAAGATTTCCATGTAGTGGAAGGTGAGTCAAGCAGTTAATAGCACGTATGAGGTTCTTACTATGTGCCAGGCATTCTGCTAAGTGCTCAGGATGAAAAGAAAGACAAAAAAGCCACTGACCTCAGAGAGTTTACAACCTAGTAGGGAGACAATGAGAAAACGGTGTACAAACACAATATAAGTAGGATGTATCGGAGATGATCTCAGATAAAATAAACTCTCATCATGGAGTTGGGAAAGGAGCTTCAGATGGACATGCAAAGGAACATCTGACCCAGCTGCATGGCGTAGTGCACAATCCAGTGTTGGACTGCAGGGACTGTAGGGGTTATTTTGACCCTCTAGGGGGTAGGTGTGAGGGGTTATTTCTGTGTTTGTGGGGAGTGTGAATGAGGGTGGTAATAACCATGTCTACCCTCTATAGTAATAGAGACCATGATCTTTAGAGATGGAATGGAGCTTAGGGATCAGAGTCCAGTACCCTCATTTCACAGGAAAGACACCTGGGGCCCGAAGGGAATTGACTTCCCCAAGGTAACAGGAGTCATCAGCTTGGATTTGAGACCAGGTTCTGTGGCTCCGTGTCTAGGTCTCTCTCCCCTGAATGGCATTGCCCATAGATTCACAAGATGGGGGAGAGGGGGCACAGAAGTTCTCAGATATCAGATCACACCTTTGACCAGAATGAGAAAGATCTGTCTCAGGAAAACATTGCTCTGGGGATCCAACCAATGTGAGACCCAACACACCTCATGCAGCTTACCCTGGATTCAAGAGCTTGAGGTTCAGGTTTTGACTCAGTTAAGAGATCTGGCATCTGTAGGAAAGCAGTGCTATCATCCTGCATCTTCCCTTGTCCTCAGTTGGGAGGAGCCACAGTCAATTATTGACATTATAAAATGTCTTATAGCTCCCTTAGATGATCCTCCAGGTAGACGTGAGATGTAAACTCAGAATTTCTTCCAGTGAGTCACCAGAAGCATCACTGACATCATCATCTCTTTTCTCAAGGAAGGCTTGGCTTTTCCATCTATAAAATGGACATATGAAAACTTGCTATAGGAAAGAAATATTCCCATGAGATATTATGGAAGTGTGATGTGTAAAAATTTCAAGAGACATAATGTCTAGGTAATTAATCATTTTATTAGTTATTCTAGTGAATAATTAACAAAAGGGCAGTCATTAGGTCTTCCTTCATAAAAAGTGATGAATCATGGGGGTTGGTGAACACTTACATGACCTTGGAAGAGTGTTTCTGAAAGGCTGCCATTATTAGCAATTAATGAGAGAATTAATATGACAGTGAGAGGCAGAGCTATTCTAGTGAGGGGTGGTGTGGGGAAAACATGAGTTTGATTATCTCTCTTACTCCAGACCATCCTGAAGTTTAGGCAACGTAGACCAAGCGCCCAACCCTGAGCAGAGCATCACAGGCCCAGAATTCGTATAGATCCGATTCTCTTTTTAAGGTTTTTTTTCAGTTGGGTACGGTAACAATTCTACCCAGATAAGATAATCCAGTTAGGGGAAATTTGTGGGCAAAGTCAGTAGTGTCCTTCAAAGACTGGCTGTATTAATGTACAAGTGTTTATTTCTGAATGAGAAATTAAAAAAGCAATTTTAATCTCAATTAATATTTGGTTATTAATATGAGAAAATAATCATTTCTCTCAAAAGAAAGCTGTTTGTGTATATGTATTGAAATTCTCTATCCCCTCTTTTTCTGTCCTTTCCCAAACATTTCTCATCAAGATCAATCAGTTAAGAAGCTTTTATCTAGTCCTATCTGCTTTGTGCCGGACATTAGGCTAAGCCATTGGGACCTATATGAAAAAGAAAATGAACTGCCCCCTGCCTTAAAACAACTTATATTCTAGGACTCAAACATCTCTGGTTTAAGTCACAAGGTACAGGTCCTGTATTTTCTGCTTCTCCACTGAGAGGCATCCACTCATCCCCAGACTGGGACGTAGCGACTAATCTCTAGTTCAAAGCTTTCTGAAGAAATAGGCAAGGGCTAGTGAGGAAGGGTTTTGTATTCAAGTAAAACTTCAGAGGATGCTTAGAGGGGGAATCAAATCACCCATGCTGGACCCAATATGGAATTCTGGGAGATGAGCCCAGATCTGGGAACGACCTCTTCTTATAGGCTCTTTTTATAATTCATAGGATCACATCCTTCAAGCTAGAAAGTATTTCCAAAGACATCCAGTCTAACCCCCTCACTTTTCAGAGGAAGAAATGGAAACTGAGAGAAAGCAGGTGACTAAACCACTCAAGGTCACGCAGGTACAATGTTGCAGATCTTGGAATCAACCTCAGTTCTGTGAATCCAAATTCAGCCCTTTTCCAAGATTCCCAAATTTGAATTAGAGATAAAAAAGAAATCTTGACATTTACTGTGTCCAAAAATATATGTCTCCTTGTCTAAATTTAGTTCATCATTTCTTAGTCAGGAGGTGGATAGCATGTTTCATCATCTACGCACTGGAATCATAATCAGTTATTGCTTTGATCAGAGTTCTTAATGACTCAAATTGATCTGTATTTACAGTAATGCTGTCACTATATGAATTTTTCTCCTGTTCCTACTCACTTTACTTTGCATCTGTTCATGCAAGTTTTCTTAGGTTGCTCTGAAAACACCCCCTTCATCATTTCTTATAGAATAAAAGTACTCCATTATATTCAAATGCCATGATTTATTCAGTCATTCCCCAGTTGATTTGCCTTCCCTCAGTTTTCAGTTTTTGCCACTAGAAATACATATATGTGTGTATGTATGTATGGATGGAGGTATATGTGTGTATGTATATCACATGAGACCTTTCTTTGATCTTTTTAGCTTGTAGGAAGGCTGAGCAGTCATATTATGAGGTTGCAGAGTATGCACAGTCTAGAAAGTTTTTGGACATCATTCCAACTTGCTTTCAGAATGGCTAGACCAATTTATAGCTGCAAATCTTTAAAAAATATCATGTATGTCAAGGCTCTCCCCTCTCTAGTCCATCCTCACCAAAGACCCATAAATGATATTCCTAAAACATATGTCTGACCATATCTCTCCTCTGTTGCAGAAGCTTCAGGAGCCCCCTATCAGGCCATTGTTATTACAATGAATCCTTTAGGATCTAATTCAATGGCTCTGCTTGGCATTTAAAATCCTCCTCAGCCTGGCTACAGTCTACCTTCCCAGACTTACTCTGTTTCACCTCTTTCCTCCCTCATTGGGGCATCCAATCTGATCCTCTTTCAGTTTCTTACATATGGCACCCCACAATGTAATTCTCTTTTGCACAGGATATCTGTGAGATGCCAGGAATCCCCTCTTTCTTCATCTCTGTGTCTTAGAATTCCCAATTCCCCTCCAAGCATCTTTTAAGCACTTCCTGTAACCCAAAGATTACTGGGAGCTCTCTCCCCTTCCCTGCTCCCATGACCTTGGACTTCTTTGACATATCCTTATGTATGTACATAGCGATTTCTTTGATCACTTGAGGGAAGGAATTGCATCGTTTATAGATGCATATCCCCAGTGCCTGGACCCAGTGCCTAGCACATGATGGACACTTAAATGCTTCTTGAGCAAATTATTGAGTGAGTGCAAGAGAGATTGTTTTCCTCGTGCTTTACCTCCAGAAGGCAGAACTCAAGAACAATAGGTGGAAATATCAAAGAAGTGAACCTACCCTTGAAGTATAGAACCCAACTAGAGATATCTTCCAATAGGACAGGCAGTTCAGTCAATTGTGGGTGGTTTGCCATTTCTGGAGGTGATCAAGCAGAGACTGAATGGCCACTTTATGGCCATTATAGAAGGAATTCTGTGTGAGGCACAAGTTGTACTAGATGTCATCAGAAGGCTCTTTTAACTTCAGATTCTTGAATTCTGGAGTTGGAATTTAAAAGACAGGTAAGATTTTAACAGACAAAGTGGTCAGAGTTGGGGGCAGAGCTGTTGGTAAAGATATTTCAGAAGCAGAACACTGAGTGGGCTATAAGATGGGAGATCAGGGTAGTGGGGTCTGGAATACCTACTCATTAATTATTCTCAGGTGAATATAATTTAGTGGGATGGAACTGTGGGATGAAGGAGAATCAGATTGGTGCAAAGAACCATTTATAAGTCAGAAAAACTGAGGAAGCTGCTAATGGAATTAAAGTTGGCACTAGTATGAGAGGAGAAATGACATTCAGGGAAAGGCATCCATTTTTTCCCTAACTAGAATAAGATGAATAGGATAATTCCAATGGAATTTTATTATATTTTTTTAGACCACTGTAGTGGTCTGGGGTTCAGGAGCCCAAAGATCATAACCTGTGTCTGTCCCACTAACTCACCATTGTGACTTCTGTAGGGTTATTTACCTTCTCTCAGCCTCAGTTTCCCCATGTGTAAAGTGAGATATACACATGAGTATGTGCGCCCATGTGCATGTGCAAAACTTGTACATGCATATGTGATCATGTGCACAAATATGCAGAACAAATGTGCACATTTTGAAGACAAAAAAGGAAGATTATTGATTAGCCTACAATAATTCTTTATGTTTGTGTAATCTTGATCTTTTCAAAGTCAAACTGCCTCATCTCTTTATTCACCAAACCCAGTGTGCCCATGCCTGCCCTCTAGCTCCAAGAGCACCTATTTGTAGGGAGCCTCAGGTCAGTTGAAGCAGTGGAAGGGCTTTGGAAACCACATAACACTCAAGGCATGAGCAGGATTCATCAAGATTCCTTAGTCTACTTCAGATAGGCTCTGTTGCTGTGGGTTAGTTATTTCGCATCAGTCCAGCACTTTGCGACCCCATTTGAAGTTTTCTTGGCAAAGTTCTGGAGCAGTCTGCCATTCCTTCTCCAGCTCATTGTTCAGATGAGGCACTGAGACAAATAGGATTAAGTGACTTGCTCAGCATCACACAGGTAGTAAGAGTCTGAGCCCAGATTTGAACTCAAGAAGATGAGTCTTCCTGACTCCACACCCAGCACTCTAACCATGTGTTCTAACCATGGTCCTCCTTTCCCTCTGTGTCCACTATCATTTAACGCTGCCAATATGGTAATGCAGATCTTTGTCCCAACAAAAAGAGCAGCTCTAAGTATTCCTGTCCTTTTCCTCTTTAATTTGTCTTTGAGTACAGATTTAGGAGTGGTAGCAGAAGGTCAAAGGATAAAGACAGTGAAATGACTGTTCGGGTGTAGTTTGAAATTGCTTTCCAGATGGGCTGCACCAGTCATTCCACCAACAGGGAATCTGGGCGTAGGTATTCTCTCAGCCCCTCAGACAGTTTTCATTTTAATCTGGTGTCATATTCTGAGAGGCATCAGGTGGAGGAAAACTAGGCTGGCTTTGATCTTTATTCCTCCAATTATTAATGACTTGGAGCATTTTTTATGGTTAATGATGGCTTGAGTTTCTTCTTTAAAAAATTTGCTGTTCACACGCGTTGAACATTTGTCAATTGCTGAATGGCTTTTGCTCTTATGCATTTGAATTGATTCCCTCTATATCTTTTTAAAAATTAAAAAAATTACTTATTTGTTTTCAATTTTCAACAATCCCTTCCATAAGTCTTAAATTTTCTCCCTCTCTCTCTCTCCTCCCTGAGATGGCATGCAATATTATATGGGTTCTACACATACATTCTTAAACACATTTTCACATTAGTCATGTTGCATAGAAAAATTAAAATGAGTGGGAGAAACCATGAGAAAAAACCAAAACAAACCAGAACATAAAAGAAGAGATAAAAATCTGCTTCTTTCTGTGTTCAAGTTCCATAGTTCTTTCTTTGGGTGGGGATGACATTTTGTCTCAAGTCCTTTGGGAATGTTTTAGGTCCTTGCATTGCTGTGAAGGGTTTAGTCTATCAGGAACGATCCTCACACACTGTGGCTGTTACTGTGCATAATGTTCACCTGGTTCTGCTCATTTCACTCAGCATCAGTTCACAAAGTCTTTACAGGTTTTTCCAAAGTCCAACTGTTTGTCATTTCTTATAGCACAATAGTATTCCATTACATTTACATGTCACAGCCTATTCAGACATTCCCCAATCGATGGCCATTCCCTTGATTTCCAGTTCTTGGCCACCAGAAAAAAAGCTGCTATAAATATTTGATTCCTTCTATACCTTGTAAATGAATATTTCGTAAGAGAAACTTGCTGCCTGTGTTGCTCCCTGCCCCTCTCCCCGGTTAATTCCTTCCTTTCTAATTTTAGTTGGGTTGGTCCTACCTCTGGAAAAAACAATCATGTAATTGGAATTGTCTTTATTTCTGTTTTATGATCTCCTTTATCTCATGTTTGGTCACGGCATTTTCTCCTGTTCATAAATTCTACAGAAAAATGAAATTTTTCCCACTCTAATTTGTTGGTCATGGGACCTTATGTATTTAAATCACATATCTTGTTGGAACTTATCTTTGATGTGGAGGTAGGTGTTAGTCTACATCTCATTTCTGTCCTGCAGCTTCTCCATCCCCATCCCGAACCAAAATTTTGTCAAGCAGGATGCCCTTAGGCTGGTACCTGAGGTCTTTGGGCATATGGAGCATTGGCCTACTGCGTTCTTTGCTTTCTGCACGTTGTGTATCTCATCTGTTTCACTAATCAACCTTTCCATTTCTTCACTGGTGCTAAATCTCTTGGATGATCCTAGCTTTGAAGCATAGCTTGAGATAGGGCACTTCTAGGATCCCCTTGCCCCCATTCTTTTTTGTTATCACCCTTGAGATACTTGACCTTTTGTTCTTTCAGATGAATCTCATTATCATTGTCATCATCCTCATCATCATCTTATTATTGTCATTAGTTTATCCCTATAAAGTAATCCTCTGGTACCCAGGTAGGTGCGGCACTGAATCAGTAAGTTTTGACATTCCTTCTGCTTTAACATTCTAGGAGTCTGTGACACTTGAATCAGTGGCGTTTCAGTCTTTTGAATGATGACAAGCAATATAACTCATATGATTCTGAAACATCACTCCATCTCTCTAGGTTTGTTTCCTCATTTGTAAATTAAGGAGATTGTTCTGTATCATGTACAAGTTCCCTCTTAGCTAGAAAAAAATCATATTTTAATAGTCATTTTCCTTTTGCCAAACCCTTCACAAAAATTATTCTAATCCTGGCTCCCAATCGGTCTAAGTGCATACCCAGAGGGTCAGGTGACTCATAGATTCTTCCTACTCAGAAGAAAGCTGAGATGATAGACTCCCTTCAAGAATTTTCTCTCATGCCAAGTTGGACTTTTTTAAGGTAGGTCTGAGCTGGCGTGGTGGAATTTTCAGGGTGTCTTGACTCCCCAGAGCTCCAAGTCTGTTCCTCAGCTCTTCACTCAACATTAACTGATTGTGTCTCTTCCCCAAGACCATTTTGGGTTACTTGCCTCAGGCATGAGAATTGCTAGTGACAGCTCTGGGTAGATGTGAAAGTGGATAAGCTCTTCCAGGCTCAGTCTCTGAGTATGATCATCAGAACAAAAAGGCAGCCTGGACAGTGCATACCTCTGGCCCTGCATGACTCTGGTTGCATTTCTATACCAAGGAAAATAAACTGATGACTTCTGGACTCAGACTGGATCTACCAGGCACATTTTAACTGGAGGTCAGTGGAAGGCTCAGTCCTAGGGTAAGAACAAAGAACCTTGGACTTACAGATCAAAGGGTCACCAAGGCCATTGAGTCCAACTCATAGTTTCACAGCTGAGGGAACTGAAGCTCAGGGAAAGGAAATAACTTTTTCAAGGTCACATTGGTAATAAGTGTCAAAGGCAGGATTTGGACCCAGGTTCTCTGACTCCAGATTTAGTGCTCTTTCCTCTATGCTGGCTTTATACATCGGTCAGTGATTCAGTCCTTGGAATAGGCCTAGAAATGCGTTGGCTTCTCTACATTTGAGCCATAGACTGCATCCAAAGAGAAGCTAGGACCAACCAGAACCCTAAGTCCTCCCCTCTATGGACCTTTCCTAATGCAAGAACAAAATGGGGCAGGAGGGAGAGGGAGAATCTGCTGCTGGCATGAACCCAGCATGGTATTCAAAGTGCACTTAAATGGGTAGTTGTGGTTTGACCTGAACTGGGTATCGGAAGTTAGCCTCTAGCCCCATCAGAAGGCTCCACAGCAGATGGGGAGGGTGGCCACCAAAGCCCATTTAATTGGCACTCAGTTCTCCAGTTCAGCCTACACCCTCTGTGAAGACAAAGCCCAAGGGACCTTTGCAGCATTTCTATTTTTCAGGGAACCTAATCGACTCTGAGTTCTCATTTGCTTCATTTTCCTCTTTTCTCTGGAAAAACAAATGCATTTTCCATAGCTGAGGAAATCATTAAAAAACCATCTTCATGTAAATAGGGTCCAACAGAATAAAACTAGAAAAGAGGAAAAGAGGCCTTATACCTCTCTCACCACCTCTGTTTTTCCATTACTATTGCTATCTCTGTTACCATTTCTTTCTGTCTCCACTTATATATATGTGAACATCTAGGCTCATACTCACATATAATATATACATGTATGCACATACATAAGTACATGTACATACATGCACACATACATGTGTGCATATGCATATGTTGACACCTGTAGTTTCATCATTCAGGGAAATTTCCTTTATTATTTCTAATCATCAACTCAGATGTTAGTTTAGAGAGCTTCCTGGGACAATGAAGAGAGGCCTGGGCAACTTGTTCATGGTCCTTAAACCTCTGTGGTTCAGAGTAGGGCCTGGAAGCCAGGTCCTTCTGACCTCTAACTACTACCTTCCCTCTGTGTGGGTATAAACTATCTGAGGGACAGAACCCCTGATTCTGCTGGAGACAGCTCACCAGCCTCACATGGGACATCGCAAATGCCTGCTGGTTGGGAGCCATTCTGAAAATGTAGCTCATACCAAGGGATGGAGCTCTGAGGAAACCTCTGTAAATCATGGACCTCAGCCCAATGCAGTGATTTGATTAGCATCAAGGACTTGAGTGATTAGAAAAGAGCCGTGTAATAAGAGGAAGGGATCAATCAGCCACTTCATAAGCATTTCTTAAAGACTCATGCTTTGCTAGGCACTGGTAGCAGCCCAGCATCCCAACTGTTCTAATAGTTATGAACTATTAAAGAAACAGAGGTAATCCTCTCTATGGTAAGACGTGAAGGACAGTGGCCTAGGCTACAAGGGCATGTTGATGGTGCCGCCCACCACAGTAAAGTGAGTAGCCACATCCATGAGAGTCATAGAAATATCAAATGATCCTGAAAGATAACAGAGTGTGTCCTGTGAAAGCCATCTGGGTTCTCTGTCTATGGTAGTGGGGAAAGAAGACAAGACACAGAAGGCTGCAACAGCTTTTTCACCAAAGTTGTTTGACTGAGTGTTGTGCTAGAGTTCTGATCCATGCTCTTTGAAGCTGCTAGGGGAAGGATGCATTCAGCTCTCTGAGTGCAGAGGGAGGGAGTTGGGGGTAGTGGAGCGGAAGGGGTTAGGGTTGAGATTGAGTGAGCTTCAAGGCTTCTTTGCTCTCTAAATCTGAGACTCCTGGGAATGGTTCCTTGGGTCCAATGAGAGAACGAAAGACTCAGAAAGCATCATGGTATGCTTTTCTCATGCTGCTTCTGCTTTTCTGCTTGTGTTTGGGAAATGTGAAGACAATTCACAGCACAGAGATGCTATTCTGAAATACCGCAGATGTGATCACTGTCAGAAGGTGCCTTGGCACAGATTATCCCCATGCACTTAGGTGGAGGAGTCTGTGGGACTGCCTTAAACAAACCTGCTTTTTGAGTCCGCAAGATCATCCACACGGCCCTCTGCTACTTCAGAGATGCAATCAATTCTAGAACAGTATTGGCTTTTCTTTCTGTCTTCCACATGTCCACAACGGGAACTTTTCCTGTGGTTTTATCTATTCCATTCATGACCTTCTTTGAGAGGGAACCTTTGGACCTGAAAGGGCTTCCCTTGGAACAAGCTACATTTTCAGAATGGCTCCCAACCAGCAGGCATTTGAGATGTCCCATGTGAGGCTGCTGAGCTGTCTCCAGCAGAAGCAGGGGTTCTGTCCCTGATCTATTTAGGGGCTCCTCAATGACTAATGAGGCAAATCTGGGACAGGCAGGTTTTGACACAATTCAGACAGCTGTTTCCACATGTGAAATTTGGATTTAGACTCTCAAGTTGCTATTTTTATTGGATCCTTCTCATCATTCACTAGGATGACATTTTGCAGGTGTTGGTACCTTCATGGGGTCTGATTTCTAACTGCCAATCCCCCCACTGTGTCTCTATCTGCCTCTATGTGTTTCTCTCTGTGTCTCTGTCTCTGTCTCTATCTATCTTTTCCTGTGTCTCCTTCTGTCTCTGTGTGTCTCTCTCTGTGTCTCAGTTTCTGTGTGTATGTCTCTCTACCTCTTTCTCTCCACTTTCTCCCTTTCTTCTCTCGCTCTCTCCTTTCCTTTTCAAAAAGCATTCATGCCATTCTGTTTCCATTTCTAAAACACCATGTTTGCATGTGTAAGACACCTTTGAGATATGAAGAGCACTTATACATATATGCATCTTGATGTTAACAAATAAAAATGTTTAGAGAAAGAACCCAAGAAGTCCTTTCTATTTCCAGTTCTCCCTCATTTTATGAGTGTTGAAAATTTGACCAATCCAGAGAGTTTAAATTCCTTGCCCAAGTAGTTTGCATCATATCTGGGACCAGGCTTCCAGGACAATGCTCTTGGAGAAGGAAAGAAAGGGAATGAGAGGATGCTGTCTTCCAAGATTAGGAGATCCATCACATAGAAGAGGGATCAGACCTCAAACAAAGGAATTAGGGGTAATGAGGAAAAACTGAAGAGAAGTAGATTTAAGCTTGGCATCTAGAAAAATTTCCTAGCAAAGCTTTCGTCACAGGGATTGAAATGCCTTTAGGTAGTGGTGAGGCCCACTTGCTTAACATCTCCAGTTAGGTCCTAGATGATGACATCTTGGTCATGTCATAGATGTGAAAGTAGGGTTGCACTTCATGGTTTGAGATCCCTTCTCACCTTGTGGTTCTTTCTGCTTTACTTACCCTGAGGTATTTCGAGATGAAAATGCTTTACTTCCAGGCATATACCTGGCTCAATAGTTCTAAGTGTCAACTTTAAATGAGGTTAGAGACAAGGTTCTTCTCCACCCAAAAGTATCATCTAGGCTCTTCTATCTTTATATTTTCATAGAATTACATGTCTAGGGCCCTAAAGGAGCTCAAAAGTCACTTAGAGAAACTTCACCATTTTACAGATGAGGAAAATGAGGCCCAAATAGTTTGCCCAAGATTACACAAATAATAAATATCAGAAGCGGGATTTGAAATCAGTTTCTGTGACTCTCACGGCAGAGCTCATTCCATTGTGCCATGCTCTCCCCTTCTATTGTCAACATATGCCCCCTGATGTCATAAACATGTTTCACAAAGAAAATAAGAATTGGGGTCTATAAAATTTCCTTGTGTTTAGCTCTCTAGGCTCAGTTTTACATGGAGGCACTTTCTCAATGTGCCCTGGGACTAGCTGGCTTGGTGGAGTGGAGCATCATATCATGCTGATGAAGACCAGATCATATTTGGATGCCAATGTAGGCTGACTCACATCATCGCTTTCCACAACCTCAGTCTGTCAGCCTGATCTCAGCCAACTGATTTACAAATGTGTGCCCTTGGCCACAAGAGAGACTAAGATTGTTAGGTCAATACTAATCCATCATTGTGTCTGGCACCATTTATCTTGCATCTCTCATGCCTTTAAGCTCAGAACCAGCCTTTGTGTACAGCCAGCAGATTTCTGTGGCCTGGACTTTAGAACTTGAGGAATGATAACTAAAAACATCTCTGAAACTCATGTTAGGAAGGTGGGCTTCTTCTGAAGTGAATGTATTAGTATTGCCAGGCAGGGGTTCCCACACAATACCCTCCATATGACATTTGTTCTGAAGAAACTAATTTGTGGGATCATGTCCATCAATGAGACATCCTCTTTTCTTGTTGAGGTGAAATGTGATTATTAGTCCTGGCTAACAGCTTCATGGGAGCCTCTGAGCTGCTCAGTAATGTATATTTATGAACTGGAGTTCAGTGAGGATGAGTTCACGGTGATAAGCTCAGTCTACCAGATACAGGAAGCACCTGCTCATCCATGTGCCTTTTGGGGCTTTGCTCCTGCCTTGCACACTTTTTGGAGGAGCATTCTTATGGCACACGATTTGTTCCTCTCCTTGGACCCGTGGAAATCACCGAGGGCCTTTCTCTGAGGAAAATGCCTGTGCTTCTTTGCTACTTAACTTTAATTCTGATGGCCAGTTCTCTGCATGGACTTTATCCAGTGGAAAGCTCAGTGGAGGAGGTAGACCATTATCTGACAGGAAAGGGCTTTGCATTTCCTAGATTTTCATGATTTTCTTAGGAGGCAGATTGTATATGATATTCAATTCAGTGATTATTTATTAGATTTGTTTGTACAATGTGTACAGTCACAACTGTGCACAAACACTGTGCTATTGCTGTCCTCCTTGACTTTACAGTCTGTTGAGAAGATATAAGCTGACACGTAAAGATACACAAAGATAAATAAATATAAAATGCTTGGAAGAGAAAGAGAATGCTAGAAATCAGCAAAATGGAATCAGGAGAGGTTTTTATAAAAGGTACACCTGAAATACAGAAAATAAGCCCTTTTCATAGGAAACTAAGCCCCTATTAGGAGTGAGGGAACTGTACCAAGTGCTGAAAACACAAAGTAAGGTAAAAATTTTTTGACAGTTCCTGCCCTCAAGGAATTTACATTGTAATGGGATGAAGACACACCAAAGGGACCAGAAAAATGTATGTGGTGGAAAGAGGTTCCTGTTGGTGGTATCTGTGGGGGGGGCGGGGCAGGGTGAACTACGGGAGCCAGAAACAGGGTTCTGAGGGGAATGAAGATTGACCTAGATCCCTCCACCAAAAGGAGGCACCAGGAAGAGCTCATCAGTGGGAGGACAAAACTTCAGGAAAGATTGTAGTTTGGAAAGGTTGTGATAGTTGGATGCCAGGCCCAAGGTGCTAAGAAATACCTAGAAGACACTGAAGTAATCAATATGACCTTAGGAAGGTTGGAATGAATGAGGTGAAGGAGCAAATGAGAACGTTTTATTTAGTAGTAAGGTGCCTTGTGTGAGATCGATGCTAAGTGCTGGAAATAGAAATACTAGGAGAGAATACAGTCTTTGCTGTCAAGGAACTTACGTTCAATTAGAGAAAGACAATATATGTGAGGACGTGGTAGCCTTGGCAGAGACTTTTGGACAACTTTGTCCCTGTATGCTGAGCAGGGGCATAGGGTACAAAGTGATTGAAATGTGGATTTGACTACTCTTCTCTGACTGAGAGGTGGAAGGGGAGAGTATATACGTTGACGGGATGGCTTGGAGGTGTTTGGGAAGTGGGATGGTAGATATGATAGCTCACTAGTCAGAGCCTGAGGGCATAGGGATAAGAGCTCCGTTCAAATACCTTTGAAGAAATCTAAGGATTCTGGGAGGAAAAGAAGAGCGGAGTCCCAACTCTGAAGGATGAGGTATGGGGTCATGGGATGTAATCTTGGGGAGCCACCAACAACCTGTTGTGACTAGAAGGTAGCATGCGCAAAAAGGTATCACTTGGAATGCCTAGGAAGATTGTTTGGAATCAGATGGTAAAGGTCGTTAACCACCAGGCTGAGGAGTTGGCATTTCATGCTTGAGGTCATAGAGAAATGCTAACAATTCTTGCAATGGGCATGATCAGGCCTGTGTCATGGGGAGCTTGTGTTGCTGACTCTTTGGATTATTGATTGGAAACAGAGTCTGGAGGCTCAGAAAGCAACGATTCTCTTTCTATTGATTGTGGATCTTTACTCAGCTTCTTCCCCTTTCTGAAAAATTACCCATTTTTGTGACCTTCTATGGCTTTTATCAACTTCCCTGCAGGTTCCATTTTCCTCTCTGGGGCAGCACTGATACCTTACCTACTCATCACCAGGCTGCATGCCCACACACATAGCCTTGGAATTATGAAGCCCTGAACAAGGGGAAATAATAACATTTATTTATATTTATGTTATTTATAATAACAGTTATTAAAGGGAAGTGAGGCAAGAGTCAAAGTTCTTGCCCACCTTCTGGTGATAACAAGCACTGAGCTAGCAAGAAATTCCCAGCACAGAAATAAAACTGTATTTCTTACATTCAAAATCATGCTAAAAGGTTGAATATGGGTCTCAATGGCTTGTGATGCGCAGACTTACACCAGCCACTTTGCAAGGACCAATGCCTATGGGCACAGAGATGTTTGACTTTCCCTCCTCCTGAGATGCTTGGGGCCTCAGGGCTGCTAACAATCAGAGTTTCTGCCAGCTTAGCCACTAGAGATTTGGAATAAATGTTGTAGCCACAATATCAGAGGCACTGAGTCTAACCTGGGCCCAAGGAAGAATCCTGAGGCCATGCTGCCACTGCTTGAAGGCTTCCAGTGCAGAGACCATCTGCATCCATCATAGGGCCACTGAAACACTGACATAACTGCCCACTACCAAGGACAGGGCAGACGAGGAATCACAGATATGACTTGGTAGTTCAGCTTTGCTTTGTGGGGAAAGGGGGGAGAAGAACCATACATTGTGTACAAAGCGAGCTGTTGGGAGGCAGCGAAGGTGCTGCTCGTTAATTCTATCTCATATATATATATATATATACATATAATATATATATAACATATATACACACATATGTATATACACACAAACACATATATACACATACATATATATGTATATATGTGTGTGTATATGTATGTGTGTGTGCATGTGCGTGTTTCAGGAGTTTCTTTATTAGGAATGGGCAGCTAGAGTGAGGAAAACTCATCTTCATGAGTTTAAACCCAGTCTTAGCCACTTAATAGATGTATGATCCTAGGCAAGTCACCCTGTTTGCCTCAGTTTCCTCATCTATAAGATAAGTTGCAGAAGGAAATGGCCAACCACTCCAGTATATTTACCAAGAAATCCCCAAATGGGGCCACAGAGAGTCAGGCACTACTGAAATGACTGAAGGACATCATAAGTGAATAATCCTTTAAATCTTAATCTCCTGCAGGTGAATAACTGGTTTTTTGCATCTTTTTTATCCCCAATGCTTAATACAGCATCTGGCACACTATAAACACTTCATAAATGTTAGCATTTATGGTGATGTGTCATTCCTAGAGTGTGGCGGGCACTATATGGGAGCTCTTGGTGTGTAAAACTGGCCTCAGGGACGTTTCTCTGAAACAGTCTTAGGTGATTGCCAGGGGTCAGTGAGAGGCTAAGCCCTCCCTGCATGTGTCAGGGGAAGCATTTGATTCCAAATGTTTACAATTACATGATCAGCCCACTAGTCTCTATATACCAAATGGCCATTCTTTCTATTAAAAAGTACTTAATGTGAGATAAAGAGTGGTAATTTGGTAGGTTAGGGAGTGATGGCGGTGGAAGGCCCATTGGGTCCTGTGTCATATGCCTAGAGTTTTTATACCTATTTATTAAGATTTTAACTTATCAATTAGCAGTTAATTAAGCAGTATGTAGTCCTGGTACGTACTCAATAGACCTTCTGTACCTGGACCACTCATAGCCTTCCTGCAATGGCCTAGTTATCAGACCAAAAGCTATAGATATGATCTAACCAAAGAATGCATACATATATGTGTATATGTATGTATGCTTATGTGTTTATACATGTATATATGTGTGCATATGTAAATATAAATACATATTCATTTTTAGTAAGGCCTGCTTTGTTTAAAGGCATACTTTCTGGTCTTGGAAAAATTCTAGAACATCTGGATCCCTAAGTGTTGGGGGCTACTTAAGTGTTTGTTTTTGTAGGTTTGGAGGAAATTAACTGGCAAGAGTTGGCATGAGGGAACAAGATGGTAGCTCTAGACACTAGTCTGGAGAGTTTTTCCAGGCAGATGGCAATGAACTTGAGTGAAACCCTTGTCCAGGGTCAGTTCTGAGTACCTTGGGCATTATCGCCCAGAGAGAATCAGGGTGGGGCCATGGAGGTGGATGAAAATGACAAATACCAGCTTGGGAGCCAAGAACATGGTGGAGGATGGACTGTCCAAATGCAGACTTTTGAGGTGATGCCTTAGGACTCTACTTCCAGGAACAACTTAACGAAGATGATTTTCATGATAACCCTGTGCTCTTTTTCAACTTGTTCCCCATCTCTAGCCATTAGATCAATTTCCCATGTATAGCGATGCTCAGTTCAGCTCTCTTGAGAGTTTCCTTCTTCTTGAGAATGTGGTAAAGATTCATGACGAGCATAAGGGATGCTCATTTGCAGTCAGAAGTACCTCTGACATCTTTCAAGGCCCACAAGCCTTGTTCTCAAAACTTATAAATCATTCCTCCAGATGCACAGGGACACAGACAAAAGTGTTACAAGAGCCTTCACTCACACTTGCAGAATGCACTTTGAAAAGGTCCCTAATGCTTGTATAGCATCTTCCAAGCACCTTCCCAAGCCTAGATTTGACACATGACCCCAGAAGGCAAATAGAAGCTATGCTTCTTGAGGGGAGAGACTGTTTCTTTTATGTCTATCATCAATCAGTCAACCCCTAACTCTGTGCCAGCCACTGTTCTAACCCCTAAGATACAAAGTAACATAAAAAAAACTGAAATAGCAACAGCAGCAAAGCACCATCGCTGCCCTCAAGAAGCTCCCATTCTAAAGGGAGAGGCCAAAAGGGAAATAGTTATATTTATAAAATACGTACGTCCAGTGTAAATGGAAAACAATCTTTGCAGGGAGGCAATGCCAAGCAAGATTTGGTAGGGAGGGATCAGAAATGGCCTCTTTAAGAAGGTATGACTCAAACTCCATCTTGACAGAAGCCAGGAGACCTGAGTGAGGAGGGAGAGGCTGCCAAGCATGAAGGGCGGTATAGAAAAAGCATGGAATTGGGAGATGGAGCATTGTGTGTGAGAAAGAGCAAATAGGCTGGCAGGCAGAGTTATAGTATGTGCCTAGGGAGTGGGGTATAAGAAAACAGGAAAGATAGTTAGGGGATCATGAGCAAAGGATCTTAAGGGTCCCAAAGAGTATTCGATGTAAATTCCAGAGGTAATAGGGAGTAATTGGAACTTACTAAGTAGGGGTGACATTGTCAGACCTACCCATTAGCCGAGTCAGGGATGGTTTGGAAAAGTGAGTAGAAGGCATGCACTAGAATAAGGCTGTATAATGGAGAGAAGGGGACATATATGGGAGAAGCTATTAAGGGAGACTTGACAGTAGCTTGAATATGCGGTGAATGAGAGTATCAAGTTGAAGATGCTGCTGATATCGATAGTCTACATGACTAATAGGATGATGGTGCCTTTGATAACGAGAGGGAAGTTGGGGAAAGGAAGAGGTTTGGTGGGATAGAAAGTGAATTCTGTTTTTGCACATGTTGAATTTGAGATGCCTAGAGGATATCCCATTTGAAATGTTCAAAATCCAGTTGGTGATATGGGACTAGAGCTCAGGAAAGAAATGACAGCTGTTTATACAGCTCTAGAAATCACTGGAGTGAAGATGATAACTGAATACATGGAGGTGATGCAAGAAAGCATAGAAGGAAAAGGGAAGGTCCAGTCGTCAGCACCCTGAACAGTACCTAGAAAATAGTTGTCAGGAGTTCCTGCATCGTGGTTAGACTGTTGGACTGTTGGACTTAGAGTCAGCAGGACTTGGCTTCTAATCCACCCTTCTTAATTTACTAGCTATGTGAGATTAGGCAAGTCTCTTCATCTCACTCAGTCTCAGTTTTCTCATCTATAAAATGGGGATAAAATGTATTTCAATTACTTATAACTCATTAGGGGTCTTCTGTCACAGATTGCTTGTGCTTAGATCACATCTCATTACTGATCTTTGGGCTTTTATAATTTTGATTCTGCTGAAATGGTGGGGTGCTGTGGTTCACAGGCACGTAACAACCTTGAGAGAGCATCAGTGTTGAAACCATGAGTTTCTGATGACAGTGAGAAGGTTGAAACGTAAGAATAAATTTTAATTTCCAAAATATAACCTCCCCAATCCTTTCTTTGTCCTGTTCCAAGCCTGTCAGTCCTGCCTGCCCAAGAGAGGAGCATATGTCTAACCCATGAAAATAGCAGGTTCTTTAACACTGAAATCACGGTTAATGAGTGTCAGCATCGGCCTTCCCAGCTGTTGGTAGCTTTTCCCTGGGGCAACTCGCTCTGCCTTTCCTCACTATCTTTGATTTTCTCCTTTTCCCGTACAGCCCTTGGTCATTAGTTTCTATGTAGCTTTGTTCTCCAGTCCCCAAATCACATCATTAACTCCTTTAGAGAAACTTGGACCCAGATTTTGCTGCACTGCTCAAAGCTTTCGCCCTGACAAATCAGCTCTTTTTGTCTGGAGTCAGACTGCATCCTCACGTCCCTGGGCAAGAGACACTGATGGATCATCTCTGCTTGGCTCAGTTGGAGGCGGAGGGGGTCTCGAGGCAGGATCGCTGGATAATGACCCACTGGAGCAGAAGCAATGATCGCATTAAGAATGCGAGAACCTAATAATCCAAAATATCCAAAAGGCTTTTCTACCTCCCTATCAGTGGCTAGAACAAGAGGAGCACGGCAAGCTCATTTGCCTGGAGAAATTGTGCAGTACATTGGACGATTCCAAGTTCCTCCTTTAACAAACATTCATTTGTTCAATTAATCAATCAACAGGCTTTACACATTTATTACACGTCTCTGGTATGTTTGGCACCATCCTAGGCACTGGTGATGCAAACATAAGAAGGCAGCAACATTCTCTTCTTTAAGGAGCTTACACTTTATTTGGAGAGACAACATATATACACACATGCATATCCTTCCACACACACACAAATGCAAATGTTAATTCATAGTACTAGGAGGTAGGAGAGGCTTAATGTGCTTGAGGGTTTAATGTGGGAGGTGCTGTTTGAGCTAAGTCTTGGCTGAAGTTTGGGGTTCTCTGTGGTGAAGTTGAGGAAGGGAAATATTCTAGGCATGGGGGATTTACCTGTGAAAAGGTGAGAGATGCCATGTTGTTTTTGTGGACCTGATGATACAGTAGTTTGGCTGAACTGGCAAGGCCAAGAGGGGTGGCCTTGTAGCCTGAAAAGATTGACAGGCAACCAAAATGTACGGGGCTTAAAATACAAACAGAGGTATCTTGCATTTTACTATTCAGTGTCTCAAAAAGCAACAGAAGCTACATTAACACTCTTGATACCAATATCAAGCATATCAGCTCCATTGCTCCTGTATGACTGTGAGTCATGGAGTACTATGGTTCCTGAAGAACGAAAGGTTAAAGTCACCCAAAGCACAATGAATAGACATGTGGTCACCATGAGTACACTACAACACATCATCCACAAGGATTTTCCCATGAGAAGTGGCATAATGCTTTCCATCAGAGAGATGCTTGACCAAAGGGTAGGCTGCTGATGCAGTGGGAGTGAGGAATAATTGATGGACAGCCTTCCATCTCTAATAGCCTATACTTCTAATATGTAAGGAAAGCTTAGTGGACAGAGAATGGGATTTTAGAAGGACAAATTTCTGAATTATTTTCTTGGTTTCAACCAATGTCCACAGTGATGAGGAAAATCCCTTTGTCCCTTGGATTCATAGGATCATAGGTTTAGAATTATGAGGGAATGTAAAGTCCATTGAATCCAAACTCCTAATTTTATAGATGAGGAAGGTGAGACCCAGAGAATTTAAGTGGCTCACCCACAAGTCATGTCTGAAGCAGGGTTCATGTCTTTCTGATTAAAAACCTGGCATTCTATCAACTACACCAACAATTTCTGTTTGCTCATAGGAAAGATGAAATTTAATGCATGGAAAACATTGTCTATGTGTGGACAAGTAAAGATCTGCTGTTAATCTCAGTTAAAAAATATTCTGCGCTACATTTTGAGACATTGTCAGTGGGATCACTTGACACTTCCAATACCCCTACCCTATCCCCTTGAAACTTAGGGAAAAGTCAGAGATGGTAAGGTGGTATGTTAATGAATTTCTGTCTGCCATGACTTTCTCCTTGACCACTGGACACCCGAGCACCCTGGAATCTGCCTGGGAAGCAGATAAGCCCATGGACATAGAGCACTTTTTCTTCTTTCAAAAATGACCTTAGCATCTATTGACCCAAAAGGTAAATGCCTTTTGATCTCCTACTATTAATCCTTTCTAGCTTTGACTGCTGTTGGGGGTGGGAGTTGGGGTGGGGGGGTGGCCCTTTCAAAGAGAGAAAGCCAGGCAAGAGTTCAAACTCATTTTCCTAATGAGACAGCTGGGGCACGTTTCTGTTCCTACTAAGAGGGCCGATTAATTTGACTTCTAAGTCATTTCTCTGTCAGGGGTGGGCTGCAGATCCTAGCAGCCATAAATGATCAGGAATGGTGACACCAGAAAAATAAATTCACAGGATGAGGACTTCAGGTCAATGCTATGTTTTGCTCAGTGGGCTCATTGGTATAGGAATTTTTAATGCTTTGTTGAAGACCAGCTCCATGAAAGTCTGAAAGGCAAAGGAAAGGACAACTTCCCAGCACCTTTAGCCTGAGGCACGTTCTTTATTTCATAGGTTCATCTTAATCAGTTATATTCCTAAAGCACTTTCAGGTTCACAAAGCACTTTCTTCACAACAACTTTCTGAGGTAGGTACTATGGATGAAATCATCCCATGTAACAGAAGATTAGGAGTCAGAAAGATGAAGTGACTTCCTTGGTCATCCAGGCAGTGCTCATAAGAGTATGGATTCAGAACCAGGCCTGTGATCACTAACTCTTTTCAGCCTTTTACAGCCCCATACAATGTATGAAGGTCCAGATAGCTTCTAAAGAGAGATTCTGGATCAGACAGCCTTGCCTCCAGTCCTTGTGTCTTCATGACTATTGGATTTGTCAGCAAAAGCTTCAACTTCTGTCATTGCAATCTCCTTGCTCTGATAAAAGTCTCTAAGGACAGTGACTGAGAGAAAATCTCCAAGCTTAAACACATTTGCACAATGAACTGATTTTCTAATAAGTTTTAAAGTCACATGAGCAAGGAGACTCTTCAGCTGCAAATTCTCTAATCCTTAAGTACCATGATTCCAAGATCCCTCCTCTCCACTCCATCCATACCATGTTTAATCTGGGTTGGAATTCCAGAATTGCCCTGACCTGTTCTGTGGGAACAGCTGACCAGGTCCTTGAAGGGTGGCAGAGGCCCTGGGTTCCAATCCTGCTCCTGCCATATACTACCTATATACATTTGAAGAAGCCAGTGAACTTCTCCAGACCTCAGTTTCCTCATATGTAAAATGAGAGAATTGGATGTGATGATCTCTTAGATTGCTTCCAGTTTGAAACACTCTGATCTAATAAGTTAGTGGATGGAAATTGAATAATGGGGCTGAGGTTATCAATCTTGTATCCAAGAAGACCTGATTTCAGATCTCTCCTCTGACATATACTGCTTGCATAACTCTGGGAGAGGCATTTCATTTCTCAACACCCTGGTCAATTGTTGAAAACTTAAAGTCACAGCAAATGTAATGGTTGGCATTGGTAGAGGGATTGTATCTTCTCCATGCCAATGGAAATACAGATCTGGTGAAAAGAAGGGGAATTTCTCTTTCCTTTAGAAGGACACTGCAAGCACAGAGAGAGGCATACATGGGACATAGAGAAGGGACAGTGAAATTTCAGTCCATCACAAATGGAAGGAAAGACTTTAATTTAATTACAATCTGTCATGCGAGGCTACCCCCTTCTCTTCTGCGGTCAAACTAGGGACCTGGTAATTAGAGGAACAGTGTTGTCATGATAGAGAGATTTCCCCAAGTGCCTAGCTTTGAATGTACCAACAAAAAGAGTTAAAAAAGAATGAACTTCTGAAAGTTAAAGAAATTAATTCTTAGGAGATCTAGCCTTAAGTCATACTCTTACAGTAATTAAGATGCAGTCAGACCTGTCTTTGAATGACTTGGGATCCACTGTGCACTTTCTTGTAAATTGATTTTCTTGGAGAGAATATCATTTGGTAAAAACAAAATAAAACAACATATATCCCTGTAACCCACAATAGTATTGGAGATAAGGAGGAATTTGGTATGAGACTCTTTGGGAAGTGAAGCAATCTTTAGTTACACAATGCTCTCTCTCTCTCTGGCTGTCTCTTCTTTCTGTCTCTCCATCTCTCTCTCCATTCTCTGTCTCTCTCTCTCTGTATCTCTCCATGTCTGTCTGTCTGTCTCCTCTCTCTGTCTCTCTATGTGTCTCTCTGTCTCTGTCCCTCTTTTACACACACACACACACCCACACACCCACACACACACACACACACACACACACACACACACACACACACTTCATTAGAAGGCAGCTCAACCTAGCAGGCTCTATAGTCAGTGTATATATAGGCTGCTCTGATTCCCAGAAGGAGATGGAGTTTTCTTCAGAAGAAGTGAACTTCTTGATGGTAGGAACTATTTCGGCTCTCTATGTTGTGTCTTTAGTGCCCAGAGCAACATCTGGCCGTTAAAATATGTCTGAGAATTGTTTGTTGAATTGGATTGACTGAGGTTGAAGGAAAAATCTGTTCCTCTGTAAAGAAAATCAGGTTGGCCATTGAGATGCTAACTTTGACTTTGAGTACAGACAGCTCTTCCCCCAAGTCCCCCATGAGACAGATTTCTAGACTCCAAAGCATGGACTTGGAAGGTAGAGAATATGGGTTCAGATCCTGTCCTAGATACTATCTTTCTGACCTCAGGCAAATTGCTTAACCTCTCTGCAGCTCAGCTTCTTTCCCTGGAAAAGGAAAATACAATCTTGCAGATCTCTTTTTGCTCTAAATTAGATGTCTTATTTGTTACTATTTCCACCAAATTAATGTCTGGAAGACAAAGCTGGTTTTATTTTTAGAGAACGAAATGCCTCCTTGTTACGTCATCCAATCCAAGTCAATAACCATTTATTAAAGACCTTTTCTCAGCCAGTCTCTGGGTTGTATGCCAGGGATACTCATACTGAAATTAAGCAGTGACTCCCTCAGAGAACTTATGTATTGCTGGAAGAAACATCATGTATGCAGAAGAAAAACATAACAGAAGGGGAAGGACTAGAAAATCCTCATATTTTAAAAAATGGTTTATTCCCCCAATTACATGTAAACATTATTTTAATGTTGTTGTTTTATTCAAATTTTGAATTCCAAATTCTCTCCCATCCTACCTTTCTTACCCCTATTGAGAAGCCAAGCAATTTAACAGAGGTTATACATGTTTAGTCATGCAAAGGACGTTTGCTTGTAAGTCATGCTGTGAACGTAAACACAGACAAAAAATAAAAAAAACCAAAATTAAAGGAAGTAAAGAAAAAGTATCTTCAATATACATTCAGGTTCCACTTGTTCTTTTTCTGGAAATGAGCCACATTTTTCATCATAAATCCTTGAGAATTGTCTTGCATCATTCTATTGTTGAGAATAGTTATTCTCTTAAGTAGATCATCAAACCATATTACTGTTACTGCGTACAGTGTTCTCCTTTTTCTGCTCAATTTGCTTTGGAATCATGTAAGTCTTTCCAGGCTTTTCTGAGAGCCTGTTTATCAGAAAATCCTCATACTTACAAAGTGCATTCAAAGTGATTTTGTGGGGAGAGGGAGATTGTGTAGTGCTAACAATGGCAGATTAGTAAAGTATTCACTTACAAAGTGGTGCTTGAAAGGAGTGAGTATTGGAGAAGGAAGATTCTTAGATGTGTCGCTGCGAAGAGAGAGCATTCCAGGTATGGGGACAGTTTGTTCAAGGACTTGGAAGTGGGAGACCTAATGTTACACATGAGAAATAGAAAGTAATATGTATGGCTAGATTTATGGTTCATGAGGAGGTGTGAGAGGAGGTCTGCCTAAAAAAGTGGGCTACAACTTTGAAGGATGGAAATGCCAAATGGAAGAGTTTGTGTTTTTTTCTAGAAGTAAAGGGAGGCTTCAGAGTCTCTTAAACATCGGAATGACATTTAAGACCTGTAACTTAATAATACCAACTTTGCAGTTATATGCAAGGTGGCTTTGAGATAAGAGATTCTGGAGACACAAAGGAAGCTGGTCCAGACCAGAGGTGATATGGTAGGAGGGTGCAAATGGTATAGACAAAAATGGTCCTGGAGATGGAGAATTAGGACTGGCACATTCTATGACAGATGGAGCTAGTGAATCTGAGTGACTGAAAGGATGATGATGATGATACTGTTGATACAAAGCGGGGAGTGTGGGTAGGAGATGGGTTTAAAAGGAAAGATCAGTTCTGTTTTGGCACTGTTGGACTTGAGATGCCTATAGAATTTTCAGATAGAGATGTCAGTAGGCATTTGGTGATGCAGGTCTAGAACTCAGGGTTCAGAGACCAAGATTGGGTATCTAGCTTGAAAAATCACCTGCTTAGAGGTGATCCTTGAACCTGTGGAATCTGATGAAATCAAGGCAGAGAGAACAGAGGGGGCTGAGGGCACATCCACTGTAGAAGGTGGCAGAGTGAGCCTGGAATTGGAGGCAGGAAGGGCAGGATTTAAAGCCTGCTTCCATTATTGACAAGTCACCTAACATTTCTAAATTCGTTTCTGCATCTCTAAATGAGGGGGTTTGACTAGATTATGTTTCACAACCTCTCCCAATTTCTGCTCCTTTAATGACCGATCAAAGGAGCCTGAAAAAGAAGAGTGAGGCAGGTAGGGAAAAAGCCCTGAGAGGACAGTGTCCCCAAAACCGGGATATTGGAAGAAGGGGCTGACAGCATGGAGCCTGCACAGAGATACAGAAGGTGGAGGACTGGGAAAAGGCTACTCAGTTGAGCAATTAGGATACTGTTGGTGAAACATTGCTTTGGTTCTGGCCAAGGTGGGGAGTATTTTATTAATCATTCTGGATGGTTCTAGGGAGGCTGTCTGCCTGCAAAGGAGATGGGAGAAAGAAGTCTGCCTGAGAGAAGGAGAGATGCAAGTCTCATAAAGGGCTGAGGAAGGAAGTCTGGGCATCACATCTGCAGTCCTGAGCAGGGCAATGATTCTGGGTGGTAGCCAAGAGGAGTTCATGATGATTTCCACTGCAGTTGTAATTTCAGACTCAATCTTTCCCAGGAGAAATGAATTACTCCTGTTGAAATGTTCAAGTATATAAAACTGATTTAAGGGAAACACACAATTTTGATTTCTTTTCTCCATTAATGCTTGAATTTCCAACAAACCTATGTTCTTTTGTGTCAGGCCAGGTTAAAGGAGCCAGAGTCTCAGGTAAGCTAACCAGGAATTCAGCAAATACATCCATCAGAAGGATCGCTTTGCTTAGCTGGGCTGTAATCAAAGTTTCAATAAGCCCTCATCGCTCCTGGTGTCAAAGTGGGTTCACAGTATGTCATGTAAAGCTACCACAACCGGCCAAAGAAATCAGCTGAGGGAAGTATTGGAGTCAGAAGGGATCATTCACACAACCCCAAATTGAACAGGGTTGAACAGATCAGTAGTGGAGTTTATCCCATGCTCAAGACTCCCCACTGACTTCTGGCCAGTGGCAGGGGGGATGCCAGGCTGGAGACAAGTCTCCATCGCTCCAAAAGCCTGGGTAGAAAATGGAACACCATGGGTCATCAACCTTGACTTTAAATCTCTCTCTCTCTCTCTCTCTCTCTCTCTCTCTCTCTCTCTCTCTCTCTCTCTCTCTGTCTGTCTCTCTCTCTCTCTCTCTCTCTCTCTCTCTGTCTCTCTCTGTCTCTCTCTCTCTCTCTCTCTCTCTCACACACACACACACACACACACACGCACGCACAATTCACTGGATTGCTGGGATATTTTGGCATCCTGTGGCTGTCACACTAAGAACTCCATATAGAAATTTCTGTGACTTTTCTCCTCACAGTGTTAAACTTACAAGATGTCTATGGGCATGACCTCCAAAGGCATCTCCCAGTCCAAAGATTCAGGATACAGTGGGAAGGGTGATCTAGGCATGATATCAGAGGATAAGAGTTCAAACTGTAGCTCTTTCACTTACTGTCTGTGTGATTTTGGCCAAGTTATTAGGTGGTCAACATAGAGACGGAGCACTCCATCCATATTTGTGTGATGAACAATGACATTAATAGTAGAAGGTGCTGGGGAAGCAAAGGCTCCAGCAATCCATTTTTCCTTGGGTGAACATGCCTTCCCTGATGCAGATGGTCACTGTTCCCCATTTTAGGAAATAGCCTCTGAGGTCCTTCCCAGCTCTGTCTTTGCTGTTATGGAAGGCACTGGAATGAGTACTATGCATTGCCACCTTGCACTGTGAGCCCCGAGGAAGCAAAGCTTGTCTGAAAACCTTCCAGTGACACAAAACTCACTTTGTGACTGGCCAAGTCGCTCACCCACCCTGAGCATCTTTGTTCCTCATCTGTAAAATAGGGATTAAAATACTCCTGGTACCAACCTCAAAGAGTTCTAGTGCTGTTCAGATGAGCTCATTCATGTGCCAAATTTGGCATGCATTAGAGAGCTAATCCTCATCAGTTACTGTGATCATTGGTGGGGAGATATGGGGATAAATGAGCCAGAACCTTTGCCCTCCAGGAAGAGGCGATGAAGAGCCATCTGAAGTCCAGAGATGTTGCCAGTCCGTAGAATGGGAAAGATAAGAGAAGTGGAATGCCCAGTGGTGCAATACCCAGGAGTGAGAGACCAGGCCGTACAATGGGCTCCTTGGTTCCCTGAAAAAGTCGGAACTACTTGGGGATGATTGTCGCCTTCATGTCCTGTATAGAACAGTGTTATTTTCAGGTGGATTGCTTTCATGGAACATAGAGTGAGGAACATGGAGAGCTGTGAGTTTGTTACTTCTGGGGCTCCCACTGGCTCTGTGTGTGACTTGGACAAGTCACCTTGTCATCATTTAAAAAGATCTCCTTGAGAGGCTTGGGTGGCAGCCTGAGCTGCATGGTGCCCACCTGCAGGTACCAGAAAGGGGTGGTCGCTATGTCACCTGGTAACCAACTCACAGGTCAAATACTATTGACGAAGGAGAGATATCATGGAATTTTTAAAAAGTTATAGTGTTTTTCCTCTTAATCATGAACAAGCATCTCAAATTCAGCCTGTTCCAAACCAAACTTGCCCCCCTTTCCCACAGTGTCCACACTGTCCTTTCAGTTACTCACAGGCTCACAATTCTGCCATTATCCTGGACCCTTCCTTCTGCTTTGCCTTCACCCTAGTCAGTGAGTTGCCAAATCCCCTGCACTCTCCCGGTGTGACTTCTGTCATATCTGTCCACTTTTCTCTAACAGCATGGCTACGACCTTGTATCTTAGCTCTTGCCTCCAAATGGGTCACACCACCTCTGGCCTTTCCTTTTTCAAACTTTTCCTATACGATTGCCAAAATACTTTCACTCACTCAAGCCTAACATTGTCACTCCCCTACTCAGCAAGCTCCAGTGGCTCCCTGATGCCTCCAGGAGCAAATTTCAGCTTATCTGTCTGGCCTGTAATGACCTCCACAGCCCATACCCAACTTGCCTTTCCATTTTAATTATGGCTCACCTCCCTTGCCATATTCTATAGTCCTGCCAAACTGACCTTGTGGCACTGATCCATCTCCTATGCCAATCCCCGCACGTGCTAGCACCTCCACCCCAATTTAGTTTTTTTCCCAATATTTATTATATTATATATAGTTATATATTATATATAATATTATTTTATATATTATATAGTCTTATAGACTTAAGGCTGCAAGGAACATTAGACATGATCATGTCAAACCCCTTCTCCTTTTACAGGTGACAGAACCAAGGTCCACATACACCAGGATATTAAGCATCTGAGGCAGGATTCAAACCCAGGTCTTCCTTACTCCAAGTACAACAAGGCATTCACTTCTCTATGTTGCCTCTCAAATGTACTTCTGTTCTCCCTTTCTCCCTCCCCACCCATTAAGTAGAAACTCCTCAAAGGCGTTGACTCCTTCATTTCATTCTTCACATTCCCCACAATGGATATAGCATTTGACACAGACAAAACACTCATGAATGCTTTTGTGTTGAGGAATTCGTTGAATGATTGATTGATTGATGGCAAGGTCGGCCATGGTCTTCACAATCAAAATCTATTCCTGGTTCTCCTTTTTGCCTGTGGATGAAAATAACCAGGCTTTTGTCGGATGTTTCCATCCCTCCACGATCACCTTACAACACACTTCCCCAGTCTTTCCTTACCCTGAAACTCCTCTTTGCCTGTTGTATTTTCCACTCAAATCGAGTGAGTGTTCACCGCCCCCTCCACCATGGGCCTGGAGCTCTTTTGCCCTCAAGCATCCACTGGGTCACCCTCTATTTTAGGAACTCCTTCCTTCATCTGAACAGTCGGGTGCAATCTTTGTCTTCGGTGACCATCCCTGGCACATCCATATCACTGCAAGACGGCAAAGTGCTTGAGATGGATCTTATTGGTTGACATACCCACAGACACAGACACATGGAGGACGACTCTCTACCTACAATCATCCTCATATTATGGAAAAGTAAATGGAGGTCTTAGCCCATGATTACACAGCTCCTAGGTCTTCTTTCAAGGCCCAAGTCTGATGGTGCTTCCTTCCTGAAGCCTTCCTGGACGATTCCCTTCTCCAGTTCTCAGAGGATACCTAGGCTCTTTATTTTGTCATTGTCAAATCATGGTTTGTTTTGACATACAGTGAGCTGACCTTGGAAGCAGAGAGTACTGTATTCTACTCTCCCATTGACATTGGCTGTGTGACTCTGTGTTACCTCTTACTACTCTGAGAAACTTTCCAAGATTAAAACTTAAAGAGAAGGTACTAGTCTTCAATAGCAGAGGATCTCTCTCTCTCTCTCTCTCTCTCTCTCTCTCTCTCTCTCTCTCTCTCTCTCTCTCTCTCTCTCTCTCTCTCCACTCCCTCCTTCCCTCTCTATGTCTATCATCCAGGAGTCCTTCCCTTTGACCTCTGTGATAGTTCACTAATCCGTCAAGCAGACAAGATTACTCAGAACAATCCTTCCCCCTTTGCCTGACTTTAGGATGAACAAAAGAACAGCTGGGCCATAGTAATGAATCCTTACCTAGCCAAGGATCTATCCATTCAATCAGCAGGTGACCATTTGTGTGTTTGTCCTTCGTTGCTGCTTATCATTTATAGGTATATCGATCTAAAGTCCATCTTCCACATGGGTTCTTACCCCCAGCTCAGCACGGGAAGATGAGAATATGGCTGGTTGTACAAAGATGCCAAAGAAAGGAGCCTCTATCACTATCCCCCGTGACCCACTCTAAAGATTAAACTTCTCCTGCTGTCAGGAAAACCTTATCAGATCTCTGTCTGCATGCTCAGTCCTCTTCCCTTGTCTGACCACAGCTAGAGAGTAGAGAGAAGGGTCACTTGGCAGATGCTGTCAGCAGCCTTGAACCCTTTGCTTTTCTGGGCTAACAGACTCGATTGCCTGGATTCTTTGCTTCATTTAAACTCTCTGGTTCCTCAACCTGGGAACAATATCTGATGATCTCTTCACTTCCTAATGGTGGAGCTGAGAGCTGGTGTGGGATCTACCTGAGATCTTTAATCTTTGGAGCCACCAGGTATTCAACCATCACTTTCATGGAGTACCTAGGGCTGACATGTTCTGGAAGGAGAAAAGAGACAAAGCCCTCGCTGGCCAATGCTACTCACCATTCCTAATGTTTCTTAGACCTCAGCTTTGCACTGCTAGCCCCCTCAGGAAGGTTATACTCATCTCTGGCCAGGATTATAATGGCAATGATGATGACCTTTCCTTTGTCTTCCCTGTATCCCCTCCTCTCTCCAACAATTGTTCTCCAGCACAGGTTTAATTATATCACTCAATGAAGTCCAATGGCTCCTTATTGCCTGTAGGATAAACTCTAACTTCTCTGGTTGACAGTCACAACCTGGTCCCACCCTGCTTTTCAGTCCTGCTGCATCTCAGCCCTGTTCTTGTCCACTGGCCATCTTGGCATTCCTCACCCTCCTCCCTTGATCTCCCTTTGCCATGTCTTTGTACTGGCCATTCCTTTTGCTTGGGATGCTCTGCCTCCCACTTTACCCCCACAGAATCTTTTTCTTCCTTTACCTTCAATATTCACCTAAAAGGCAAGTCTTACACACAAAGCCTTTGCCACTCTCCTTGTGCCTGCTGTTATCCTCCCTCCCCAAAAGAGCTCATTATTTGGAATCTATAGTCTATGTATATATGCATGTATATATGGGTATGTCTGGGTGAGCACATGTGTATGTGTGTGTGTATGCATGCCTGTGAGTGTGTGTGGACATGTGAGTGCAGGAGCTTTTCCCAATAGCAGATAAGCTGCTAGAAAGCAGGGATAGCTTCATTATCATCCTTGTGCTCACCCGGGTCCCAATTGAGATCTTTTTAGGTGCCTAATGAAATGGATTCTTGTTCAGATTCTCTTGAGGTGGATGATCTTGGAGATCCCATGGAGCTCTGAGCCTCCAGCTTTGCTCGGTCCAGCTCCCACTTAGCATTGACACCATAATGATACACTCTTGCCCATGTTCTCAAGGATTCCTCCTCATCCATGTCAGTTGAAATTTTTTATGTTCCTCCTGGGCAAGACAATCTCTTGGACAGGTCCTACTGAATGAGGCTCATCCACAAACTGAAACTAGATGATAACAGAGACTGGTAAAATAGAAAAACTGAGGTTCAAGGACAATACCATTGTCCTCCTGACCCCATCACCCTTTGTAGCAGTGTCAGAATCTCCTTTCTAAACTTCTCTTTGTACACTGGTCTTTTCTCCCAGTTAGATTAATGGAGACATTGCAAAGAGTCTCACAATGATATTTTTGAAATGAAAGAAATCAGTGGACTGAGATCAGTGGTTTGAATTAATTCTAATTTCAGTAGCATACTGACTTGGTTTCATGGCCACCTTTCGTGACAGCAGCATTCTGCTGGCATTGTCATGAGGCTGAAAGTCACAGAGCAGTACAGCCTCCAAAGGACTGAAAATAAGGATCCCTCCAGGGGACAATAGAACAGCATAGAAAGTGAGCTACCAGTCTGCATTTCGTCAGGAAACAAGGATGACGATGAAGGGGAGAAGAGACTGTAACTAGAGAAATGCATGAGGGACAGGGAGCCTGGGGGAGGAAAATGGCAAGACAGCCATCAGATAAGAAGACAATGATAGCATAACTCCATGGAATGTCCACATCAATGAGTCGACAAGTCCATTGGACAGACAGATTAATGGGGAGTCCTAGAAAAGGGAGCAGGACTGGATTGTTACATGGAAGACAAAGTGGATGGTGCCTAGGCTCTCAGAACCAGATTTGTTCTGTGACCCTGGGAACTTTCTGGGCATCAGCTTGATCATCTGCCAGGAGAGATAACACCAGTACCTGTCTCAAGGAGTTGTGAGGATCCAGTGAGATGAAGTATGTGAATGATGAGGTGAACTTCAAAGTGCTAAGGAGGACTTGACCAGTGTCTGTTTTCTGGCTCCTCTAATACCACACCAGTGCTTTGCCCTTGATGATCCTCTGAGACAGATAGCATTGGACCCATTGAACAGACCAAGAAAACCAAGATTTATAGAGAACAGAGCTCACAAGGCACGTTAGCGTCAGGGCTGGCATGTGAACTCAAGTTGCCTCACCCCAACCTCAGTGGTCTTTGCTCTGGTACCACACTTGACCTCAACTGATCATGGAAAGGGATGGGGAAATATTCACTTTTGGAAACTCCTCCTTGTATTTTTGTGACCATGTTGTCAACCCACTTCACCACTTTGTTATAAACTCCAGGATCGAATATAAAGTTGTGTTTGGAATTCAAAGCCCTCCATAGTCCAGCCCCTTCCCACCTTTCCCATCTTAGTATAGCTTGCTCACCACTCCCTCTCACACCTCATTCTCGCTTCCTTGCTTCTTTTCCCATAAGCCTCAACGTCCTCTAGCTCTGAATCCTTCCCCTGCCTGCACACATGACTGTACACATGCCTGACATGTTTTCTCTGCTTGACTCTGCCTCCTGGCAGGCCCTCCCTTCTGTAAGAGGTCTTTCGTGATTTCTGCCCCTTCTCTCTTCCCAGCCTCCCCATACAGATTATCTTCCATTTGTCCTGCATTTCTCTTGACTCTTGTCATCTCTCATTCGACTGTGAGTTCCTTGAGGTCAGGAACTAGGTTTCTGCCTTTCTTTGTATCCTTAGAACATGGCACAGTGTCTTATCCGAAGCAAGAGCTTCATAAATAGTTGGTGACTTTTCTTGGGGACTCCAAAGACTTTTACAGCCCAAAGTTTACTCCTGCCTCCATCTCAGCTTCACCCTTCTTGGTCTCAAAGGTCTTTCCAGTAGTCAAACTCTCCATGCGTGGTCCCACTGCCCTGGGTATGGAAACTTCTCTTCTTGCAGGATGTCTTTTGATCACCCTCTCCCCCAAGAGTAGGGGTTGTAATTCTTGCTCATCGGTGCCTCCACAGAAGGAGGAGCTCATGCTCACCTTGTGGGCATGACTGCAGGTAATTAGTTAATGCCTCCAAAGCACTTTCCCACTTTCAGGCAGAACGCATTCAGAAATGAAGCAAAGCAATACCTGGACATCTTCTTGGTACAGCCTGACCAGAACTTGGCTAGTAATGTTTAGTGGCAATCCTGGAGAAGTGAGCTAGCCTGTGGATTTGTTTGCTGGGTGCATGAAGTCGCAGGTCACAGTGCAATGGCGTTCATGAGCAATCTCACTCCGTGCCTCACTTGGCTAGGAGGAATCACCCCTCTCTGTACCCCATGGCTTCTGGCTTCTCTATTTAGCTCCACTCTGGCAGCTTCATGTCATACCTCTCCACTCTACTAGTCACAGAGGGATCTGACTGTGGTTTAATACAGTTTGGAGATGAATGATATCTATGCCCTCCAGCCACCCCATTCCTCAATCAACAATTTTCATTTAGACTTAGAACTTTTCATAAACCCCACTAGTTTTACAGATGAGAAAATGAGCCCTCTCCAAAAGAGAAAGAAAATAGGACCCAGGGAAGAGTCATTCAGAGAAGACTCTCTGGAGGCTGGATCAGATGCCACATCTGCTTGACTCAAAGCCCCACCCTCAATCCCCTCTACCCTAAGCCCTTCATCTCACAGTAGAGACAACTGTAGCCATGAAAAGACAAAGGACACGCCTGAGATTACAGAAGCAATCCTTAGGAGAACTGGGATTTGAAAGGAGGCCCTCTGACTCCAAGGCTGGCACCCTTCCTATGTTCCTCAAAACAAGCCCATAATGATTGGGAACCTGCCCAGAGCCTAAAGTTCAACTGATCTTCAGAGTTCCAAAGGCTGAAGCCAAACAAAGAATATCTTTGAATCATAAATCCTCCCCTAGCAGTGACAAGGTAGCCACCCCCATGCACCCCAAAGGGCTGTGTGGGTGATGAGCTCCTGGGGAGGCCCACTCACTCCTCAGGCCCCTGAGGAGAGCAGCAGGGCAGCCCTGAGAGAGCTTTAATGGGAGCCTGCCAGACTGGAGTGTGGGGAAAATGGGGCTCACGCATCAGTGCTGAACACACAGTCTGCATCCATAAGGTGAATGCTTCTTCTGCTCCCAGCCCCCTCATCATCGGATCATTTGTGCCCGGTTCTGACAGGGCTTAGCTGGATCAGACTTTTCCTTGAAAAGTTTGTTATTTGTGTTGGTGGGGGGATGTGAGTGAGCATGCTACTAAGTATTTCTGCTCAAGTTGATTCATGAGACATTTTGAGACCATTTCCCAGGGTGGAAATAAGAGCATCTTGTTTGTGCAGACATCAATGTTCTTCTTCTCCACTTGAATGCTGCCCACTATGAGTTTTTAAATGGTTCTCTCTTTAACATTTCATGCAGCAACCACAGTCCTCCATCCTCGTGACGGCGTCCTAGAAGCTGTGGTAATTCCTGACTATCACATGGGCCTGCAGACGCCCTGATGGTGTCACGAGGGAGCTGAGTAGCCCACCTCAAGTAGGGCCTAATGTTCACTCACTGTTGTCAGAAGCAGTGAGATCTGCAGACACCTGGGATGTGGCACAGTGGATCTCATGGAGCTCTGCCTTACTACCTTCTTTCTGCCTACATGCATTTCTTTGTGAGACAGATCCCACCCAGGGCCCTTTAATGTGATTCTCAACTCATCCAGCATCCATCACCCTCTTGGCCTCACAGGCCCCTGGCCTCCATGGTCATTTCTGCCTCACATCACAGCCCCAATAATTTAATCAGATCTTGTTGTCTCTACAATTTCTCTTCTCCAAGGCCAGGGTCTTGAGGAAGGACCTCATCCTCTCTCACCAGGACTATTAGCATAGTTGTACTTCCCTACTCCAAGCCCTCCTCCTGAAACAGATCTTTCTATGTTACTCCCTACTCTGTGGCTCCCTATTGCGATGCCCAGAATTACATATACAATCTTTTCTCTGTGTGGCTTTAAAGATCTTCAGAATTATTCCTGACTTTCTTAGATGCATTTCATCTACCTCCTCCTTATGAACACTGTCCAGCTCCACAAACATGGCACTGTCTCTTGTGTCGATGCCTTTGTCCTGGCTACCTCATGACTGGAATGCTCTCCCTTGTCCTCTCAAGCTCTCCTTTTCCTAACTTCCTTAAACACTCAGCTCAAATACTACCTTTTGCTCCATTCCTAGTACCCTCCCACCACCATCCTCAAGCTATGAATGCCTCCTTCTTTGGGATCACCTCAACATACTGTGTATCTTGTACTCTGATATTTGCATGGTGCCTCCATGGTTGGAATACCTGCTCTTGAGGGTAGGGTCTGTGCATGTGTTGTTCTCAGTTTTAGGTCTGGATCACTGTTTCCCCAGGGCTTAGCACAATGCCTGGCACATAGGAAGCGATTAATAAGGGCTTATTTACTGACAGTGGTTCAGTGGAGAGAATACTTGTTTCTTCCCATCAGAGTACCTGAGTTCAAATTCTACCTCTAACACTGGCCACTTGTGTGACCCTGGGCAAATCATTTAATTCCCTGGGTTTCGGTTTCCTCTGCTGTGAAATGAGAGGTTAGATTAAATACCTCAGAGGACACCTGCAGTTACAAATCTATAAACCTTCCTTCCTTTCTGTTGGGGACTTAGGGTCTTGAGCTAGTTTTGACTCTTCTCACAATTTCCCTGTGCTGTAGGAACTTCATGATCATCATCCCTAGCATCCCTACAGCCCTTTGAGGCTAACAAAGCAGTAGGCACGAGTTATTTTATTGGAGTCTCACAACTACCTTATGGGGTTTTGAAAAGAAAGACTATCCCATTCTAGAGATGAGGGACTTGAGTCTTTTAGAGAGGAACTAAGAAGGCAAGACTTGAACCCATGTCTGCCTGACTCTAAATCTCAGCCTCTCTCCTGCTTGCTCTCCATTGGGGGTATGAGACAAACAACCCTGTAGCAATAGATGGAAAGTATCCACATAAAACAAAGGCACCAGATGGCCAAGAAGAGTTCTCAAGAGAAATTCTGACTGTGGCATGTACCATGTAATGTGCCCCTGACAGGCAATGTGAAAATCAAGACACATTTGTGTGTGTGTACCTGCATGTATGTGCATACATATGTGGGTGTATGTAAAGACCTCAGGTCTCCGGACAAAAGTGCCCACAAAGTACTGTGCTCTCAGACACCAACCATGCCACTGGGAAGCCCACTGCTGGTGTGTGGAGCTAGAAGGAGGCTTCAACACCCCAGGAGAAGGGAGAGAATGCAGGGCCATCTGGTAGTTTCCCATTTTATCTCATTATTCCTGCCAAATATATGCTAAGCTCAGTTGTTCTGACCTGCCTAAGAAGTACCGGTGCTGTCTAGAGCACAGTGAGAGCTCTCAATGGTTTATTCTCTACTGCTTTGAATCAGGAGCAAGCAGAGGCCTTCAGGGACACCCCAAAGGCTTCTGGGATGCAAGCAATTCAGAGCCACATCCAAAGAGGATCATTCCAGGGCACTCATCCACTCATCTGGATATAATCCAGAATCTTAACCATCCCAGGACTGTCACAGAAAGCTGTCTAAGCTTTTCCTCTGTGTTGTGTCTAAAATTCCCCAACTGAACCAGGTGTTGAGAAATAATTGAACAACATGAAATCATGCCTATAATACTTACAGAGAGACAGGCCCACATCCCAAGTTGATACAGACAGACACAGGAAGGCAGTCAGGCAGATAGATATACAGACAGAAAAAGGCAGGCAGATGGGCAAACACAGACAGGAAGACAGAGAGACAGAGGCAGGCAGACAGACAGATGCAGAGATGCAGACAGACACAGGCAGACAGACACAGACAGAGGCAGTCAAACAGACAGACACAGAGAGAGGCAGTCAGAGAGACACACAGACAGACAGACACAGGCAGGCAGACACAGACAAACAGGCAGACAGACACAGAGACAGATGTACACAGGCAGGCAGGTAGACAGGCAGACAGACAGAGAGGAAAACAGATACAGACAAAGGACAGACACAAATAGGCACAGAGAGGCAGACAGACAGAGGCAGACAAACAGAGAGAGGCAGTCAGACAGACACACACAGAGGCAGGCAGACAGACACAGGGAAGAAGATAGACAGGCAGACAGACACAGAGAGGCAGACAGACAGACAGGGGGACAGACACAAATAGGCACAGAGAGGCAGACAAACAGAGAGAGTCAGGCAGACACACACAGAGGCAGGCAGACAGACACAGGGAAGAAGATAGACAGGCAGACAGACACAGAGAGGCAGACAGACAGACAGGGGGACAGACACAAATAGGCACAGAGAGGCAGACAAACAGAGAGAGTCAGGCAGACAGACACAGAGGCAGATAGACAGATAGACACAGGGAAGAAGATAGACAGGCAGACAGACACAGAGAGGCAGACAGACACAGGCAGACAGACACAGAGGCAGATAGACAAACAGACACAGGGAAGCAGATAGACAGGCAGACAGACACAGAGAGGCAGACAGACAGACAGGGGGACAGACACAAATAGGCACAGAGAGACAGACAAACAGAGAGAGTCAGGCAGACAGACACAGAGGCAGATAGACAGACAGACACAGGGAAGAAGATAGGCAGACAGACACAGAGAGGCAGACAGACACAGGCAAACAGATACAGAGAGGCAGTCCGACAGAACCTGAAGATGGACCAAGAGAGTGACCTAAGTGGGTCAATTCAGACAGGGCAGGGACCAGAACACAGACACAGAGAAAGCATTCTCTCTACTTTCCAATCAATCAATCCCGCTTTGTTTCCCCTGTCAATAAGCAAAATTAGTTTGCTTTGGTTCCACTAGTAAAATGTACTCATCGGTACACAGTGAAAAATGTTTTGTTCTACACTTTCTAATTAAAATGGAGAATAGTGAGGGTAGGCTGCTCGGTGTTCCCCTGGAGGATGGCCTTGTGCAAACACAGCTACATCTTCCTGGCTGAGCTGGACAGAACAGGTGTAAGGAAGCTGGCTATTCCATAAAATAGGCCTAATCAAGGGCCCCAGGAGGCTGGGGATAGGTGAGGAGATTTAGTGTAGTTCGTTTTGGGAGAGTTGGGTAAATATTATCTTAATGTGTTTTCATCACCCTCCGGGGAGCTGGCAGAAGCCATTATCCCCACTTTGCAGGCTCAGAATCAGGAGCTATGCGGTTGTGGGATTTAGCTGAGGATGCGATGTCCTCTGTGTCAGGGCTGAGCCTGGAATTTCAGAGACAGGACAATCATACCGAAGCCTGGGCTGCTCTCACTCATTATTGAGTAGCATCATTGGCTCCTGGTATAATGAACCCAGAAAGTAGCTAAACCGACTTCCCTCACAGGTGCAGAGCATTTCCGAAAGCATCAATCCTCTGCCTTGTCTACACTGGTGCCTCAAATGCAAACTAACCCCCGACTCAATTACTAAGGGTTCCAGCCCTTTCTTCCTTCCCTCCTCCTGTTGCCTCCCCCTCTGCATCTCCGCACTCTAGATAGAACAGGGCAGCCAGTTATCACTCTGCTTCCAGCCGATGCCGGAAGGTGATGAGCTGAGCACTGAGAAGCAGTCACTCCTGAGTGGCTTTCCAGCTCTACTGGAAGCTAAAGGAGTCAGTTGATTCTTGGAGCAGGAACCCTCCCCCCGACCTTTCCCCTCTCCAGGATTCTGGATCACTGCTGCAGACCAAAGACTAGGCTTCTGAAAGGTGTGACGGCCTCCTGATGCCCCAGTAGGCTTTCAGGAAGATTCATTAGAGATGCTGGGAAGCACTACAAGTTCCTTAGACAAAAGCCTGTATAAGGAGATCTTAGGAGAGGTCATCCTTGCAGATGAAATAGATGTAGGGTTCCACCCAAATGAAGTCCATGAGCTCATCCTGCTGCTAAGAATCCTCTGGGAGCAAAGAGTAGTCATTCCAAAAGTGCAGCAGAGGACAAGGCTCCCTACTGGTGAAATGATCTTGCACCATGTTGGGGCAGGAGGCAAGGTGAGAATCCACTGATATGTCATAGAGTCCCAAAGCTGAAAGGGACCTCGGAGATATCTAGTCCAGGCCCTTCTTGAAAACGAGACAAAGTAGAAAAGATTAAAAAAGGGTTAGGAAATAAAATGAAAAGAAACCTTCTACAATATTTTCAACATGGAATCTTGATGCCTTTGCAAAAAGCTCCCTGACCCTTCTCAGAAACAGGCTCTTTACCCTGACCTCTCATAGCTTGATCTTAAAGCTATTCCTACATCTTTAATTCTATTTTGATATGATTTATTCATCTGTGTATCAATAACATGTACTTGGGAGATGAATTGTTTTTTTTAACCAAAGGATAGGACTTTATATTTATTTTCATAAATTCATCTTCTGAGATTCACCCCAGCGCTCCAGCCTTTCATGATATTTTGCATCCTTACTCTCTCTTTCATTGTTTTAGTTGTTCTTTACAGTTTTGTGTCATCTGTATGCTTAATAAGGACATACATTATCCTTTTATCTAAGTCCCAGATAAGTATATAAAACACTACCAGACTGAGGACAGACCAGGGACACAGAACTATAGACTGTCTGCCACATTATTTTCCATCAAGTTATTTCTACACTTTGGGTCTAGCCATTCCACCAGCCCAGAATGCACATAATTGTACCATCATGTAGCCAACATTTTGTTCTTCATCTTGTACAAAAAAAGTAACCCGAAGAGACCGTCAAGTCACTTATCACAGCCTTTTGTTCCTTATCTGTAAAAGAGGGTCATGGTATAATTTCCTTCCATGTCTATCACTTCTCTTATTTTCCCTGAGTCCCAACCCTTTACCCTGAGCCTCAGAAGACTTTGGTACACATGTGGCTCTTTTCATCTTTTCTTTCTCAGTTTTCCTTAGAAGTATTCTTACCATCATCCCATCTGTTCAGACATTCTGTGCTCCAGCCAAATGCAGAGACTCCTGCCTCAGTGAAGCCAACACTCATGGCTCCCCTCTGCCAGTCTGGGTGTCTGGGGGAAGGGCCAGGTAATTCTTCAGGAGATGCTCACTGCTCCCATATGCTCTGACATTTATCAATCACCTACTATGTGACAGGCTTTGTGCTAAGCACTGGGAATACAAAATGAGGTGAAAGGCTATCCCTTCCCTCAAGGTGTTTATGATCTAATCTCAGAGACAACAAGCAAACACATATATACAAAGCAAGCCATATGGAGGATAAATAGGAAATACTTAATAGTGGGAAGGCATTAGAATTAAAAAGGCTTGGGGAAAGCTTCCTGTTGAAGGTAGGATTTTATCTGGGACTTAAAGGAAGTCAGAGAAGTTATCAGTTAGAGCAGAAAAGGGAGAGCATTCCAGGCATGGTTGAGGATGGGGGACAGCCAGAGAAAATGCCCACCAAGTTAAGAGATGGAGTATATTATTAGTGGAACAATCTGAAAGCCAGTGTCATGCAAAAGTATAGAGATGGAGAAACTTATTGATGCAACAATTTGAAAGCCAGTGTCACATCAAAGAGTATGTGTTGGGAAGTAAGATGTCAGAAGACTGGACAGGGAGTGGCTGCCTGGTAGGGAAGGGCTTAAAATGCCAAAGATAGCATTTTGCATTTGATCAGGGAGGCAGTGGGGAACCACTGGAGTTTATTGAGTAGGAGGGTGACATGATCAGCCCTGGGCTTTAAGAAAATCATTTCAGTGACTTCATGGAAAACAGACTGGAATACAGAGAAGCCTGAGGTGGGCAGAGCCCCCGGAAGCTGTTGCAACAATCTAGGTATGGGGGTTTGCACCAGAGTAGGGGCAGGATCCAAGGAGAGGAGGGGCCATATTGGAGAGGTGCTATAGACATGAAATTGATTGACTGTGGCAACAGATTGGATATGGGGGTCAGTAACAGTGAAGAGTCCAGGATGAACTCCCAGGTTGCCCTTGAAAATAAGCCACTGATGACTGGAAGCTAAGGAGGGTGGAGGAGACAGACCCTCATCAGACAGATGTGCACACGTGAAGCTGTCCAATTACTTTGTGATGGAACACATCCAAGTGGGTTATTCAGACACCCGTTTCTTCAGGTGTCCTTAGAAGAGGGAGGCAGATCATTGAGTGCTGAAGTAATCAAAGAGGGCCTCCTGGAGGAAACAAGGCCTCTAGTCTGGAGCAGGGAAAGAAGGACAATCCAAGGATCATGGATTCAAATTCATACCTGGGAGATCCATTTGAGATCATCAGATGTACACAGGGGAGATCTCTGGGACTCAGAGAAGGGAAGGGACCTTCCCAAGGTCACACAGCCAGTGGAGGCAGGATTTGAATCCAGGTCTTTGACTCCAACCCCAGATTATACTGCCCTCCTGTGGCTGAAAAAGTGAGAAGCAGCTTGCTTTGCCGCTGCTTCTGGTGAAGATGATAGCTCTCACCTACCCCTGTAGGCACGGGCAGCTTGAGAGGTTTCTGGTGCCATGTTTGCTGGCCTTCTGACTCCTAACATTTGAACATATATTGTCTGTTCTTGTGATTTCTGCCTCTCTCATCCTGCTTCCTTTCTTTGCCCTCATACAACCACAGCCCGAGTCTGGACCACAGCCTCCCTGCCTCCAGTCTCCCCCGACTCAGGCCCATTCTTCATTCAGCCCCCAAAGCTGTTGTCCTAGAGCTCAGTTCTGCCCAGGTCACTCTGGCACGTAACACGCTCCAAAGATTTCCTTTGCCTCTCAGATAAAACAGAACAGTTTGTCTTTGACATGTAAAGCCTTTCACAGCCCTGCTGCAAATGTGAGGGCTTGAACTCAGATGGAGTAGGAAGGAGAAGGAAAAGGCCAGTGATCATGAGAGAAATGGATCAGTGAAATGGCTGCTACAGTATTGGGAAAGCTCCTGGAGGGCAGGCAGGGAGGGGTCCGTTTGTGTCTTTCTGTTCTTTTCACCTAGTACAGTGATCACTATAGACTAGGCATTCAATACATGTTTGTGGATTTGAACGTGTTCCAAGCTTAACTATTGGGAGCAGCTCGGTGGCTCAGAGTGCATGGAGCACTGAGCCTGGAGTAAGGAAGACTTATCTTCTCATGAGCTGAAATCTGACCTCAGATACTTATTAGCTATGTGACCCTGGGCAAGTCATTTGATTCCAACTTCTTCACTTAACTAGAACTTAATGGTTTACAAAGTACTTTACATACATATTTTCATTTCATCCTCACATCAGTCTTGTAAGGGAAACACAATAGATAGTATTTTACTCATTGTGTTGAGAATACTGTAAGCTCAAGTGGTTAAATGACTTCCCCATGGTCAGCTAGTGAGTGCTAAGTATGTCTTCCTGACTCCAAGGCTAGCACTAGACTCTCTGGTCACACTTTCTCTATTTTGGGGAAAACTAGATAACTTTGGCATCTTTTACAACTCTCAAATTCTGTGACTCAGTGATATGGGAAAGAACCAGTTCTGGGTAATCAGTAGAAGTCTAGACAAGTGGGTGTGCTGTTAGGTGTGTCTGGCAGCAGTAACAGTTGGAACTTAGACAGGGAGGTTGCTTGTGTCAGGATAGTGCAGTAGTGGGTGTCTCACAGTCTGCATCCCCCAGAACTGAAGCTACTTGAATATCTATTGGATATTTCCAGCCCCATTGGAAACTTTGAGACTTTCTTTGGCCTTAATTGCAGAGGAAAAATACAGACCCAAGAGTTCTTGCTATTACCTAATTATTTCTAAGATGTGGATCGTGGTTCCAACTTCCAGCAGGACTTACCTGGCCATTTAGGTACATATTGTTTCCTTCGATAGAATGCAGTCTTCTTGGGTACTTTGTATCCTGACTGTCTTGAACAATGCCTGGCATGTAGTCGGCACTTGATAAGTTCTTGCTGATCAGTCGATGGATTGATAAGGTGTATGGTCACCAGGAAGTAGGATGGCCATGCCAGCATTTCATAGACTGAAAGCCCAAGTCAGATTTCTAGAATATCTCTTCCTATCCAAACCAATGTTAATTGCAATTGGTATTTAGTTGAGCTTGAAATGCCTAGAGCTGTCATACTGATAGCTGGGACAGGAGGACTTTGCAACCTTGCAACCATACTGAAATCTTCCCTGGGAATTTTCCTGTCTAATGAAAAACCTCAGAGCTGCTCATTCCACTCTTTATTTTTAACTACAGCTAGGGTTGGAGACAACAGCTAAGAATTGGGATTTGACCTCAGGAAATGGAAAGCATCAACAAAAGTCAGCTGGTCATTTTGGTGAAGCGCACGGATAATTAATTATCCCATTGACCAATGAATCATCTTGAAGTATCTACACTGCTTATGGAGGAGTGACAGCCATGAGACATGTCATCAATGGGGTTAGGGATGGGTCAGCAGGACACACGCCAATGAAGTGAAGCCACACCCTTAGTGAGACAAATTCTGAAGGGTGAAATAGCTGAATGATTCATTGTAAAGGTCTCATGGTTGAATTTAATTAATTTCTGCTGCTGAGACAGATAAAATAACTTTTAAACAGTTGTGTTTGTAACTATGCTTGTGCCCATGATTCCATCACAAACATGGGAAAGTAGATGACCCAGGATTCATGGGAAGCATAATGTCTCATCAAAAACCACAGAGTAGAAAAAAGATAGATGGCGACATGCCAATAAGGCATGGCATTATTGTTAATTTTTGCTGTTGTGCATGTCTGTGTATGTGCTTTCCCTTTCTTTGTATCCCCAGCATATAGCACATTACCTGGAACATAGTATACATTCAATGAATGCTTGCTAACTAAAAAGCTAACAAGATCCTGAAAGAACAGCCTCCAATTATTTATTAGGAGTTTCTATATCCATGGAACCATTCTGTAAGATATGTGCGGGGGCACTTGGGCATTGATCTGCACAGACTGTAAACCCTATGTACCTTCCAAGATGGTCTTCCCTGTTGGCCACAGTGCTGGTCAGAAAGCTCTTTGATGATAGCTCAAGTGGTTCTCAGAGAATCTATGGCTGTGCTCTTGTTGGAGACCTTGTCAGCTCGGGGGTAGAGTCTGACAAGCTTGCTCTCTGCTGGTCAAATCTCAGAAAAAGCAAGGTCATCTCCATCCAAGGGCAAGATGTCACACTGGGATTTCTGTGGACACTGATGAATATGACAAACCACTCAAGTTATTCTGCATACCCTTTGTTGCTGTGCTTTAAGCAGAGAGAGAGACAGATATATCTCTATCTATATCTATGATATGACCCACTACCAAGGCTTGACATAAAGATCAATGAGTTAGCATATGTGAATCACTCACTGATTTGTCCATATGTGTTCAGAGAATTCCTAATGTCATAACATAGTTTTAAGCCATTGAATATATATATATATATACACATAAATATATGCATATACATGCATATACATATATACATATACACAAACATAATATTCATGTGTTCAAAACATTCATTCATGCAGACACACAACTTTGTGTTCGACAGTGCCATGGAAAGAAGTTTGGGAAGGGGCCAGCCATAGGAGGAGATTCAGTCAGCACATCCACATGGTGCTCCCTTGGAAGACAAGTTCCATAGAAGGAAGAAGCTAACTTGGTGAGACACCCAGTTCAGCCACACCATCCCAAGACCATCAACTGGAAGGGGGACAGTAAACAGAAGAAAACCAGAGAAGCATAGGTCAAAATTATGTAAGCAGATCTTTTTCTTTAGCTGTGACAGTGTAGCTACAGCCTCAGTGCTCATGCCTTGCTGCTCTGGGTTGATGAGATATTATGAGGTCCCTCCCATGCATTCCCAGCCTGCCCGGCAACCTCCCTATGTTCCACAGGTGCATGGCACCACTACAGGAAATTTTGACTTAGGACTCTAAGCTAATCATATTTCCAGGTGCGATGGGGCTTTTTATTTGTATATATGTGACATAAGTTATAAGATACAATGGATTTTTATAAACTTTATAGCTTCAGTTTAAATCTAAGTATTTCAAAGTTCTAAATGAAAGGGAAACAGGAAAGAAAATGGGACTGGTTTTGCTCTTGTTTTGGCCTTAACAGTATTGTTTCTGAGCCCAACATTTTGCCCGGCAGGAAGTTGGCTCTGAGCCAGAGAAACTCAGTCCAGAATGCATCTTTGATATAATAGAGTTTTCGCTAGCAAACTCAACAAGCAGATGTTTCTCTATAGGGTGGAATGGAGCTGTTTTTTTCAATGCATTCTGGTCCCTGGAAAGTAGAGCATGAATCTCCTTTGACTATTTGAATTCTACCCAGACTCAAAACTGTTAGCAAAGATCACTTAATGAAACATGAGGATAAAGGAATTTTCCCCTAATAGAGTTACCTTGGAGCCTTGTGTGCATGTGGATGGCTCTTTCTAAATTCAAAGGTAACTTTGTATTAGAGAGAGGGCAGGCATTGTGGGGAAAGCATACAGATGAGACACACTGACCTGGCACTCGTTTCCACATGGCACCCGTCTCCAGGGAAGTCCTTCTATACTCAAGAAGCTTCAGCTTCATCCATAGGAGGGAGGCATATACTGTCTTCAACCCACACTTGCCAGGTCTTCCTAGGGCCCCATCTGGCCTGTCTAATGCAACAGTTTTATTTGATTTTGAAAATAATGATGCATATTATATTCTTAATAACACTCTCACCAAATTAACAAGCCAAGGAATAACATTCCCCCTTTAAAAAATAAACTTTACCTTTTGATAACAATCACAGACTATGATAATTGAAAATAAACTTCAAGAATGTGTGCCTTGTAGAACCCCTTCCTAACCCTTTCCCATCTGTTGAGCTCCTCAGTGTTGCCATTGACAGTCCCTTGAGACACCTGCAATCCACTCGGACCGTATTTTGTGTTATTTTCAGATTCTTGTTTCTGGATTTAATTTTATTCTTCATCCTCCAATATACCGATATAATGTAGTTTGCTCAGGGAACTGGTAACCTAGGATTGAAATGGGAGTTGAAAGGTTATTTCCAATGGTCTGTTTGTTTGAATCAGAAATAAATGTTCTATGAATTTTTTTTCCTAAAAAGATTCCTCTCACACACACATTCATGCACACACATACACAATCACACAATTACACACACTCACACACATTCACACACACATTCTTACACTGGTGGAGAGAGTCTCAACCTTCTCTTCTTTATTATCCTAGACCTCTTTTCTAGTCACTTTGGTGAAGACGTTTTCCCCTTTCTCCAAAATGTGTTTTTAAGCAACTGGAAGAAATGCTCAACTTTGCTTAGATGTGCCTGAAGAGTCTGTCACCGACTCACCAAAATCCCTACCTGGTTCCCCTTGTCCTTGGATCTCAGGTTCATAACCAATGGTACGCGGCTTGTCTCCGTTATGGAGCTACAAATGCAGCAGTAGCCCAGGGCACCTGTTTACCTATAGTGCCTCTTATGTTTAGATGTTTCTCTTGGAGTTTTAGAGTTGTTTGGGGCTCTGAGGAGTTCAATGGCTTGGCCAGGATCACGCAGCCTGTATGTCAGAGGCTAGACTTCCAGACTCCCTTTCTATGGTACTTATGACACCAACTTGATCTCTAGAAATTTATTGTGTTAGCTAATCAGATTCATCATACTTTCACTTTCATTTTTAATACTTGATTGTTAAAGAGTTTGAACAATTTTTCAAGTGATTATTTTTAATTTTTGCTTCCTCTTTCAGTAATTATCTGTTCTCATACTCTGACCATTTTTGCATGGGAAGATCAGAATTATTCTTATAGACCAGTGTCAATTTCATGTATAGAGACAAAAATTATATCAGGTTTGTTTTTCAGCAAAAATGTTTTAAACCTATTCTGATTTTCTTTTTCTTTTAAATGCGTCATTTTCTTGATATTCAAAATGTTAAAAATGATAATAAACATATGAAGTACCTGTCATGTACAATCAAAATCATCCATTTTTAACTAATAATTCCCTTTGTTTGCTTAAGATTTTTATTCTTTTGTAATTGAGGTGAATGTAGAATTCATTTTTCTTCATAATAAAGTCAGTATTTATGTCCCTTATGCAGGTAGCATGCATCATAATATGTGGCATAAGGAGCAATAATAAGTCATATTTTCTGCCACACTGATATTCACTTTTCTGGACTTTAAAAATCAGATAATGATTCCTTTTCCTAATGTTTCACAATCTTGGGTTTATCAAATGCCAATATTTTACTTACTTCTAGTTCTATTTTTAAATTCACTCTTTTCTACTGTTAATTATTATGGTCGATTTGTTTGCCACTTTATAGTATGTTATAAAACCTGAGGTGGTAAGTGTCCTTTTGCATTTTTAGCAGTACTTCATCTATTTTTCCATATGAATTTTGTCATTAAATTCTGTTTTCTAATCCAGACAAATAATTGTCAAGTTCTCTTCTTTTTTCTTTTTTATACCTCCTTACTTTACTATTTCTTATACATATTCGCTGTGTAAGAAGTCTTAATTTCCTTATCTGTAATAAGAATAACATTGGCATTTCAAATGATGTGGAATTAAAATTATAAATTAGGGAAAATTTGAGGTTTCTTACATCTTCTCAATGAGACACAAATTACTCTCATCTCTTAAAAAAAGATATTCTCATTTCAACCTATTTAAATTTTCTTATTCTAGTTTAAGAATGCTGTCTGGCTACTTAGATCCCTGCCCATTCCAATGTTGTTTGATACTATGATTCTATGAATGGGAACTAGAACCCAGGATTCCTGTGTTTAAGGGAATCTGGTATGTGAATGTGCTAGAACCAAGAGAAAGGAGCCTGAATCATTAGAGCAGACAAAAGCCATTTTGGTTCATTATTCCTTGGGTTGCTAATATTTCTCTTGGTCACAGTAACTTCTAGACAAAAATGACTCCATGACTGTGATATCATGGGACTTGGAGTCAGAAAAACCTGAGTTCAAATTCATCATCACCTTCTTACTAGTTGTGTGATTCTTGGCAGACTAAAACTCTGTTTGCCTCTGTTTATTTCATCTAAAAAATGGGGATAAAGGTAACATCTAACTCCTATGGTTGTCGTGAAAATAAAATGAAATAATATTTATAAAGCACTTTTAAAATATTAAAGACCTATATAAATTTTATCATTATTATTGTGTTATATTTTGTGTTTATTATTATGATGGTATAGTTCATTACACTTGATGTGAATTATTTTTTTTGGATGGAACTGCAGCAAGTGCATCCCATGACCTTTAGGAGCTATTATCTCTTCTTAAAGCCTTGAACAACTCTGAGAACTTGACACATGATCTGGACTGTGCCACTCTCTCCAGATAAGATTTCTATTTTTCAAGTGGAATGCCAATCTCACGAAGGAAATAAAAACCTGTTTTGCTTCAGAGCTATCTCAGGATTCCCTACAAACTTTTCCTCTCTTCTCCTCCCTGTTCCCCACTCCATCTAGCTCACCTATGTGCCCACCAGCAGCTAGTGGATGCAAGTACATCAGGAAATAGAGCAGTGAGTTGGTGACCAAGAGAGATCTCATTCTGAGTCTCAGTTCTGGCTTCTTGAAAAAGTCACTTTGTTGTTGGTTTTTAGCCAAGTTGTCTCATCTGTAAAAGCAGCTTAATAAAGGACCACCCTGGTAGGCTATCTCCCATATACTGAGTTTTACTTTGCTTGACACATCTTAGAAAGGACATTGAAATCTGGAACTATTACCAGGATAAGTCCTTGAGAAGAAATTAGCCTGGAGAAAGTCCTTTTTTATTGGGGGGTGAGGGGAGGGTGGGTGGAGGTAACAAATAGAGGAGGGGCTATATTTATTTTGTTTAGCCTCAGAAGGCAGGGAGTTGAAATTGTAAAAAAGGCAAATTCCGATTGAATGTTAGAATAAGTTTCTTGAAATTTGCAAAAATGAATTGGACTGTCCTGGAAGGTAGTGAATTACCTCAGTCAGAGCTGGCTAACTGGAGATTGGATTTCTACTTGCCAAGTATGGTGTAGAGGCCTTTCTTCTTCTGCTGGGGCTTAGACTCAATGAAACCTGAGATCCCTTCCCTTTTGTAATACTGGAATTGTCTGTTGAGAAGGTCATTGGAGGGAAAGCCTTTGCAAAAGCAAAACATTCTCTGAATGCCAGTTGGTACCTTTTCTGTTATGCTCTCTACTCAGCAAGGACTCCAAACACACTTGTTCTGAATCACCTTCAACATCTCTCTCTTGTCACCCCTGACCTTCACAGGGGAGTCATTCAAGGCTGCATCTCGGGAGTTGGGTGGCTAGGATTTGAGAAGTCAAATCAGTTTTAGCCCCTTCTTGGCAGGCATTTGGAAGAGAGTCATTAAGAAATAATTACCTAGCACTCAGCAAGATTCAAGAGCTAAACAGCCCTGACTACTTCTCACTTGTTTACTGTTTGTTTCTAATTCTATGAAGATTTGGGGACACCCTGGCAGGCAGAAATGGTCTTTCTCCAAAAAAGAATTCATGGTGCTTTCAAGCAAGTACCAGCCTGCATGTCAAGAACACAGAGTTCTAGGTCCAGATCTGGCATTAATTACCTGAAGAGCAGGAGCCAAAGGACTTCATATTTCAGACTTTATTTCCTCTGCTATAATCCAAAAGTTCAGACTCCCCAAGGTTCCTCCTAGCTCTGAATCGCTCCCTGTTCCTCTATACTACATCAGATTCAACCCTCCAAGTCTGTAGGTCCAAAGTTCCAAATGTAGATCAGTATATGCACTTGAACAACATGGTTGAGGGGCAGCAACCAACGTCAGGCAAGTCTAGCATGAAGGTCACATAGGGTGATGACAACATTTTCGTAAGAAACTATAAGAAGCTTTTATGGAGCTGAGACGCTGGAGGAATAACTGTGATGTCCAGACGTGTGGGGGCCACCCCAGGCATCTCCTGACTTTGTTGCCACCATGAAGTCAAAGGTTTGTTGCAGGAAGGGACCAAAGGAGTTTTGTACTCCTTAATTATAAAGAGGAGGAAACTGAGGCCAGGAATGGGATGTAATTTGCCCCACGTCATATTCTCATGTTTTAAAACATTTATCCAGGGCAGCTAGGTGGTACAGTGTATAGAGCACCAGTGCAGGAGTCAGGAGGACCTGAGTTCAAATCTCACCTCAGACACTTGACACTCAATAACTGTATGACCTTGAGCAAGTACCCCAGTTGCCTCATCCTGGGTCATCTCCAGTCATCCTGATGAGTATCTGGTCACTGGATTCAGATGGCTCTGGAGGAGAAGTGAGGCTGGTGACCTGCACAACTCTCCCTCACTCGAAACAAGCAAGTGCAAGTCATATCATCATTTCTCTGATGGCATGGTCTTTTTCGGCAACAAAAGATGAACACACACTTGTCCTCCATTGTATACATGTGCTCCTACCCAGCCTCCCTCCACTCCTGCTCTATGCTGCCATTTTATCTATAATCAACACATACTAAGGAGGAGAGCAGCATGCATGGCAGACAGTTCCACTCTGGTGAGAGTTGTGTTAGAGAAGACGGTTGGGCTCTGGGGGCATGGCTGCCTTTGATGTAGCTATGCCCAATGTAGAAGTGGTAAGGGCGCTGCTTCCTGCTTGTTTTGGATCACACTTTATCTTCATTCCCTATCATCAACCCTTGAAATAGAGTTCAGTTCACCCCAGGGGTGTTCTTGTAGCTTGGCTTTCTAAAACAATGAGCATCCTCTCTGATGTACAAAGTTTGACATCTCTGGGGAAGAGAAAGCTCTTCATACAAATGCTATTAACTTTCATCAATAAATTCCATGGCACCCTGAAGGTTTCTATAAGTCCTTATTTGAATTGATTTTTGTCATTCATGTGTTGATCTGAGTTCGGCAGATGAACAGATAGGGTTTTTCCCTCCTATACTTAGCTTGCAGTTGCAATGGGCAGATTTTCAATTCATCGTTACTAAGCCATGGCATTTAACTCAAAGTATTTCAGGGAGTTGCAGGAAACAATGTAAACTTCATTGGAAGGAACATGGTGGATGGGTTTTCCTGTTGCTGTTTCCAGCGAACCTCTATGGAATACTTTGAAATAGTGGGTTAGCCCCATTCTACCTGGTTGTCAATTACAGCATGAAGAGCAGTGGGGGCAAGTTATGGAGACAGATTTAGACTTAATGTGAGAAGAAACTTGTCCAATAATGGCAGAACAGCCTGCCTGGGAGGTCAGGAGTCCCCCCTCACTCAAGACCATTCAGCAAAGATCCAAGGACCACTGCTTGCCTATATGGAAGGATGCATTTTCTTCATATCCATGTGATTAAACTGTATGGCCCTCAAGCCTTCTTGTAATGCTGAATTTCTGAGATTTTTTGAGTACTATACCTAGGAACAGGAAACCTGACTTAAATACTTACTCAGATACTTATTTAATTGTGAGAATATGGGCAAGTTAAGGGAGCTAGGTAGTGCATTGGATAAAGTGTCAACCTGAGATCAGGAAGATTCCTCTTCCTGAGTTCATATCCATCCTCAGACACTTAGTACCTATGTAATCTTGGACAAGTTACTTAACTCTATTTGCCTCTGTTTCCTCATCTGTAAAATGAGCTGGAGAAGGAAGTGGAAAACCACTCCAGTGTCTTTTCCAAGAAAACCTCAAATGAGGTCAGAAAGAGTCAGACCCAACTGAAAAAAAATGGCTAAACAGCACAGGCAATTACTTAGCTGCTTAGCCTCAATTTCCTCATCTGTAAAATGGTGATATGGATTCTTGCACATACATAGATCATAGGGTTGATGTAGAAAAAAATGTTTTATTCTTCCAGGAAAATATATGCTCTTTGAGGGCAGACCTGTTTCTTTATCTTCAGAACCTTGTACCTAGAAGACTCTGATTGACTGCTACATTGAGTTGATTTCTGCTGATGGACTCCTTAAATGTAAAATCCTTAAATTCTCTGAGAATGAGAAATCCCAGGTGAGGTCCCTCTGTGCCTCGAGGGAGTGTAGTGTTAAGCCAGAGATGGCAGACACTTGGCTTGCAAGTCTTGCAAGTCTTTCAAGTCTTGCAAGCCAGGCTGTGCCTGGCCTCTGGTGAATGTCCATCCTCAGATGACATCTAATTTCTCCTTGGTATAGAACACAATTGTATCTTGTCTCCTAAGTCTTTAAAAGGACAGCCGAAGCACTGATTTCCTTCCCAGGTGGAGACTTGGGAGGATTTCAACACATACCCAGGCCAGAGGATCCTATTCCTCTTTGGGCAGAGACTTGGAGACTTGATGAGGGCATTTGCATTATTGTTAGAATTTGTTAGTGTTTCTTTCACTTTGAGCACATCTGGATATCCCCATCTCTTCAGCTGCTCAGATGGAGCCTTCAGAGGATAGTCTGGTCCTGCTCAGGTTTCCAGCAAAGTTGCAAAAGAAATCAATTTGATTGTGTGGCAGGAGAGATCAGTGGTTAGTCCTCAAAAATGATAGAACTGAATGGAGGACAGGGGGTAAAGGAGGAGAGGGGCTAGTGGAAAACATGTGAACTTTGAGGGGCCTCTGAGTACCTGCTTCTGTTTTGAGTTCTTCTTCTTGCTACGTGTGTGTGTGTGTGTGTTGTGTGTGTGTGTTTGTCCTTTGTTGTCTAAGAAGACCATGCCATCAGAGAAATGATGACATGACTTGCACTTGACTTTGTTTTGAGTGAGTGAGGGCTATGCAGGTCACCAGCCTCACTTCTCCTCCAGAGCCATCAGAATCCAGTGACCAGATACTCATCAGGATGACTGGAGATGACCCAGGATGAGGCAATTGGGGTTAAGTGACTTGCTCAAGGTCACACAGCTAGTGATTGTCAAGTGTCTGAGGTGAGGTTTGAACTCAGATTCTTCTGACTCCTGCACTGGTGCTTTATCCACTGCACCACCTAGCTGCCTTCTTGCTACTTCTATACCCATAGACAAGTAATTAACCTCTTTTGGCCTCAGTTTCCTCATCTGTAAAATTAAGGAGTAATCCCTCTGGAGTCCTTTTCTGCTCTAAGCCCATGGTGGTATAAGTTGATTTATCTGTGCTTTTGACTCATCCTTGAACACAGTCATTTCAAAGTTCATGAGTGTTGCCTTGTCAGTTCAAATACGCTGAGAAAGTCAGATGTGTTTTCAATTTAGCAATGAGTGGCATGGATTTCTTGAATAAAAGTCTGTTTTTGAAGCCAGGCAGATCATTTGGAAGCCCTCCTTGGGTTGTTTGTTTTTATCCTTTTCTTTCACCTCTCATTATTGTTTTCTATACCTATTCACAGTGTAAGTAAAGAAAATTCAAATGTACTTCACTTGAGGGGAAAAAAGTGAGTTAGGGTCTACTTACCTGCTGAGGAAGAAATGAGTAATTAATCAACAGTCAATTGCTCAGTAAACATTTATTAAGCACCTATTATATGCCATGTACTGTAGTAATCTATAAATGAGAGGGGGAGGGAGGGAAGGAGAGAGAGAGAAAGAGATGGGGGAGGGAGAAGGAAGGGAGGGAGGGAGGGGGAGAGAGAGAAAGAGAGTCAAATAAACTGTGGACAGCAGAGAAGAACTATGTCAGAGTGGTGTCAGCTTCAGAGATGCATGCAGAAGTGTTTGGAAAACTGAAGCATGTCAGTGCCCCAGTGGAGAGAAGCAGGGAAGGTTATTTAAGAACAAATTGCCAGGAGATTTTCAGTTATGTGACTTTGATCCAAGTAGCAGCCTATCTTTTGCTCCAAGTTTGGTAACCACTCTTCCTTCTCTTTAGAAAATTCCTCTCTTCCCATTCCTTCAGCAGTTTTCTTGAAATGGGAGTGTGTTCATTTAAGAGTTCCTGTGTGCAATTCCAAAGAGAAAAATGAAATTTAAAATTTATATTTGACTTTGGAATTTGGTTCAACAAATTTCCCATTTTGGGTGCTCAGAATCCCATTAAAAGAATGCCCGCTTGGAATTAGCCCCATTGGTTTCAGCATTGGACCATTCATTCCATCCTTTCCCACCTCCCATGGGAGTTAGGAAGGCTGGTTCACTAAAAGTGCTAAAAGCTTTTGACTTCTGGAAAGTTTCATGCCCCCTTCATTCTGGCATATGTTCTCGAATTTCTGGGCCACGGGATCCACGGCATTAAGCTGAATGCCTACAGGAACAAGAACGCGTGTTTAGCAGAAAAATGCTTATTGGTCCCTGGGAAACATCCCATTCCTCTGTCCCATACACATGGAGGTCAATGAACTTCAGGTCCCAGTTCCAAAATCAGCAATTCAATTCAAAAACCTTTGTTGAGCACTTTTTATGTGTGAGACTGCAGCAGAACTCTTCCTTCCAAACAAAACTGAGACAAACACAACCCATTCCTTCCCAAATGATGATGATGCAGATCAGAATGGCAGGAGGTTGCTGCAGGAAGGAAAAAGAAAAAAGAATCCTGTGTCTGAAGGTAGAGGTTCTGGGTTTGAAACTTGGTTCTATCTTTAATTCCTCATATGACTTTGGGCATGTCATTTAACTTCTCTTGGCCTCAGTTTCCTCATCTGTAAAATGAATGAGCTGAACTAGAATTACCCAAGTTCCCTTTCAGTTTTAGATCTAGAATTCTCTCAGGTTAAGTGCAAGAGACAGATGCAAAGTGATGTTAAGAATGTGAGCAGGGAAACTCTATGTCCAGTAAGGGAATGGAGTAAAATATCTCATAGATTGCCAGAATAGAGGGGATTTTTGTGGCCATGTAACTCAGTCTTTATCTGAGCAACAATTCCCTCCATGGCATCTACAACAAGTAGTCATTCAGCTCCATCTTGAGGACCTCCAAAGATGAGGCACTCACTACCTCTCAAGGCAGCACATTCGACTTTTGGACAGCTCTAATGGTGTTGATGAGGATAACAATAATGTCATTATAAGTAGTAATTCTATAATTTTATAATTTATAATTTTAAGGCTTACATTGCCTTATTTTTTCCTCACATCAACTTTGGAGAGCAAGTGGAATTATTATCCCCATTTTACATGTGACGAGGTTGAGGCAGAGAATAATTAAAGGACTTGCTTAGCATCCCAAATCTAGTAAGTGTCTGAGACTGGATTCAAACTCAAGCCTTCCAGATGTAAAGTCCACTGAACTGATTAGCTCTCTGGTTCTTTCCTGACATCAGGCTTCAGTCTGCCTCCACCCATTTTCTACTCTTGTTCATGACTTCATCCTCTGGGGTCACCACCCAAATCTAGCCCCACTTTCATATGTCATGGAATCAATTGCCAATACCTGAAGGTGGTTACCATCTTCCCTCCAGTAAGTTTGTCTCTTCTTCTGGATAATCAGCCTCAATTTCTTTTATTGATCCCCAGGACTTACACTGTCTAGCCCTTTGGGCTGGTCAGCATCCTGGGGACACATCCTAGCTTCCAATGTCTATCACTCAGAACCAAGCAAGGACAGTCCTCTCAAAGCAGTCCGAATGAGACAGAGGACAATGGCTTAGATCCAGAGTCACAAGGTTTCTCTTAATGGAGGAGGAGGAGGCCCCTTACGCCATGAAATAAAGGAAGGGGCTTCTCAACCTCTTTACTACCCATCCCATACTCTGTGATTTGACCCAATTGACCTTCATGTTCTTTCTCTCACACCACATTTATTTCCCACCCCTGTGACTTTGCATCAGCAGTCTCTCCTGCCTAGAGAGGGCATTTGCTCCTTATTTATGCCTCTTAGGATTTTTCTTTTCCTTGAAGACACAGTGGTAAGTGCTACCTTCTACTTGATGCTTTCCCTGATCCCCCAGTTCTCAGTATTCTCCCTTTCTCTGTATCAGATAATATAATTGCTAACATTTCTGTGGCATTAATGTAAGATGTGTGAGGCACTTACATCTGTCACCTCGTTTGATCGTCACAGCAATCCTGGGAACTAAATGCTGTTATATCCCCATTTCTCACATGAGGAAACTGAGACTGATCAAAGGGAAATGGCTTGTCCAAGGTCACATGGTCTGGAAGAGGTTAAGAGGTCTCTGCATTCTGTTCTTCCTGATTCCGGTTCCTCATCTGGGCATCTCCAGCCTTTTGCCCTGTTTCTGGTGCATAAAAAATGCATAACCAGTGCTCAAGATGATTCACCATTGAGTGGCAAGGGGACAAGGGCAATGGCATGGCAGAGAGGTGGAAGAGAATGTGTGTGTGGGAACCTGATTCCACAGGACAGCAGAGTATGTGAAGGGAGTTATGAAAAATTCGGCTTGTATGGCCAACCTGAGCTTGATTGGGTGGTAGACAAAGACAATGATAATTAGTGCTGTGCGATCGCAGGTATCTGAGCAGGGAAATGTCCTGACCAGGGAGGTGTGTCTTTGGAAGGATTTGGGCAGTTTGGGGGAGAGTGGATGACTTACAGAGCAAAGAGCATGGGGCCAAGTTGGCCTGATTAGCAGGTCGGTACAATGGTCCTGGATGAGAGGTGCTCAGGCTCTGACAGAGGCAGTGGGTATGCAGATAGAGAAGAGGAGAGGATTTCCAAGGAAGGAGCAGTCTAGGAAAATGATGGCACAGGAAAGGGGAAATGAACCTCCGATCCTCTGCTGCTGGTCTGCAATGTAGAGTTCATGCCATGAGGGCCTTTACCAGCCCAGCAAAGGGGCAGTGTGAGGTCCCTTAATGCCCTTGATCCATATGTGGGCTGCCAGGGTCCCAGAGAAGTTACTTCTCTCATTAACGTGGGCCTGAGGAGTTTGGATGCGACTAGGTCAGTCCTGGCTGTGAAGAAGAAACATTTGCATGGCTCCTGGGAAACTTCCCAAGCCAAGTTAAGGGGCCAGGCAAGAAAACCTGCGAGGGATAATGGGCTCAAGCAGACTTTCCAAAGGTCAGCAGATTTGGTCTTCTTTGAACTAAAAAAACCTCTAAGATCAGCATAGTAGCAGCAATCAAATTGTTGTGGCTGCTGCTTTTGGAGCAGGGAAAGGTTTCCAGCTGATACTTTCTTGCATCTTTATTTTTTACACATTTTGGATTTCCTAAATATTTGCTCTGAATCCACTAGTTCTATCAGTCAGAATCCTAGGGGCCACGTCTTAAAGCAGTTTTCCTTTTTTATATTTGGCAAAATAATATTTGAGAGGGAAGAAGGAAGGCAGGAGAGACAGTGACAGAGATAGAGGAAGAAACAGTGAAACAGAGAGAGACAGAAGCAGACAGAGACACAAGTCCCTGCTGGAGACGGAAGGGGCAGAGACATGGGGTGGAGTTTTTCTCTTTCCCTCCCTGTGATCTTTGTCTATGTAACCCTGTATCTTCTGAACCTTATGGGAAAAGCCCTCCACATCTCTCTTCCAAAAGACTGAAAGAGAGAAACAGGCAAGTCAAAATACTTAATGTATGAATTTGTAAATTCATGTACTGTACTATGTCATATACTATATGATTCGAAAGTATCTGAGCCCATTTTTCCTCTTGATGGTGAGATTTCACTTCTTGTCATGTGTGTTTGTGTATATGACAGAGGATATGTCATCTGGAGTTTTTCCCAGACATGATCACAAACCCCCTTATCCTGTACTAAATAAACTGGTATAAAGAGGCCAGACTCTGTGCTCCCAAGAACGCCTCTCATTATCCGCCTTTCTGGGTTTCTGTTTGCCCATCACTAAAATGAAAAGGCTGGACCAGCTGGCCTGAGAAATGCCTTCCTTCTCAAGGACCCTATCCATGTGATTGCTGAGTCAAAGGGATTTTTTTCCCCTAATGTAGTCATGGTTAAAGGGGCGTTTGAGGAAGTGCTTCACTGAGAAAGCATAGACATCTGAAGCTGAGGAGAGGGCTGGTTATGGGGGCAGGAGGCCCAGGATCACACAAGGAGTACCTAGATGTAGGAAGCCCCTGCGGACCAGCACAGGCCTCAACAAGCAGTTTCCAGAGAGGAGGGGGCAAGTCCAGGGTATGCAGTAGCCCAACTGAAATCTGAACTAAAGGTCAAAGCCATTTGGTCCCTTCACTTGAAGACTTTGCTGCCCCTCACTGAGCCTTGACAGACAGCACAGTCCAGCTGAAGTTCAGAACCTCTGGGGTCTCTAGGCAAGGGTGGTTACATTGGAGGCCTGAGACACAGGAAAAACAAGTAAAAGTCAGATGCTGTCTAGGGAGGTAGGCTGCTGGAAGAGGATGAGGCCATCCAGGCCTACAGCCCAGGACAGGACTGCTCAGGGAGGTGGTGTAGAGATGAACCTCCTACTCAGATCTTGGGCCATGATCATGAGTGAAGTGGGGCCATAAATTGTACAAGTCCTGAGAACCCCGGGTGACTTATCCATGTAAATCTCTGATAGCTAGACACCTAGGGCTGGCTCACATATCTCTTCCAGACCAGAGGAGGCCAGCTGACCAATGGGTAAACTAAGAGGGGTCTCGTCTAACAAGACGGGGGCCCTCAGGATAAGGACTTCTGCATTTGGATGTCCTGCCAGGAAGGTGTCACTGAGCTTTGAGGAGAGGTCCTCAGTCTTTGCAATGAGGAACCACTGTGCAGGCAGACAGGTGCTCACCACAAACATATACGCCCCCAGCTTATTGAGTTGTGCTGAGCAGCCCCGACAATCCCAGTCGCATCGACCATCGTCACATTTGAAAACAAGGCCAACAAAAATCCTAAATTACAACCTGAATCTAAACAAGCTTCATCACTATACGTTTCCTCCATTCTGTGTCTCTGTAACTCCCACCCACATGCCTTCCTCATTTACTCATGTTTCTATCCAGTGTCACCTTCCGTACCACCATCGGCACTGATGGCACAGGTTTAGTAGGTACCTACTGTATACAGAACACTGTTAGGCACTGGATAAACTATGATCAAGAGGCAGTTTTGTTCAGTAGAAAGAATACTGCCTGGACTTGGTGTTGTGAAAAAGCCAGCTTTGTATTCTACCTCTGATGTGCAATTCTGGGCAAGTCCCTAATCTCTCTGAGCTCCAGCTTTCTCTTCTTTCAGGTGAGGACAATAATAAGCTTCACATGTTTCGGGAGTTAAATGAGCTTGTAAGATCCTGCGTTAAAATCTATTAGGAGCCTCAGAGTTCATTGGGTAAATATAACTCCCTCGTTTACAGATGAGTATGCTAAGTCGCCACTATCACTCACCTAGTGAGTATCTGAGGAAGATTTGAACTTGTCTCCAAATCCAGTCCTCGATGGTGTCTACTCTGTCCTAGCACTGTCTGGCCATCACTCAGAGCATGCCAGGCATGCCCCCCAGCATCTTTATCAATATTGTAGTAATTGTTAGGTTTACGAATTTGGGCTCAGACTGGACGCCCACCCGCAAGTCGCATCAGTCTTCCCCGACCAACTGTGGGCTTCTCACGAGATCTTCCAGGGCTTAGCCTGTCGTTGCTTCTCCACCTCCCCTCGCAGGTGTGATGGCTCAGCTTCCTTAAGGATGTGATGACTCAGGCTCTCACTGTGCTCAACGGTCCCACAGCAATTAAGACAATGCTACGAATGGGAAGAGGCAGTTAGAGGGAGGAACGGAGCAACTACGGCAAGAATTTATGCCCTGTCCTTGAAGCTGGCCTCCCACATCCTCATTATGTGCCAGCAATGAACATTTGTATTCAGATGCTTCACTTAGCCCGCTGCTGCCGCTGCCGCCTCCTTCACCGCCTCCCAGCCAGGACCACTCTCACACAGGGCTAGAGAATGGAGCGTGTTCACTGTTGGGGTGCTCATTTACTCCCTGAATCAGAGAAAACTGGAAGGACCCACTCAGGGCTGCTCTGTGGAATCCTGAACCAATTTATTAATGTGAATATATCTGTTTAATGGTTTTTTTTTTTTGTTTTTGTTTTTTTAATGTTCGATACCTGTAAGCATAGAGATTTTCTGCTGGAAGCTTAGCATCTTACCTGACACACCCCTAAGGGTTTGAGTACGGAAACAATAGTTTTGTCACAGTGGGACGAATGCAGGGGTGAGGGAGGCATCAGCCCATCACTTCTCTAAAATGGAGATTTCTGTATCATCCATCACATCATAGACCTGAAAAGAGACAGATTTGATTCTACCAGGCTATCACTGAACGTGCAATGTGGGTGAGCGAGTGATGGAGTGGAAATACTTATCAAACACCGGCCTCAGAAACTGAATTTTGGGCACCTGCTAGATGTAGGAGGCAGTGAGCCACAACTAGGATAGGGTGGTTGGGGATAGTAGCCCCAGGTCATGATCAGAGAGGGTCTGTACTGCCTTCCCAAGGCAGCCCACCACAATCTTCTTTCTTGGAGGGTGAAAAAAAGGCACCAGGTGGTTTTGAGTGGCCAAAGGGATAGTGGTCGTAAGTGTTGGAGAATAGGGAAGAAATGTTGGGACAAATCCATCCTCTTCCATCGTAGCTGCACCCGGAGTCAGCCTGATTCCCAGACTGGAGAACTGGGCAGCCCCACACGGGTGTTTCCGTCATGTTGGTCATTGTGCTTATTTAAGAATAGAAGAAAAATATTATTTTTTCTTTCAATTTTTGTATATATTTTTTCAAAAAGTGAGTAAGTTGTTCAGACATGAATACCTCTTAGTTGGTTTGCATGTAACTGCTTAATAAAAGGAACCATTTCTTTTGGCCTGGGAGCACTGCGGAAAAAAATACTGAGATGTTAAGGACAGCGTAAACCAAGGAAGTTTAGGAACTTCAGGCTATGAAGGGCCATCCCTATGTATCTAAAGTCAGAGGATTGTGCTCTTAACCCCTGATCTCCCATTTACTGCCAATTTGAATGTGAAAAAAATCATTTTTCCTTTCTGAGCCTTGATTTCCTTATCTGTAAAAGGAAAGAGTTAACCCTTCATCCTCATTTCACCTAAAAAAAAATCAAGTTTCCTTCAAAACTCAGATCAGGTGCTATTTCCTTCCTAAAACCTCTCAGTATTTCCTCAGGCACTAGTGCTCACCACCCCAATCTGCCCCCCCACCCCCAAATTTCCTTGTCTTTCTTTTGACCATATCTTGGCTATACCTTTATATGGACATGTTATAACCCCCAAAAGAATGGAAGCTTCCTCGGGGCAGGTGCTTTTTCAATCTTCTCTTGGCACACCCAGCAGCCAACACAGAATGTGGCACATCCTAGATAGTCACTGAATTCTTATTAATTGCTTGACTACTCATAATTATTAAAATCCTTTAGGGATCTATGACCAGAAGCCATGAATGGGCCTCTTGGTTTCCAGTTGCCATGATATTATGGAACTGGATTATAAAAGTAGAAATAGACAGCAGAAGAGCCTGTGTGGTATCCTGTATGGTATCACTCAGTGTACTACTTGTCTGGGGAGCATGTTTTAGAGGCTAGTTTATCAAACATGACAGCTAGGGGGCACTGCAGTGGATGGAGGGCAGGACCTGGAATCAAGAAGACCTGAGTTCAAATGTGACCTCAGACATTTACCATGTGACCCTATACAACTCTGAGTGACCTCAGACACTTACTGTGTGACCCTTTGAAAACCCTGTTAGCCTCCTTTTTCTTATCTGTAACATAAACTAGAGAGGACAAGTCATTCTAGTATCATTGCCAAGAAAACTCCAATTGGGTTCACAGAGTTGAAAATGACTGAAAACCAATGAACAGCAATAATGAACACTGTTCTGTACTTTGAGAGCAGCCCCTACATGTTCACAGAGATTCCTAGAGGTCATTTCTAGGACACTGTCATTAGCATAACTTCTGTAGTCAGTCAGCTAGTCAGTCAAAAAGCAATTATTAAGTGCTAAGTGCTAGAGATAGGAAAAAAGGCCAAATAATGTTCCCTGCCCCCCCCTCAGAAGCTCACACATGGAAGATGTAAACAAGGAGAATTGAAGCTCATCTCACAGGGAGGCACCAGCATTGCAGGACACAGGGAAAGCCCTCTCGAAGAATGGGGCTAGGTCTTGGAGAAATCCAAGAAACGGAGTGAGGAGGGAGAGCATGGCATGTGTGCAGGTGAGTCAGTGAAGTGTCCTGGAACGGGGAGATGAAGGGAAATATGTGAGGAAAAGCAAGTAGGTAGGTAGGTGTTGTTTCACCAAACATTCATTAAGCACTTCTTGTCCTGGGGTCCACTGAGTCTTTCATACTCACCTTTATGATGCTGAGCCCTAACAGGAGGAAGCTTTACACAAAGTACTCTGAGGTCAGAGGAACTGAGTTCAAATCTGGCCTCTGTCACTTGGTAGTTTCCTCAGCTGTATAGACTCACTGGTCTCCGAGTTCCCTTCCAGCTCAGAATCTATGATCTCCTCAGCTCCTGCTCATTTTATAAACTCATCACTGGCTTTATTGATAAGGGACATCATTGGAAGTGGCTGCATTGGATTGACCCCAGTCCCTGAGCAGACTGGGGAGAAGTCATTTCCTCTCTGTGTGCAAACTCAGGCCGTGTCCCCACCTATGTAGGCCCCCTCCCTTCTTGGGAGTCTGGGGATGAGCTCAGCACTTCAGTCAGGGTACTGGTTTTCTGCTTTGTCATTCTCAGAATAGACACATCTCTATGTCTCACTGCTGAAAAAAAAAATCTTCCTATGCCTGAAATGTGACTCCATCTGTTACATCCAGGATTCCTCAGTCATACCCTCTCCTCTCTGTCTGTCTCTCTCTCCCTCTCCCCTCTCTCTCCTCTCTCTCCTCTTCCTCTTTCTTTCTCTTCCCTGTTGCCTTTTAGGTCACGCCATACTCTGTGCAGACCCTAATGATGGCTGTTTCCCTTCCCACAGCTCACAGAAGGATAACATTTCTTCATCAGGCAGAAATGCCATGACAGATCCTGTTTCTCCTCTCCTCTGTAATACTAACTGTCAGCCTTCGCTTTCATTTTCCCAAGCACATACAATGAAAATGAAAATGCCATTGTAGAATTGACTTCTCCACCATGATTACCTGCAGAGGGGCTGATGACTGCTGCATTTTTCCCAGGGTGAGGGTGGGGTCAGGAGTTAATTGGATTAGGAGAGAAATGGTATTTCCAGTCCTCATATTTATCTTTTGGTCATTTTTCTTCCTTATTTGCATGCCTTCAATGGAAGAGAATCAGCCTGTGTAGTGGCGAAGGGAACAGATTGATGGGACTACGGCTCAGACTCACTTGTGCAGTGTAAATTGAGGTCACATTTTTGTTTCCACATCTGTATATCTTGAATCCCTGGAATTTACCTTTAGAATAGATGCTGTAGTGTTGACTACTGGATTGATGAATTGATTTATGGAAGCCTATGATTCTTTGTTAGTCAAAACAAATTGATTCTTGCATTTCTGAACATCATGGTCCCCTGGTCTGCCCAAATGCGACAGTTCATCATCTCCTCTTCTGCTATAGGCCATTAATCCAATCCAAGAGACATTTATTAAGCTTCTACTATATTCCAGTCATGGTGCTGGATGCTCTGAATGAAAGATTAAAAACAAAATAATTGCTTCCTTCAAAGAACTTAAATTCTTTTTGGAGGGATAGTGAGATAATGAAAGAGCACTGGAATAAATGTCAGAAAACCTAGAATAAAATTCTAATTAGAAGCTTCATCTTGGGAAATTCACATAGATTCTCCAAGATGCAGATTCCTTATATGTAAAATGACAACGGTTATTCTTGCCCCTTGAGTGAAGAGCTGTTGAGAACCACAACATTTTCATGCAATCCCAAGAGTTGGAACAGACGTAAGTGGTTATTTCATGGAGCCTATGCCCAAATACAATCCCCCTTCTAACTACTAGAAATGAATTTACTCAGTTTCTCTCCAAGATCTTTGGTCTGGGAAAACTCATTCTTTGCCAAAACAGCACATCCTCTTTTGGGACAGCGCTCAATGGGAGGAAAGTTTAATTGTTGTGGTTGTACTGGTTTTGTTGTGACCCATTTTGTTGTCACTCCTCATCAACCCCTGCCATCAAATAAAAAAGTGGTCTCTTTTTAACTTCCTTTGTTTCTCCTCCATCTTCCCTTTGGAACCAAACAGAACAAATCTGATCCTTTCCCACAGAATAGTCTTTCAAATACTTTAAGACAGGTAGCATCTCCTTCTCTCCCAAGTTTTCTCTTCTAAAAACTAAATATTTTCATATAATATGAACTTACAGCCCTTCACCCTTATGGTGTCCTTCTGTGGCTCTTCTCCAGTTTATCAACAGCCTTCCTAAGCAGTGGCTCTCAAACCACACTTAGCATTGCATGTGTGATGTGAGCAGAGCAGAGTACAAACATGTGTCTCACCTCCTTATTCTTGGAAGGCTGTTCTCCCTGAATAGAGCCCAATTTGTCATTAACTGTTTGGATTACACCAAGTCACACTGCTGAGTCACACTGAGTTTGCAACTCACTAAACCAGTAATCCTCCTCCACCCTCATCTTTTCTTCAGACAAGTTGTTGTCTAAAGATGGCTCTCCCATCTTGCATTTGTGAAGTTGATTTTGACCCCAAGTGTAAGACTCTATATTAATATCTAACACATTTCATTTTATTTGATTCAACCCAAGGCTTTAATCTGCGAATATCTGTCATTTTTTATTTTATCTAGAGTTTGCAGACTATCTTCTTTCTTCTTTGGAAAATCTGACCATTTTCTCTTTTCCAGAATGGCAGTTCCGTGCTTGTTCTCCACAATATTAAAATATTACAGAGAGCAGTTAGCAAGAGCATCCATTGGTTATATGGGCACCCAAGGATGGAGCTCAGATGACCCCGGACGCTTCTTCTGTGACTTCGGTTCAGTAAGAGCAGCTTGAGGTTGTCTTGCCAGACCCTGGCTTATCTTGGGCTTTAACTCCCTGTTGGTCATAAGTGTTTAATTCTTTCCAGTGCAAAGGTTATTCTTCTTGACAGAAACAAAACAAAACAAACAAACAGAAATGGAAAATAAGCAGTTCTGTTTTCCTCTCCCTTCCGTGGTTTTCACATCTTGCCTACCCCTCATGCATTTTTCTATCATTTAATTCCCACAGAGCACCTTCTTTTGTCAGCAAAAACTTTTTTCATCCACTTCAGCTCTTGGTGTTTTCACCTTACTGGAGAGAGCGGGGAAAGACAGAGACAGACACAGAGACAGAGAGAACTCCAGCAGGTGTCTGAATCATTAAAGTTCCCCATGTCTACTACATCATGCCTTTGCGTTAGATGTATTATCTGTTTCACAAATTCCTCATCTATTTCCCTTTTCTGTCCAGGTGGATTATTCTAATGCTCAGATCACTCCTGTATCTTATTCCTTTCACCTTCATCCAAGTGTTCTCTACCTCACTTTCCCTCTCTCATATCTAGAGTACATCCCATGATGATTTCTTATTTCTATCCAGAGCTGCCTCCCTCCTCCACCTTTATCTCTCCTGTTTCTTTACAATAAGGTCCGTATCCAGGCATTAGTGTGGTCATACTAAGACTCACCAAATTTCCCTCCTTGGGCTAAGATATGTAGTGTTACCTGTTGTTACCTAAACTGGGAACTTTTATCCCCAGACAATGGAAGCCAAGGGTTTTCCCACTGATTCCTTTCTTGGATCTTTTCTCCCGTGAACTTCTGGGTGACTCAACTACTACGATCCCTCTTTCATTATTTCTACTCTTGATAGTATGTAGCTTGGTGAATACACAGAGGAAGGTTTTTTCTCTTTCTTTTTTAAAAAAAATTTATTTTAGACCATTGGCAAGTGCATTCTTAAAAAGTCTTCGTTATGGGCCCTCCATCCCTGGACAGTAGACTGTCATTCCCCTGTTTTATACCATGCTTCAGAAAAAACAAATTCCATGATCAGGTATTTACTTCTCAGACAGCTATTTTTTTCCCACAAGAAATATTTCTCCTTCATCGCTTGCATTCCTTAGGCATCAAAGAGGTAAGCAGTGCCTGGGCTCCCATGCTCTTCAGTTTCTTGCCCAAGATGTTGCAATATTAATTATTGCTCCCAGGTTCCTCTTGGTAGCATCATTTGCTCCCACATGCATCACCGTAAGTGGGCCATATTCATCCCTTTGAACAAATACTGAGTCTGGTTACATGATCAGTATGTTAACATTATGGTCCTACCCAGTCAAAATAAAATTGTGAGCCCATAGGCAAGGACAGCTAAAAAATCAATCCATCAAGGAAAAGGCTCTGTAATATGAGCTATGGACCTCATGACCTTCTTAAGAACTACACGAAACCACTTGGCTCCAAATCAGAGGATAACATCCTAGGCAAGTGGGGGCAGGGAAGAGCACTGGTTCTGGACAGGGAACAGTGAGATTATTCTGTTGAGTTCATTACTCATTGACTGATGCAGGGGTGAGAAACCTGCAGCCTCAAGGGCATGTATGGCTTTCTAGGTCCTCAGTTATAGCCCTTTGACTGAATCCAAACTTAAAAGCATTTTATGTGAAGTTTAAGCTCCCGGAGGGTCACATGTGACCTTAAGGTTGCAGGTTCCCCATCCCTGGACTGTTGTGTGTGACTCAACGCATATGTGTTGTTAATGAGAAACTTTTTGAGAATGAAGAAGGAAGCCAAGTTCATGAACACATATTTAAAATGCAGAGGGAAATTTCTGACCGTGGGCTTGGTTGAATAATTGCTTCTTGCCCTCCAGGCACACATCCAGACCTTTTGGAAGCTGGATTAGCTTTTTAATCCTACTAGGGACATTAGTTTACAGGTTTAAACCCACCCTTGAATGGTTTCTTAGAGAATGTCTGCAGTAAACATTAGCCCCCGAGGTAAGTTTCCTTATTACTATTCCCAGAGATCATTTTCCAGTCCCTGAATGATGAGGAGATTGGTCCCAAGATCCTCAGCTTCTGAACTTCTGAGTTCAAATCCAACTCCAAGTGGAATATCACTCCACTGGTGACTTGGGGCTGCCTGCATCTTTCAGTGTTCCAATGAAGGAGCAAGTTATGAAATCTGCTCAGAGGGTGCACAAGCATTCACTGTAGGAACCCTCAAATGAGAACTAATCATTCATTTTGAAATCCTCCTGGGCATTCTTTTCCTCATTAGCTGCAACCAAAACCATTCCCTTTGCCCCATGTATTCAGCTCAGTGCTGCACGCACTGAAAGCCCAGGATAAAATGCTGGAAAGCCAAGCCCAGGAGATAGGCTCTGGTAGTGGATTGTGCCTAGACAGCTCCTGCCTCAGCTCCCTGTGCACCATAGATGCTCCAGCAGGGTTCTCTTTTGCTCTTTCTTCTCCTACTTCAAACCCACAGATGAGCTTTAATGTCCTGGAGATAGAAGGCAAGAGGCCCATGCAAGGTCTCAGGGGGACATGAAGAGCAAAGGGCCTTTTAATCTTCACAACATTCTTCCCCCCCACCCACTGGTTCTTCTAGATTTCAGAAGAGAAATGGAATACTTTTTCTTTGGCTCTTAAATCATGGTATTGTCCTATTATGGTGATGATTAAATGAAAAAATGTTTCCTAAGTACAAAGTCAACTTAATGTATCATTCACTTAATTTTCACACACACGCACGCACACACACACACAGCCTGTTCCTTGATGAATTAATTGCTTAGCTGCACTTGAGTAGGGGACTTATAATTTCATTAGGATAGAACAATAATTTTAAAATAATGACCATGTGGCCAAAACCTGTGTATGTGTATACACATGCATATACACATATATACACATGTGTATTTGTATAGGCACACATATGTTTATGTGCCTGCATGTGTGTATATATAAGTTCTCTGTGTTCCATGGAACAGTGGAGATGGTATGTATAGCAGGTCCTAGACTGACATCATGATTCAGGGGGAGCAAAGAGATCCAGTTCACAAAGAGACCCCATGTGCCACAGAGCAGTCTCAGGGTCCTTGTTACACAGGCAGCTCAAGAATCTCCATTTATTTCCAAGGCCAAGGTGTCACTTCCCTGTATACAAACATTCAACTTAGAAAATCTATTTTATGACTTGTTTTCTCTTTCAGGGCTGCCTTTGATGCTCATTTTAACTAGCGCTTCACCCTGATCAGGATGGCCTTGGGGCCATTACCTACCACCACCATTGGAAACAAGCATCTGCCTACCATGTGCTAGGAACTGTGCTAAGTGATTTAAGGTTATTGTCTCCTTTGATCCTTGAGCTGGGCAAAATGATCTTCATGCAACAACTGAGAAAAGTGAGGTAGTCAGAGGTTAAGTGACTGGGCTGGAGTCATGGAGTTAATAAATTCTAATGTACAATTTGAACTGAGGTCTTCCTTACTCCAGGCCAGCATTCTATCCACTGTTCCACCTAACTGGTAGGGCCTGGTAGGACCCTGGAAATTCAAGAGGAAGCAAAGTTCTCATAAATACTCAGGAGTCAACCTGGAGTCTAAGAAAAATCTGGTTTGTGGTAGGCATCTTTCCATAGAATCTCCATCTCCCTTCCCCCTCCTCTATTGGAAATTCTCCTCTAAAATCCAGTCATTTTAGTCAAAGTTCCCACATTTCAGTCTATCCAAAGGGTGGGCTCTGTAAGAGCTGATCAGACCCTGTTCTGCGCTTGCAGTCCAAGGAAGTCATCTCTGACATCCTCCCTCAGTGGGGTTTTCCTTTTTACCATAAAATTGATCTTCCTAGGAAGCCTGCAAAAAGTGCATATGGAAACCTTCTGTCACTGGTAGAGGCTAGAGTCAAAAAGATGAGTTTCAGCCAGTGGCGTTCATTATATGCTCAGCTGGGTCAACAGGAACCTGTCCCAATGACCAATTTACCCATGTGCTTCTGCCTCCCTGTGGTACCCCTGGGAGAGAGGACCAAGATGACCCTTCTTGATGCTGCCTCCATGTTTTCACTGCATCAACACAAATGAAGATGGAACCTCAGTCTGTGACATGACTAAAGAAAAAAACCTAAAAGAGATCAACTTCAGTTTGATGAGCAAGCTTTGGATATTTGCTGAAAGGGGTGTACCACTAAGGCCAGGCTTTGGGAAAAGATTGGCTTAGACACTGACCTGTTCCATGTATATTAGGGGATGCTAGATTTCAGTAAATGCAGAGAGACGAACCCGCCATTCTCTTAGAGTTTATAATAAAATCCCATTTCCTCATCTTCTGAGATGGGCATCCTCTGAACCTCATAAGAAAACCAGGATTCAGGACACACTTGGCTTTTCCAGATTTCATTACCTGCCTTCTTTTCCTCTTGCTTCATTCAGGTCATCATCATAGCCAGCATATGTTATGGATTACAACACCTGTTATGAACAATACATGGTTGGAGTCTCCCAAGAGCACTATGAATTCAGTGCCCTTGTCACCTCTATTTTACAGGTGAGGAAAAGGGAGACAATATCACTGACCTAGAGAAAATACTGAGAGTTGAAGTCTCTAGAAAGAATCAGACACTGTACTTGTGCTATTTTAGTAAGTGAATAACCTCTATGAGAACAATTCTCTAGCATCCAGATCATCGTATTCTATGGAAAAACTGTGGAGGGTGAGTTCAGGCAAGAGTCAATGAGCACTTGCCTGGTGATAGGAATGTCAGAGCTGAGATGGCGAACATGGACCCGGCATGTCACTAAGGCAGAAGTGCAAACCTTGGGCAACTATACAGGAAGGCTGAAAGTGAGTGAAGTACCAAGGGGGATATTTTGGGTGGGAGCCTGAGTGATGGGGAGGATGCAGATTCCCTTGGCAGTACTGGAGCAGTTAGGAAGATGAAGGGTCAGGGGAAGGTGGTAATGCCACTGATGCTTGTTAGACACTTATCCTAAAATGGCCACTTTTGGATTTCTTATGCCAGATTTCTATCAAAGTTATGGCACAGCATCCTAGGAGTAGAGGGACATGTCTAAGTATATGGCAGGGAGGGGTGGCTATGTCCCCTTGGATATCTCTTTCTCTGTCTCTCTCTGTCTCTCTTTGTTTCTGTCCCTGTCTGTCTCTCTCTGTCTGTCTCTCTCTTTGTTTCTGTCTCTCTCTCTCTCTCTGTCTCTGTCTCTCTCTCTGCCTCCTCTGTCTTATCTGTCTCTGTCATTGTCTCTCCTGTCAACAAGATACTCAGATATTACATTAAAGTTAAATCAATTAAAATAATATTTCTGGCAGAGTTGGGCCTCTCTATCATCTCCACAGACTCCCCACAGATTCTAACGGATCAAAGATAAAACAAATATGTTCTTCCCGATTTCATATGTAGAAGTCCCTCACAGCAAGATATGTTTTCCATCTAACTTCTAACAGCCAGCACAAACTACCTTTTTGGACGAATAAAGCTGGAGTTCTATTATTCTTTTAAAATGAACAAGCATTTATTTTCTTTTTCCTTCTTATTCCCTTTCAATTTGCCATTATGAAAAAAAATAAGTAAAACCCTGTAACACTTTGGAGCAGTGAAAGAAAACAAATTCCTGCTTTGGCCTCGTCCCAAGCCATGCCTGACTCTACCACGTAAATCTCTCTGCTCTCGGTCAGGATGCAGGTGAAACGTTTCCTCATTGGTCAGTGGAGAGAGGCTTGACCAGAACTGAGCAGAGGCTGGCTTTGCAGTGCTTTATCTTGACAGTGCGGTTAGTTTTTTAATCCTCTTGCATTACTTCATTCTGTGAAGTCTTTCTAGGTCTCTGTGAAGCCATCACTTCTGCGATTTCTCAATGACTCAATAGTACTCTGTTCATTTAGGTGCCACCGTTTCTCTAGCCATTCCCCAATTTATTGGCACCACCTTAGATTCTAGTCTTGTGCACCATAAAAGGATTAATTATAAATATTGTATATGGAGGACTCATTCTCTTTCGTTGGTTTTTTTAGGGTCTAAGTCTAGTAGTGGTATGGTGAAGAAGGGGTATACGCCAAAGTAAAGTGACTCTTTGGGGATAGTTCTAAACTTAAAGTGACTAGACCAATTTGCAGCTCCATCAACAATGCATCCATTTCATATTTTTTCACAGCCATGCCAGAATTTGCTACTTTCCTTTTTTTCTTGTCCTTGCCATTCTGATGGGTGTAAGGAAGAACCTCAGTATCTTTCATCTGAATTTCATTATCATTGATTTATAATAAATAAATGACTGTTTAAAGCTTAGATATCTTCCTTTGGAAAAAAAATGATTCTCCTTACAGGTGGGAAATGAGATCTTTATCAGAGAGACTTTGTGCAAATATTCTCCCTAGTTAACCAAAAACCATTTTCCACAACCTTCCATTTGCTTCTTAATGATTCAGTGCCAATGTCTTTACTCTCTCAGAGAGAGGGAAGTAAAATCATTGTGATAGCTTTGCCTTAAAGGAACATTTTCAAAAGAGTTTCTCCCATTAATTAATCACAATTATGCAAGAATGCTCCAAAATAGATTTAACAATACAGAGAACCCCATTCAATGACCATCTAATTATAAATCTCAGGAAAAACATAATCACATTAACATAAGCTGACTAAAGGTGCTTCCCACTCTAATGAGGGGGGTCTAGGGAAGGGGATAAATTGAAGAGGGATTGCCTAGACTGTGAGATCTTGTTTGTAGATAAAATTGAACTGGCTGAATAAAGCCTATCACATTTCAGAGCCTATTGCATGAGATCCATAAACACTCAGAAGAATTTGGTTACTAGGCTTTTATTGATGTGGGCATTCTCTTCAATGAGGCAGAAGACAGTGCTGCTATTCCTCAGCAACATCCTCAGGAAGGAAGGAAGGAAGGAAGGAAGGAAGGAAGGAAGGAAGGAAGGAATGGAGGGAGGGAGGGAAGGAGGGAGAGAGGGAAAGAGGGAGGGAAGAAGGAAGAATGACTATCCTTCTGACTATGACTTGCTGTCAGAAAGGCAGCTTATAAAGCTTGTTATGCCTTGGAGAGACATATTTGTAAATGATGAATGATTTTGGACACAATATTAAGTAAGAGGAGGAGGAGGCTGGATTGCACTTTAATGACCTCAGACTTCCCCTGAGACAAATTTCTATATCTATCTCTATCATTTATATCACACACACACACACGTGTGTGTGTAAACACATCAGTGTTTTTCCAGTGATTTCTATGTTTGTTAGTCCACAGAACTCTATTTTCCAACAATTCAATGGGGAATATCTGTTCAAGATAAAGGAAAATTGCATGGTGGGTGGGAGTAAGTAGCATATATAACAAATAAGGAACTATGAAGAAGGAACAGAGCAAGGAAAAGCATTAAGGGCATGGCTAATCCCCAAAGAAGGCCAACTTCTCAGGTGATGGGGTGAAGGAATAACCATTGTTCAGTCCATTAGGTCCGTTGGTATTACCATGATATCAAGGGAAAGCAAGGGTGTGACCTCCAGCACACTGAGTGATCCCCTTCCAGTGAATGCAGAAGGCAGGGACGAGTCACCCAGGGAAGGCAGCACCGTGATCTACCTCACTGGAGAGAATGCCCACATCAGTAAAGCCTAGCTCCACTACAATGCTGTGTAATAGTGTGTGGTCACAACAGCAGGGGATAGTTAGATAGCACATTCAATTCTCTGCAGTAGTGTGACACACGTTAATGATCCCAGTGCTTTCTACAAACCTCTAGTAAGTAGAGCTGAAGGCCTCAGTCTGTCCCTTTAAGCAGTTGGTACCGATGCTTTGGGAACGGGACACAAGCTCAGATGTTCTAGTAAGAACAGGACGAAGGCTGAGGAGGGAAGCGAGTCCTGTTGTTTTACACTTGGCCCCAAATGAGACATGAAGGTCCTGATTTTTCTAGATTTTTACTTATTTACAAGATTTCTTACTTGTGCATGTAGAGATGACCCCAGGAAAGATTCGGAAGGAAAGTTAGATGCCAGCTTTGCAAGGGACCTTAGAAATTCTTTGGTGCAAATCTCTTATGTTGCAGCAGAGAAGATAGAGGCCTAGAGACAAGAGACTTTTGAGAGTCAGTAGGATCCGGTCAAGCAGGCTTTGGGTTCAAATCCCAGTGTGCTAGCAGGATTATAGGATCCTGTGCAAATCACTATATTCCTCATCTGAAAAATGTAGATAATAATGTCTTCTGCACCCCCACTGTCTGTGTGACACTAATTTGATTTATCTCTGTGAACCTCAGTCAGCTATAACACTGGAAAAGCAAACTGAGGCTAAATATTGGAACATATCCATATGAGGAATGCATGGTGTAATCTGTCAAGTGCTTTCTAAAGGGGATTCTCACTACTGAAGGTAATGCAGTCATTTAGTGGTTTGAATGGAACTAGAACTGAGCTCTCCTGCTTTGGTGTCCAGTGTTCTTTCTCCTCTACACCATGAAGCCAATGGCATAGGGTTTCAGCCCCCTTCTTTCTGCTTCCCTCTCTTCATCCTGTCTTCCCTCTCGATGTCTCCTCCCAGAAAAAGATCAGCTTCATGTCAAATCCTATTGATTTTCCAAAGTCTAACTGAAGTTTCAATTTTCTCATAAATCTTTCTCTGATTTCCATAGTCCAGTCACAGTTTTCCTAAATCTCAGAGCCAACAGGGCCTTCATAGGCCATCTAGTCCAATCCAAACCTGAGAGTGAACCATGTCAATGCCCCATCTATCTTACCTATGGTCATCCAGTATTTTCATGAAGATCTCCCATGATAGGAAGTTCACTAGCTCCTGAAACAACCAATTCATATAATGTCAGGATGTCATAGTTGGAAAAGAGGTCACAGGTCACCAAGTCTAACTTTTTCTCTAACAGGAATCCCATCTATCTTTCCCAAGTGGTTGTCCACCTTCTGACTAAAGAAGTCCAGTTAGGAAGAATATTTACCTTCTGAAGTAGTCCATTTCATTTTGGAACAGACCTAATCATCAGGAAATATTTCTGAATACCATGTCTAAATTTGGCCATTTCTTGTTGGCTGAAGAATGGTAGACATCTCATCATCCTTCTTTCTAGTCCAATCAACAATCATTCATTAAGCACTTACTATGTGCCAGGCGCTGGATACGAAGCCCCACCTTCCCACAAAGTTGAATCTTCTCTCAAAGGCTTCACAGTCTAATGTGGAGACAACGTGAAAATACCTATGTACACACACGAGGTAGAAACGATAAATGGGAGAGAATCTCATCATCTACATTAACAGAACTAATTCAGATACTTAAAGGCAGCTCTTCTATCACCACTAAATCTGTCCTCCAAACTAAACATGTACAATTCTTGAAATTATTTTCATTTGCCTCTGCTTTACCTGGTCACTCTACTCTGAGCACTTCCTAGTTTATCTATGTCTTTCCTAAAAATGAATGAGAAACAATCTTGTAAACATGACACTCTGGCTGTGCTCTGATGAGGCAGAGTATGGCAGATTATTAACCCATCACTCACTATGGTGTCTGGAAAACAGTAGGTGCCTAATAAAACTTGTTGACTTGATTTGACTCCTTCCTCCTAGTTCCAGACACTTTTGCCCTCTTTATATACTTAAAGATCTTATTGAAATCCTAATTCCCTAATTCCTCTACCTTGACATTTTCCAGTCTGATTGGACCTCTTTTCTTTGGCCTTTTAGAACTATAAATACATAACTTAGCCCTTAATTGTTTTGTGATGGCTTCTTGGAGAGAAAGTTGGAAGGATACTGGGTATTACGTATCATGCTTTAGAACTGGAAGGAATCTCTTGGGCCTTCGAGTCCCACATCTCCACTTTGCAGATAAGGGAATGCGACTCAAGAGGGCTCTGATTTGTTCACCAGAATTTATTAAGCACCTATGTGTATCCAATTTATCATCTATCCATATGTACGTATATATGTGTATACATGTGTGTGTATGTATATGTATGTATATTTTTATGTGTATGTAACCTAGTTGCTCCCTCGTTAGGCTGTGCGTTTCTTATTGACGTTTCTTAGTATGCCCAATGCCTAGTGCGGTGTCTGCCAAATAAATGTTTGTTGCCTGCCATCTACTATGTTCTTGGCACATTGTAGGTGCCTCATGAATGCTTAATGACTGACTGGACTTACTACGTGAGAGGCGCTGAACTAAGTGTTCGACTTGCTAGATGGTGCATTGCCACACGAGTAATACATCTCAGAGGCGATGTTTGCACCTGGGTCTTCTGACCAGCAGAGATACTGGTTATTCTATTCCAGCCTCCTGTTCCAATCCTGGCTGCCACTTACCTGTGTAACCTTGGGCAAGTCTCTTCCCTTGTTTGGGTCTCAGTTCTGTCTTCTGTAAAATGAAAGACTTGGACTAGAGAGCATATGAGTTCCCTTCCACAGAGCAGCTAGGTGGCTCAGTAGAGTGCTGGACTTGGAGTCAGGAAGACTCATCCCCACAAGTTCAAATCTAATCTCAGGTGGTTACTAGTTGTGTGGCCCTGGGCAATAACTTAACCCCGTTTGCCTCAGTTCCTTCATCCATAAAATGAGCTGGAGAAAAGAAATAGCAAACCATTTCAATATCTTTGCCAAGAAAACCCTAGATAGGGTCATGGAGATTCAGACATGATTGAAAAAATGACTCAACAATAGCTCAACGTTCATGATTTCACATACTCCACTTACTGAGAGCTCCTGGAAGTCAGAGATGAGATCTTATACTTCTTTGGCATCCCTACACGGTGCCAATTATAGAGTCATATGGCAAGAATGTGGATTGACTGGTGATGCTTTGATGGGGTCCCCTTCCCAGCCAACAACATCTGCATTTAATAATGACCTTCAAAGACCTAGAGTGAGTCACAGAGGCATTCAAAAGACCATGCCGGGCCACCATTCCCTCTGACTTCTGTGACACCATCTGAAGGGTGGAATCTCAGACAGACAGACTGGTACTGGTTGGAGGCGAAGTTTTTTTCGATATGCATTTTTTCCCCTATAGCATCATAGTCACGTGCCATTCTTAGAAATGGCTCCATTCCTTTTACCAAAGGCTTCTTTATTGAGCCTCTGTCCTATGTTAAACCTGCCAGCAGCTGAGGGAGACACACGCGACTTTCAGTATCTATCTAGTTTTAGTATCTATTCAGTGTCTAATCTAACATAATGTTACAATAATACAGCAACACAAAACATGGCGATACATAATCAGTTTGTTTGAGAGATACAGAGTAAAAATTCAGAGAGCAAAAGATTTAGAACTGGAAGGAATCTTCAATATCATCTACCGTAACCCTCTCATTTTACAGATGAGTAAATGGTGGCCAGAGAGATTAAACAATTTGGTCAAGATCCCACAAAATAATGAGAAGAGCCAGGACTTGTATTCAGATCTTCTGATGCCAAAGTTAACATTCTTTCCATTGAATCGCTGCAGATTTTTTTTTATCTTATACTTTTGTGGGATTTGTATTTCTTCTGGTTAGAGGAAGCAAATCCAGCATCTGCATCTCATCAGAATCACCCTACAAGTCAATGAGCAAATTTGCTGACAGCGCCCTGCCCCTCATCAGACAAAATCCACATTTCCTCCAGACTTAGACAACTTTAATTTTCATCCCTAAACTCATCCGATGACTTGGCATCTTCTGACATTTTGGTGTCAGACAGATGTTATTGGATCCCTTGTGGTTGGTCACATGTGGGAGAATCACAGTTAGAGACTTTGAACTACACAAGGTCTGAGCTGGAGGGCCCTCAGGAGTCAACTGCTCCAACATACTCCTTATACAGATGAGGAAATTGAGGTCAAGACATGCTAAGTCACTTGCCTAAGGTCACACAAGTAGATAGTGGCACAGAGATGATTTCTCCAGTGTCAGTGACCTTTCAGGGCCTCAGTTCCATCTTCTATAAATTAGGAGGAAGTCACCTAGATAGATGCATTGCTCATTCCTGAACCCCCCTCCCTTCTTCCTGTCTGATTGATAGTATTTCAGGGTAACTTCTCTCATGCTCAGAGACACAGCTGATGAGCCACCCTTCATTCTGGAAAAGGTATATAGAGTTTACTGATAGCTTCCTCTGAAGAAGTCTCAATGTTTTCTCTTGATTATTGAAAGATTATTAGTTAATTCTAAATGACAGGACAGGGAAATCTTGTCATTAAGTGAATCTTTCTAATGATAATGAGTACTTGGATGGCCCGGGATGTGCTTGTGCTTTCTTAACCAAACAGATATGATTTTGAGAACAAGCCTTCCCTTTTATCCCTATTTGTAAGGGTAATGGGACTTTGCTCCAAACTGGTTGTGATATTGGCTATTCTAGTCAGGAATAACTGTTCTCCTTCTTAAAGGACTGGTGGCTCTCATTTTAATCCATTATTTATCTATTTTCTTAATAAGTTCATATAATGTGTAAGGGGAAATATTCAGATAACAAAGACAGTCCTTCACCTCCAAAATCTTGCAACTTAGCAGTCTCAGATACATAATACACAAAAACTCTAATCCGGAAGAGAATATCTAACTCAACAAACATTTGTAGAAAAACATATTTAAAAGCACAGTACAGGTCCCTTAATATGCATAAAGAAGCTACAAGAAAGGTCATGGGAGGTTGGAAGAAGGAAATATCATTGTTGACTTAAGCAGTCACCTCAACACTTTTTTGATTATGCAACCTTTAGTAAAAATGCTTTTTAGCACACCCAGGCACACACATATACACACACACAAGCACATACACACAATGTTGATCCTCTATTTGCTCATTTAATATGAAGAAAGCCCATGATATCAAATCTGAAGACACTGAGATTGAGACAGTGAATTTCTCCTCACTAGAGATGGTCAATCAAAGGCTGGATGATGGGGGGGGCAGGGTTGTTCTGCTGTAGGTTGGATTGTAAGCCTGTTGAAGTCTGATATAATGCAGATATTCTATGATTCTGTGCTAGAATAGAGAACAGAGAATTCTATTATTATGTTATTATTATATTCCTTTCTAAGCATCATTAAAATACAATTTTTCTTTGAGGCAAGTCCTTAATATCCTTTAAATCCCAGGAGTGTTTATGCATCTTGGATACAATGCTTCTCATCTATTCCCAAGGTATTCCCCATTATATTCATTAATACTACTAACATTTCTACAGTAATTTCATTCATCTATTAGCCCTGGGGAAGATGATTGAATTGAGCCAATTTGTGATAGGTGACTATTGTGTGCAGTGTCCCAGGCACTGGGGAGCCACGGAGTTGCATTAAGGCCACGTTTGGCCCCTGGAACTCATGGTCTAAGTGGCAGATGGCCTTGCGTGCATGATCTTAGCATAATATAAACAGAAACTACGTGGATGACTCTTCCAGTCACCTGAAGTGGACTCTTTAAGTCCAAAATGTGTGTGTGCGTGTGTGTGTGTGTGTATGTGTTTGTGTGTGAGTCGGTTTGGAAAGTTGTATTTCCAAATTCTGTGCTACATGTCCCCGTCTTCTTAAATTGAGGCTCTTGAGCATAAGTGAACCTGCTGTGACTGGCTCCAGGTCATCATTACAAATATTTATTATTATATCACATACACATATTTGTAGTGTTTTTCATCTCCTCATTTCAGGTATGACAATCAGCTGTTGCTCCTCCTGATCTCCCCATGCCATATGTGACATACATCCTGACCCCTACCAAACTCTTCTCTGCTGATTCCCATTCTGTTAGGGATTAGGAAATCATACAAACAAGTGATTAATTTTTTTCCAATAAACATGTATTTATTTTCTTTCCATTTCCTCTCTGCCATGAAGAAAACAAGAAAAAAGGAAGGAAGGAAGGAAAGAAAGAAAGAAAGAAAGAAAGAAAGAAAGAAAGAAAGAAAGAAAGAAAGAAAGAAAGAAAGAAAGAAAGAAAGAGGAAAAAAGAAAGAAAAAGAAAGGGAGAGAATGGAAGGAAGGATGGATGGAAGAAAAATTAGAGAAATATGGAAGTTTAGCTTTGAGATTGATGGATAAATATTTCATGATCAAATAAATGATAGAGAGGATCACAGGACATAGAATGTACAAATTTGATTACATGTTATTTTTTTTTGTTTTTGTACAAAACTAATGAATGTAAGATCAAAAAGAAAGCAGTTACCTGGGCACATATATTTGCAGCAAATTTCTCTAACAGCTTTCATTTTCAAGATACATAAGGAATGGATTCAAGTTTATAAAAGGCGAAGTGGTATTTCACAAATAGTACATGGTCAAAGGATACAAACAGGACATTCTTAAAGGCAGAAAGTCAAGGTATTAGCAGCCATATTTAAAAAAGAGTTCCAAATCATTAATAATCAGAGAAACGCAAACTAAAACAACTTCGAGGCTCTGCCTCACACTGACCGGATTGTCCAAGGTGACCAAAAAACAAAGGAAAACAAAACAAAAAAAACAAGGGAAAATAAGAAATGTGTGAGGAGTTGCAAGGTCAGTTGGTTTAGTGATGCACAGGAAAGTATTTTGGAACTAGGCTTCAAAATGACTTAACTACATCTTCCCGAAGACCCAGAAAGACCATTATTAGTCCCAACGAAACAGAAGAGGATAAAGATATCTACGTACAAAAAATGCTTATAATTGTTCTTTTATGTTAGAAACTAAGGAGTTTTTATGAAGTAGGGAACAACTGATTAATTTATAAGAAAACTTGCGAGTTAAAGAGGGGTTAAGAAGACAACATTGATTAGATTTGTTGAACTCCTGCCCATCCCCTTCCCTGTTATTTCTTATAAAAATTGACTGCTAACAAGGCAGTAGGAAGAGGGATGTACTGAGAAATGTGGGCAATGTAAAAATGGAAGGCAGTACTTAATAATATATTTTTTAAATAACATGTCAGATGTATAGCCTATATCAGATTTCTTGTCATCTTGGAGAGGAGGGGAGGGAGGGAGAAAAAAAATTGGAATTCAAAATCTTAGAAAAGTGAATATTGAAAAATATACAGTAATTGGAAAAAATAAAATGTTACTAAAGGGGAAAAATAAAATGGAAGGAGGTAAAAATACAATGATATTGAATTATTCTTAGTACAATTACACTCAGGACAGTATAAACATCATATTTTATGACTTTTAATTACCTGCCAACAAAAATATAAAGGGTTTCATATATGGCATAAAAATAAACTTAAAAAAGAACATGTCAGCAAATAGTTCAAATTGTACAATTTGAAAAGGAAAGATTACACACACACACATACACACACACACACAGAGTTAATGTGGCATCATTACCATGCTTGTTGCTATTATTTGAATCAACCTGAAGCTTTCCCCTCCAATTTTTCTTCACTTTGGTTCAAACTATGTTTTAGAAGGTTAAAGATTCTGAAAATCACACACTCTAATTACATCCCACATCACTGTTGCGCCAACATCACCTCCTGCAGGAAGCTTTCCCTAATTTCTAGGTATTTGTAAATCATGAGCTAGAATTCACCATCTGATCATAGAAATGAAAGGGACTCGAGCAGTTACCTTGTGGTTCTCAGTACACCCAGTAAAAGCCACAGTGTGTGAGGACTGTTGGTGATAGACTTGGCCCTTCACAGCAATGCAAGGGCCTGAAACGCTTCAAAAGGACTCATGATGCAAAACGCCGTCCACATTCAGAGAAAGAACTATGGAGTCAGAATGCAGAAGGAAGCAGATGATTTTCTCCTTTGATTGCATTTTGTTTTGTTTCCCTCATGGTTTCTCCCATTTTAATTCTTCTATGCAACATGCCTAAGGTGAAAATGTGTTTAATAGGAATGTATGTGTAGAACCCGTATAAGATCGCATGCCATCTCAAGTGGAAGGGAGGAGGGAGGGGAGAGAATTTGGAACTTATAGAAGTGATTGTTGAAAACTGAAAACAAATAAATTAATAAATCTGAAGAAAAAAGAAAAGAATAGTGGTTCACCAGACTCTACCAGAAGCCATCCAGTTGGGGAAACTCACTCCATTCACGGGCATTCCTTGTGCTCTGGAACAGGTTTCATTTTGAGGAAGGTTTTCCTCACATGGCACCTGACTCATCATCCCAAGAACTAGTTCGTTAATTCCTTTACCCAGCAACCTTCCGATCACGGCAGCCCCATGAGTCTCCTCTTCTCCAGGCTAGACGCCCTAACTCATAGACTGATGTTCTCACGGTGCGGTTTCTAGGCCTCACCACCCTGGTGCCGTCCTTGGCATGACTTCCCATCCCGAATACAGCACTTCAGAATGGTCTGTATTAAGACTTGTTTTTGCTATTTAGTTATTATGTAGTCATGTCTGACTCCTCATGACTGCTTTTAGGGTTTTCTTGGCAAAGATGCAGGAGTGGTTTACCATTTCCTTCTCCAGTGGATTAAGACAAACAGAGGTTAAGCGACTTCCCCGGAGTCACACAGCTATTACATATTTGAGGTCAGACTTTATCTCAAGCCTTCCTGACTCCAGATCCAACACTCTATCCACTGAGTCACCTACCTGCCTCGTATACCAAGCTGATCACTATCCTCCTCTTAGAAGCTAAGCCTCTCACTGGAGTCTAAGATTGTATTAGCTTTTCTTTTTGTTGGCCATGTCACATGGCTGATTCATTTTGATCTCTTAATCTGTTAAGAATCACAGATATTTTTTCAAATTTCTATTTGCTCAGGCTTCTTCCATCTTGTACTTATTAAGTCAAATTTTTGAGCCTAAGTGAAAGACTTTGATTTGCATTTATCCCTGTTACATTTTTTGCTATTAGCTTTACCCCAACGTGGTAGTCTGTCAGGATTGTTTTGGATCCTGACTTGGCATCCCTTGTATAAAGCATCCCACTCAACTCTTGTCATCTACAGATTTGATAAAAGTTATGTCTTTGCCTTTATCCAAATCATGTATAAAAAGAGCCCAGGACCAGGTGTGGAGCTGCGTCCAATCTGGCATTGAGCCATTGAGAACTCTGAACTCAGTCATTCTACTACTAGTTATCAATTTGCCTCTTGCCCATATTTTGGTCAGCCAGTCAGTCGATAATCATTTAAGTGACTGTTACATGCCGTAGCAAAAATAACATAATGACTGAATAAGCATTTATTAAGTACTTCTTATGTAACAGTTACCATTATGCTAAGTACTGGAAATTTAAAAAAAGGTGAAAACTCCTCATGGGGTTAACATACTAACAGTAAAGACAATTTATGAAAGAATGGAGGCATTCAGAGATGCCTAGAAGTGAAGGAAGGTGCCTTTAGATGGAAGGCTGACCATGAGAACCCCTGGTGCCAAGCAGGAGCTGATCTGGAATAGTAGCAAAGGGCAGAGGAGAGGAGTGAGAGCAGTCCAGAGGTGGGAACCAGCCAGTGCAGAGGCTGGGAGGAAGAGCTCACTTGTGAAGGAGCTGAGTGCCAAACAAGGACTTGTATTTGATCCCAGAGGTGAGAGGGAATCATTGCCACCGGCTAAGCAGGGTGGAGATGCCATCAGATCTAAAATTTTGTAAGTTAGCTGTGGCACCCAAGTGGAAGCAGATTGAGCAGGGGCAACAAAGCAAAAGACCCAGTCAGAAGGCTGGTGCGGTCATTCAGCTAAGAGGATGTTTGCAGATTAGGCTCAATGGTCCTGAAGCCATGTGACACTGCCCTTAAGGAAGGCTGTAAGCTTAGAGAACATACACATGGAAAAATACTGACCATACTACTTTTCAAACGTTGGTAAGCTTTGTCCTCTAAATCATATTTTGTCTACAACAGATTGTTTTTATCCCTCATATGTACCGCCCTCTCAATAATATTTTCCCCTGACCTCTGCTACACAGTTTAGTCAGATCCTGGGAGAACATCCAAAAGCCTGCATAAGAACCTCTGTCTTCGTAGAGAATTTTGGATGCAGCACTGCCCTTCCATGACTTATATCTAGTAGTGTGTATGCCTCAGTTGTGTATTGGGTCCCCATCCACCTGTACCCCATTGTTTGCAATAAAGCTTTGCATTGACTTGTCTCCCTTACATATTATTCTCACCACCCCAACTCATTAGTAAGGGGTAGTTTTCCCTGATGTCTCTGGCTGACCCATGGGCCTTTCCTTTGACATAAACTGGGTCCCCAGACAAGGACTTGACTTGCTGATAGCCATACCTACACTGGGGAAGGAGAGGACTATTAGCCCAGTTGAAAACACTAAGGGTCAATGGGGCACCCTCTGTCCTCCCAGGAGGAACCTTAAGCCAGAACACTATCTCCAAGCAGAGGTGATGATGTTCTAAACTGCAATGGTAGCTGTGAGTGAAGAGAAATGAATATACATGAGAGAGGTTGTGAGAATAGAATGAAAAGACTTGGCATCTGGTTGGATTGGTGAGGTCAGCAACTGAGCAGAATGCCTAGATTTTAACGCAGAGCACATGGGAAGATGGTGGTGCCTTTGTGAATCCTAGGGAAATTAGTGAGAAGGAAGAGTTTGGGGAAAAGATGATAACTTGTGGTTTGGGATATTTTGAGTTTGTGATGCCTGTGGAATTTCTGGTTGGATGTCCCCTAGGAAGCTGAAGATGTGGGATCAGAATTTGGCTCAGTGTACATACACACATGCATAAACGTCTATGTGCATATGTGTGGATGAAAGTTTCTGGCCATAATCTATCTTCTGAGCTCTGTATATAGTGACTGATGATAATCACATAATATAAAGAAAAAGAGAAGAGTTCCCAGGACAGAACTTGGTAGACCTCTCATATTTAGGGGATATGACTAGATAAAGATCCAGCTAAAGAGATGGAGAAGTGGTCATAGAGTGATGGGGAGAGTCTGGAGAGAGCAGTGGCATGAAAGTCCAAGAAAGGAGGGTGATCACATGTTCCATGAAACAGAGGTCAAGGAGCATATGGCCTGAGCAAAGGTCATTGGGTAAATGCTTTGCTAAAATGTAGCCAAAACATGTGCCTAGCCTCTTCTCATCTCTCAGTTCAGTCAGGCTTGCCAGGGTCTTCCTGAAGCTATGGAGCAGCCCTTTGGGATAGCTGCTTCTTTTCTTGGTGCTCCCTAAGCATGTCCTTAGTGTGATGTTCAGAATTTTGTCAGAGAGCATACAAATAGTAAAAAGTCAGGCAGCCTGTGCCAAGGAGCCTCTTGGCCTCCGAGTGGCACATTCATTATTATGTTTACTGCTTTGCCTTATGGAGGAAAGCAGGGTCACATTTCTTCAGGGCTTCTCATATCCCAGAACACAATGATTTCTGAAGTTCAAACCTTGTTGCCCTGTGTTTGTTAGTGCGATGTACCCTTGTGGCTACAACCTGACGTTCAGCTGAATCTAGGCATGAGTCTGTGGAAAGTCTCAGTCCTGACAGAGTGATGCCTAGTGATGGGAACAGCTTTTGCTGGGGAGGAGCAGAGATGGACTGACAGTGTTACAAGAATACATTAATGAGAACAGAGCATTCCTTGGGATTCTTGAAGACCTAGTAGAGTAGAGGGAGGTAGAGAGAGAGAATATAAAAAATAATTATTAAGTGCTTACCAAAATAAAAAGGAGGAGGGAGGGGATGAAAGGGAGATAGACAAAGGTGAAAGAAAGTCACACACAGTAAAAAGATTGTTTGTGTCGGTTGTGTGTGTGTATGTGTGTGTGTAAACAAAGTAGCTCCTAGGGACAAGAAGGCAGAATAGGCTGTGGTGGAATAAGGGTGTGGGGTGCCTGGGATTTTGTCAATTGTGGTTACGGATTAGAAACACAGGGTGAGAGCCCTTAGCAAATAGCTGAAGCTCCGAAAGTATTCCCAAATCCAACTCCAGGGTAAACTCAGTTGCTTGGGGGTCAGGAGGGCTTAGAGTGATGACTGTTCTTGGACTTTGCACCAGTTCATGCCCAGATCCATCTAAAGATCATGTTGTTGCCTAGGGACATATATGAAGCACAGGACAAGAGAGCTGGCAGTTGAGTCGAGTCTTAGGAAACCTTGTCCTGGGATATGAGATTTAGAGACAAAAGTCAAGGGAGTTGGACAAGTTGATGAATTTGCCCATTTGAAGGGGGCAGAATTTGTGGGTGGAGAGGGAATAACCATAGCTCATGGGTTGACCTCACTGGAGAGGAGGTTGAGGAATGAGGCCAGTCAGTGATTGATACGGAGCCAGCTTCGTGTTAACATTACATACTGGCCAGTTTCCAGGTGGTTATTAAACTCAGGTAATAGTATCAGAGCCTAGTGCTTTCTTTCTAAGTTTGTGAAGTTTTTTGTGTATTTGTTTTGTTTTGTATGTTTTTTTTTCCCACTTGGGTCAACTCTACCACAGTTTGGAAGTCATGATAAACAGGACCATTTTTGTCCCTTAACTCATAAACTGCAAGAGGGTGGAGGGGATACTAAGATAAATTAGACATAAGAATAAAAAAAAAGTCTCAGGGAAAAAAGAAGACTAAGGCTAAAACTCAGGGCAAGATTAAAGAATGCCCAGGTGCAGGGGTGTGGAACCGAATGCCTCGAGGCCACATGTGGCCTTCTAGGTCCTCGGGTGCTGCCTTTTAACTGAGTCCCAGTTTTACAGAACAAATCCTTTAATGAGGGGATTTGTTCTGTGATGTTTGGATTCAGTCAAAGGGCTGCCCTTGAGGACTCAGAGGGCCACATGTCACCTCAAGTCCCCCACCCCTGCAGGGAGATGGAAACTAATGTATAATTGCACTTTCTTCTGAAGTCTGATCTGGTATAGAAAGAGGCAGATGGAATGAAGGTGACGACTATGAATTGACATTTTGAACAAAAACTGGAGCCTAAGATCCATGATGATTGTGGGTTCTTAGTTAATAGTGAAATCAGAGCTGACTTCCTGAAAGTTATTATTTGCAATAGTAGTATAATACTCAAGGCTTAACAGCACTTTGGAAATTTTCCACAGTTGTCTATTTCTAGAACCAACCTGTTCACCTAACGGGATTCTTGTGCAAGCCATCCATCCCTAAGTTTGCAGTAGGGGGTTGGACTCCTACCTCAATTTCTCTTGATTCTGTGAGGGCCCCAATGGACCACTCTGGCCACTAGCCTGGCATTTTTCAATCTGCCCACATGACCAGCCCTCTTTCTTGCCCCTGTTGTTATTGAGAGGACTCCAACGATAAAATTGATACTGCTTTAGAGCTCCCAAGTTTAGAGGGAATAGAATTCAGAGATACTCTAACTCAGATGTGAAAACTGAGGGTTAGAAAAGCTAGGCGACTTGATCATAGAAACAAGGCAGGGTTTGAATTCAGATCTTCCAGCAACTCCTTTGAGCCTTAGTGTAGCCCTATGGCATAAGTACTGTTGATGTTATCCCCATTTTACAAATGAAGGCAGTGTAATTTGGTCAAAATCAAAAAGCTGATGAATGTTAGAAGGAATGTTCACATCCAGGCCTCTCCATTTCAGGTCCCTCCATTTCAGGTCCATCAAGTGACCTTTGGACTGGGTCCTGTGGTACCCAACATCCATGCATCTGTTCCATACCTACAGAGTTAGCTTTGATTAAACACACTGTGATAACTCTCAATGGAGAGGTAATGAGAGCAAGGAATGACAGATGGGCAGCCATGAGCTTCGCTGATGCCCACAGCAAGGAAAAGGGAGCCAGAGAAAGGTCCCCAGCATATGGAGTAGGTAGACCTTGTGGAGCCTTGGTGTGAAAACATACCCAGGAATCCTGCAGGATGATAAAATAAGCACAAATCAAGATCAGTGCATGGTGGTAACAAACTTCCGTATTGATAAGAGGCCAGGCCTGCTAACAGACTGAAATACCGATGTACACCTCATCATGCTTTATTTTTTTAAGAGGCAGCCCTGTGTATAGGGTTTGTAGTCAGGAGGACCTGAGTTCACATCCCATCATAGACATTTGTTAGTTAAATTAATTTGGATAATTTACTTCACCTCTACATTCTCACTCTTCCCATCTGTACAATGGAGCTAAAATGACTTGTAGTGCTGCTCTCACAGGGATTCTGTAAGGTTTGAATGAGATAAAGTGGAGAAGATGCTAGAAGCAGCACTATAGAAAAGTCAGCTACGACCTTGGGGTCGTGTCAAAGCGCTCTCGATAGGGGATGTGAAGAGCGGCACCTTAGGTCACAACCCTAGCTCTGTTGGAACAATAATTACAACAGCAAAAACAAAACTAAAACCAGAACATAGAGCCCAAAATGATCATTGGAAAAGCGGAGAAGCATCTGGCGATGAGCCAGGAGGATGCCTAGGACCACGCTGTGAAAGCACAAAGTGCTACAGAATGTCTCAGTCACCACTAAGGGAAGCGGTAGGATGGTGTAGTATGGGGAGAAGACCTGAATTCAAGCCACCTGGTCTCTCAGTGCCTGACCCAACCAGCTCTGTAAGACTCAGAGACCAATGAGACTGTTCTTCTTGGGTAGAAGGAGCTTTTCTTACCAGGAATTCCTTTTACCAGTAAAATCTTTGATCCCATTGAAGGAAAATCATCCCATACCATCCCATCATCAAAACATCCCACACCAAAAACCTTTCTAGAATACCTGTTCTATGTTTAGCACTGAGCTATGCACTATGAGTGATATGAGAGAAATAATAGAAAACACATTTCTGTCTCCAAGAAGCTTATTGGCTAATGACAGAAATAAGGCTAACAAGGAGAAATAGGAAATGGAGATAAAGGAAGACATTGTGTAGCATTGAACTCTTGCCCTGACCGAGGAAAAAGGGAAAGGATGAGGGACAGGGGATCATGGGCTGAATCATGCACTATTAAAGATGGGAGGAGCTTCAGGGTAATTGAGTCTATCCACCTCATATTATAGATGAGGAAGAAGGAAAAGGGCCATCCAAGAATTATACAATAGATGAGCAACAGTCAGGATTCAAACTCAAGCCCTGGGCCTCCTACTTCAGTCTGCTTTCCTCTGCTTTTTAGTGCTCAGTCCTAAGGCTTACACAAGAGGAATACTGCCTGACCCAACCTTGCTTTAGAAGGGGCACCTGACTTTGCTTTTCTTCTACGTGAATATGATGCAAATTCATATTCATATTACGTGCTCTAGAAAGAGAAAATGAGAAGCAAGAAAAAACATAAACTGATGGAGATTGTCATGGAAATCAGCATTAAAATGATCTTACATAGATCTACAACAAAACTATCATTTCAAATCATAACATTTTGTTTTTTTGAGCTGTGATAGTTGGAGAGACTTGGGTGCACAATGCACATCGTGCCCTACCCATATCTGGGCAGCAGGATCAGAGCCAGTGGCCGTAGGTTGACTCTCACAGAGTCACAGGCAACGAAGAAAGGGCAGTTGACTGTGTGGAGCAGCTTTCTCTTAGCTTGCAGAATTGGAAGGAGATGCAGATGCAGCCAAAGCATTTTCAGAGGGCAGAACGGGGACTAGGGGATGAGGAAACGGGAGAACCTACCAAGAGCACCAAGTTTCTCTCCCTGCTCATCTCTGTGCATCATGGGAGGCTGGATCGCCCCTTTGACGAGATTGTGAAACTAAGCCTGATTGGAGTCAGTGAGCTCAAGCAGAGCAAAACGCTCTCCTTTTGTATATTCATTCTTATTCCATGGCATTTGGTTTCCCAACAATGCCAGGATGCATTTAGATCCCCTAGACAATATTTATTTAAATTTTCACAATGATCTGTGAGGATATTTTTGGAACACCCTCAGATCTGGGCCTGAAACATGTCTCAGTGTGCTTAGGGGATCTAACTTGGCATTGACGATATCAGCTAAGGCTCCATGATTGGGAGCTAATGGCACCCCATTAGCACATTTTGCTCTCTATTCCAGAAACCTCAAGTTATTTGCTCCAAAAAAATATCTCTAAGTTAGTGAGGCTGGAGGGAAGGGAGGAAGTAGTTTTGGGTGCTTGTGTCATTTTCACAGAGGGGTTGGCAAGCTCTTAATGAGAGTCTGAGCTATTGGTCCCCCAAAAACCCCTGAGGAACTTCTGCAATGCTGCCTAGGACAGCTTTTGAGCAAGGTGCTCTCCACTCCACAAGGACGAATCCACCCCTAACTGCTCATGGCCTCCTCAGTATCTACTTTGTACATGACTGCATCTCTTGTTTATACCATTTCAATGTCTATGCACTTAGCTCCTCAAGGGATTTATTCATTCTTTGTCTTTATACCCCAGGGCCTAGTACAGTGCTAGGCACATAACACACAGTGCTTAATAAACACTTATTGATTGATTGGTCACCTGGCACAGATGACTTGAGCAGTAGCGGTACTCCCGTACCCTATATCCAGGGATATGCCCTCAGTAACCGTTCAGGTCCTGACAGTTCAATCCAACAAATCTTGATGAAGTAGCTGCCATGTTCTGCACACCATCTTAGGAAGTGGGGGTAAAAAAGACACAAAGAAACCACCCTTGTTCCTAGGAGCTGACATTCAACTAAGAGGAAACATTGCATCCTTAGATGCCAAAATAAGAGCCCAGTTGTTTTAGTGTGAAGGAAGGGGCTGATGGCTGGTGAGTTTTGGAGCTGGAAGGGACCTGGGGCAGACAGCCCTGTCTCCCTCTCAAATCGTATGAATGGGAAAACTGAGGACAAGGGAGACTGAGTGACTCACCCAAGACACACAGGTAACAAACATCATTTATACCAGGGCTCTCCAACCCCATGTTCGATGTGCCTACTGTTCCCAGTAGCTTCAGTTATTTTTAAATCACTTTACTTTGCTGGGAGGCAGCTTAAACAGTACGCAAGCAGACTGATACTGGAGTCAGGAGACCTGAGTTCAAATTGGACCCTGCCCCTGCCTTCCCATGAGACCTTGGGAAAGTCATTCATTGGTTTGGGCCCCCATCTTCTTCTCTCTGATAAGAGGAGGTTGGATTTGATTGACTTTGAGGTTTCTTCTGGTCCTAGATATATGGGGCTATGATGCCTCTTTGATGGTAAATCTTGGAGAAAGCATGGTCCTAGGCTTGCAAGGCTACCTCCACTAGGTCAGTGAAGTCCAGGCTGTTGTAGGTCTTCCCAACATGCTTTGCATCTCGATAGGACAATGATCAGGGACACGTCTGATCAATGAAGGAAGATCCACCGAGGGGTGATCCCAGTCAGACGGCTTTTTCTAAAAGTAAAGCCAATTATTTATGGGTAAAATACGACTTAATCATTTGTATAAAATATTGTGAATAGATGGCAAAAATAGAAATGTGTATGAGAGGACTGTTCTCAAAAATTAAGAATCTCTGCTAAAACAAGGGATAATAGGGTTTCTAAACATACTGTAAACATGTCTTCTGATATGTGCAGATAAATTGCCAGCGGCCTGGCTTTCCTTGGTCAGGTCAGGAGCCTTCTGGAGTCGTTAGCTCTGCGCACTGAGCTTTTCCTACATTCTGGCTGTCCTGGGTAACGTCAATAACTCAGATTAGAATCATTTAGGACAAGACTCACTAACTGGCCTTCAGTGATCTAATTTAGAATTCAGCTTGATCGAAATGACTTCCGCCCACCTGCTCTTCTCAGCACCCAGCCCAAATGGAGACTGAATAGGGATGAATGTTTCAGCCCCAGCAGATGAGAGAGGGAGAGAGGGGGAGAGAGAGAGAGAGAGAGAGAGAGAGAGAGAGAGAGAGAGGAGAGAGAGAGAGAGAGAGAGAGAGAGAGAGAGAGAGAGAGAGAGAGGAGAGGAAAGAGAGAGGGAGAGAGACAGAGAGAGAGAGGGAGAGAGAGAGAGGGAAGGAGAGAGAGAGAGAGGGAAGGAGAGAGAGAGGGAAGGAGAGAGAGAGAGGGGGAGAGAGAGAGAGAGGGAAAGAGAGAGAGAGAGGGAAGGAGAGAGAGAGAGGGAGAGAGAGAGAGGGAGGGAGAGAGAGAGAGAGGGAGAGAGAGGGAGAGAGAGAGAGGAAGAGAGAGAGAGAGGGAGAGAGACAGAGACAGAGAGAGACAGAGATAGTGAGTCAGAGAGACAGAGAGATAGAGAGAGAGGCAGAGAGACAGAGACAGAGAGATACAGAGACAGAGAGACAGAGAGAGAGCTTTAAGGATCTGAGGCCAGATGAGTCAGGTTCATATATCCTCTCTGCTTCTACTTGTGTCCTTGGACAAGACACTTAACCCTTTTAGGCACCAGCTTCCTCCTTTGTAAAATGAAAGGACAGGATTTTATGGAAGTCCCTTCCAGTTCCCATACTTAGCAACCTATGAGTAACCTATATCTACAAAATCCCAGAATTCTAAAATGTTGCAGAAAAAGGAAAAGTCAACAATCCCTAATTTGAACATTAGCGTGTAGGTGACATTGACCTTATTGGCCGTGGAACAGTTTTAAGACCCTGCCTAGAGGCCTATGGAAATGCAGCCTAGACAAGCGTCAAAATGAACAATAACACAGCAGGAGGGAAATAGTCATACCTGTCACATATGTCAGAACCATCTTCAACCCTAGGCTATTTCTGTTTCCCCAGTGGGACTGGAAGAGGAGGGGAACAATCTGATGAGAGTGATGCCAAGCCTATGGTGTGGCAACCAAGGGCAGTAGCATTACCCAGATGCATGGGACAGCTGAGGTGTGCGGCACAGAGAACTAAGGATCTCTTTCATCCAGTCACACGAATACCCTCTGCTGGCCACAACCCTTCCCTTTGTATGCCGTGGGATTTCTGTGACAGTCTAGAGAACTGAAGGTCCAGGCTGACCCAGGCAGACACTCATGTAGGCCCTCTATCTGCCCTCCCTTGGGCTATGAGGTACAAGGGGCTAAAGGGTGACTTTGTAAGCAGCACACTACTGTCCTGTCAAAAATATCCTGAGACAGGGCATTAGAGTAGGAACCAGCCACCCTGTGAAGATGGCAACATTCTGTTATTTCCCACTACTCCCTTTTGCTTGGCCCATTCTAGGCTCTAGAGAACTGGACATCACAGCCTTAGTTTCTATCTTGCCAGTTGCCTCAGTTGATCTGATGAAAGGATATGTCCTTTGAAAAATGAAATAGTGCATAACCACATGCAAATCACTTTCCTAGCCTCAGGCATCAAGGTGATAGACGTGGTCAACTTACCTAAAACAAAGGGTATGGAAGAAAGCTTCCTGAGAGGATAAGGCCACAGCTGTACAACACAGGGCAAGAATTCCACTTGGAGCTTATCCCCCCAGTTGGGGGAGCTTCCAGACCTTGCCTTATCTCCTCCTTTCACTATAGAGACAATGCTCAAATGGTGGCAAACACAGTAAGCAGGAAAGAGAGAATCCTAGGACTGAGATAGCTGGAATATGCCTTAGGGGGCAGTTTTTATAGAGATAAGGGGACCATGGGACCAGTGCAAAGGTTTTGGCATAAAACAAAGAAAACTATGGTCAAGCTGCCTACAGAATAGAGGCTACTGCTCAGCTCCCCTCTTCCCATCATGCCTTCTTGCTTTGTAACCCAGGTAGAGGACTTGTCACATAATTTCTGCCAATGTGGCCAGACCTGGCTCTGGCCAACCACAACTGGAACCAAATAACTGGCAGAGCAGTGCTATAGAACACATGGGTTCTAGACAATTTGGACACCTACTTGCCAGTGTAGTTACGAGGAACACATGAAATCATTTCACGACAATGCAATCTATCAAAAGTTAGCTTCTGATGTCCTCCTCCTCCTCATTGGGATTATTGTCAGAGCCAAACTTCTGCAGGGCATGGGGACATTAAAATGGAACCCAAGGAACATTCTAAGAAGGGAAATCTGAGGCCCAAAAGGGGATTGGGTTCTAGATCTGGGAGATTTAACAAAGCGGGGCAGTGTGGGAGAGATTGGACTTGTATTTTTAAAACTGAACAGATGGATTATGCATTCTTAGAAAACGAATGTGAGTATGCATGTGTGTGCATGCGCACATGTGTGCATGTGCATGCATGTGTGTGTGTGGAGAGAACATTGTTTCTGGTATCCATTCCCTTATAGGTGGGAACCTTACATATTTATCCCTTGCTTTCCCTACTGGTCCAAGACCACTGAAGTGAAATCCCAAAGTTTTTCTTTCAGAAGTTGTTTTGCTAATTTGGTTTGTTCCAGGACTACAGAAAGAAAAGATCTCCCAGAATCTTTAAAAAGTAATAGTGGAAACAAATGAGACTCTCAAAGAAAACCTGCATTTCAAGCCTATGGACACAGCGAGAAATATTTTAATAGGACAGATCAATCAGACTCATTAGTCAGCAAGTCCATCCTGAGGTCTCCTGAGGACAGGGCCATTCTGGGTGTCTGAGGGATAGAAAAAGGACAAAACCACCTCTGTCCACAGGGATCTGACAGCCTCCTTGTGAGTGTAAGACATTGTGCAGGAAATAGGCAGCTCACAACACAGTGGTGCACTTTATCAGATTCACAGATCTCTGAGCCCGTCCGAGTTTAGCCCTCCACATCTCAGTGGCTTTCTTGAGCTAATTGGCTCTCTATACTGTCTCTCGATGGTCATTATTGAAGCGGACTTAGATATGGAAATAGACTTAGAAGCAGGATACCCTCTGATAGGGTAGAATTCAGCAACTTTAAAGCATCAGGTTTATAAACTCAAGAGTGAATTCCTGACTCTTCCCTCTCCCTCATTTCCACATCCAATATGTCGCTGACTCTATAGCTTCAATATACATACATACATACAGATGCACACATATGTATGTATACATACACATATACTTATATGTATGTACGTATACACACATATATGTATATTTATATATGTTTGATTTCATCTTCTTATCTACATTGGAGCAAATGTCCTCTTGAGTTCAGGTCTCCAACCTCTCTCACCTATATTGTTTTGATCTCTTATTGAGTTTCCTTGCTTCCAATTTCTTTCCCCTAAGGTCTACCCTTTACATTGTTGTCAAAATAATCTTAAAATATATTATTGTTATTATTCCAATAGCACATTCTGAAGTCTGGCCCAAATAGGCTATGAACCATTTTCTGATCTTGTCCTGCTATCTCTTAGCTCACTGACTTTGTAGTACATTGGCACTCCTGTTTAGCATTCTCTGGTGCCATGACTTTTGGGGGCCTCCAACAAGCCTACCAATAAAGTTGCCGTATGCCCACATGCACTTAGAACCATAGTGTACAGGCCTATACGTGTATCTTTTCTTTTATTAGGCAACAAAAATGTTTAAAGGAATCACATAGTATACACATGTGTATGTGTATATATATACATACATATATGTATGTATGTATACACACATATGTATATATGCATTTTGTTTAATCAGTTCAGTCATGTCCAACTCTTTGTGATCCCATTTAGGGTTTTCTTGGCAGACACACTGGGGTGCTTTGCCATTTCCTTCTCCAGCTCATTTTACAGATGAGGAAACTGAGGCAAACAGGGTTAAGTGACTTGCTTAGGGTCACATAGATAGTAAGTCCAGAGCATTCCCTCTATTAAACTGGGACTCATTGTCAGTTGCAAGCATAGAGAGAACTTTCATGGAAGGGCTCAACTACAGAAAGTACATATGACCACTATACACCATTGGGTAGGTGGATGGGGATCTAGGGCGGGAAGAGGGCAAATCATAGTTCCCATGTTGTAGCTTGTTGATGTCTTCTGATGATGTCGTCGCTCTACTTCCCACTGGTATCCCTCGAGCATGCATGACAGTCTCCACCAGAATTTGGTCTGCACAATATGCATGGTGTCCGTCAGGTACATCTGTGCTGGATGCTTCCCCACCATCTAAAGATCATCTCTGGCTACTCCCAGCCATTGCTCCTTGAGCACGTCTGTAGCCCTTTTCTCTGCCTCCAGCTTCTGGTATGAGCCAGAATCCTGGGCTGGAGCATTGTTTTTATGAGCAGAATGAGTCCTGCCATGTACTTTTGGTTGAAAGTCCCAAGGCTTTATATAATTCCTTCAGAAAAACAGCGGGCTATATTATATTCAATTGTCCTTCTTTGAGGGAAGGATAGTTAATAATAATCCTTTGCTGACTTTTATTTTTTCAAAAAGAAGTGACTTTTCTAGTGCTTTCATTGTCTTTGTTAGACCAAATTATTCATCCTCCGCAAGAAGCCCTGGTCTCCAACCTCTCTACATAGAGGAGAGTCACGGCCTTCAGACTCCATCTATTCTGTGACCCAATATCTTGGTCAGAGAGACTTCCTTTTTGGAGACATTGCACTAATTAAAAGTGGTCATTCATTATACCTCCCTGATTTCCCCTCTGGTGGAAATAATATATTTTATCAACAGCGAGTAAGACGTACATGGAATACATCAGCTTTACAGGATGGTGGTTCCCAGCTCCCTCTCTGATATAATTCATTCAGTATTCTGGTGGTCCCAAATGTCTATTTTTTCTGTATCCTAATTAATAATCTTAAAAGTTGTTAGGTTTTTTTCTCATTTTCCCAAAATGGTGATCCTTATAGAGCATTGTATTATTCAAATAATAATAATAAGCAATAATGACACAAAAACATTAATGATAAAGTTAGCTGATCACTTCATGGCACTTAGTTTCCAAAGTTATATACATATGCTATCTCATTTGAGTCTTAACAACAATTCTGTGAGATGAGTCATACACGTATTACTACCCCCATTTGATAGATGGGGAAATATAAACTAAGTGAAGTGTATTAGATTGCCTCCAGTTGCATAACTAGTAAGGATCAAAGGCAGAATTGAAGCCCAGTCCTTCCTACCCACACTCAGCACTCCCTGCATGGAGCCTCAGAACTTTGAGCCACAAGACATAGCCTTAGCTCTTCATGTCTTATTCAGTTAGGTTGTGGACATCTTCCCATTGCTCTGTTTTTCCTGAAATTTAGATGAAAAATAAACAACTTTCTATCATTACTATAAGGAAGGAAATGACCAATGAGAAGTTGTTTTCTTAATTAGAGTTAGAGTCATTTTAATGACTGGCTCCATCTTGCACTCAGCTCTGCTTTGCTCCCCAGTGGCCTGGAGGTTTGTGAGTACTCAGTGCTGATATCATTTGCATCATGCATGCGGAGTCTCGAAACGTCTGTTATAAATAGACAACGTGGTGAAGAGATGAGCCCTCTATCCTCTTTTGCCCATTCCTCGCTGCATCTATTTGCATTCTTGTCACTGAGTACTGGCCTGTTTTACAAGTGACTCTGATGGCAAGAGTGGTGCAATATGAAGAGAGCCAGTGAGAAGATTGTCCCAGAGAGAGGGAGAAGGAGATCCTAAAATTAGGGAGGGTTGTTTGCTTGTGTCTCTGTAATTGGGCTAACAACACCCAAAAGAAAAACAAAAAAGTAAATGAAATAATCAATATATAAAACTTTCCAAGGTGCGAAAGAGAGAGATTGACAGGGATGTTCTTCCCAGGCTTGGAAGCAGCTCACGTTCCATTTTAGTTACTTTTTGTAATGCTAAGGAAGGAATTTTGTTTGCTTCTATTTAGAGCTTATTAAAGGAATGAACTTAGCCCAGCCATACCACCTTAGTCTTGAATCGGATGGAGATTACATACCAGATAAGTTAACATCACTTAGGACCTGATCTTTCTAGAGCCATCTTTATTTTCTCTGACCCAAGTATTTAGGATTATCTATGAGAGTAAAGAGGACCATGTTGGGAACTCCAATGCTCTTTTGCTTTGGCTGCAGAAGCACAGGACCTCCTTGAGGTGACCATGTTTTCTTCCATGGGTCTCCAGCACAAAGGACATATTTCCATGCTGAGGAATGGCCTCCAGGCTCCATGACTCTGCCTACATGAGCTTTATGCTCAAATTGAGGATTGACCATGATAACAAAACTTAAAGATGCATGTGCAAAAGCAAAGAAGGGAATGGAAACACTGGTCATGAATATGCTATTCATTCCAGTTAAGTTAACTTCAACAAGAATTTATCCATTTTCTAGTATTTGCTAAAGACTGTACTCAGCACTGGATATACAATCCCTAAAATGAGAACACTCCTTGCCCTCAGCATGTTTATACTCTAAGATTTCATAAATAATCATTCAATGTTATCATTTTATAAGTGAGAAAACTGAAATTCAGAGAAGGGGAGGCATTTGTCTAATATGAATAATAATGTAAATTATAAAGTACTTAAATATATAATACACTTAATATCTCTTACCCCTTTGAGTTTCACAACAATCCTATGAAATAGGTTGTTATCAAGATGATTAATCTCATTTTATAGATGAAGGGATGAAATAAAGTTCCTTCTGAAGTAATTTGAGAAATGAATACCTAGAGTTGAAATAGATTTTAAAAGTAGATGAGGGAAACTAAGGCTCAGAGCAGAAAAAAATGAATTGTCTATGGTCCTCCAGCAAGTTTCTGAGGTTGGTTCCCAAGCCTGCATGCTATCTCTTTCTATAACACTCCCAAACCAGTCAGAAACAGAAGGAAGAACACAATCTTAGTCTTTCCTCATGATGAAAAATGCCATCTACAGGCAGAGAAAGAAATATGGAGTCTGAATGCAGATCAAAGCAGACTATGTGCTCCCTTTTTTTGTTTTGTTTTGTCTTGATTTTCCCTCATGATACCTCCCATTCCTTCTAATTCTTCTGTACATCATGACTAATGTGAAAATATGTTTAATAAAAATGTGTATGTAGAGACTATATCACATTGTGTGCCATCTTGGAGAGGGAAGAGGTGAGGGAGATGTAGAAAATTTAAAACTTATGAAAGTAGATGTTGAAAACTAAAAATAAATAATTTTTTTAAAAAAAGAATCCTTGTCTTTTGAATGAACACAAACCCTGTGTTCTTTTTCCTATAAAATATTGCCTTCCCTATTTCATACTAAAACATTCACTTAATATGTTAGTCACTTACCCCTCTGAGGTTCAGTTTCCTCATCAGTAAAATAAGGGAAGACGACTACAGGACTCCTAAGGTTCCTCCTAGCTCTAAGCATCGTGATTTCTATGGCTCATTGATCTAGCACTGGAAGGGACTTTCAAGTTTGGACAATCTAGTTTAAACTCTTCATTTATAGATGAGGAACCTGGGGCTCAGAGAGGCTGTGACTTGTCCAGGGTCACCAGATAGTAAATGTGTACTCAGATGTGCCTAACTCCAAGTCAACACTCTATTATGGAACCTTGTCATTTCAGAAAGAAATTTTCCTGACCAAATTTTCCAAACAAATGTTTTTGTGTCACAACTTCACTTTGATCAAGTTCTTGAACTTTGCTGGACAGAGGCTCTTCATATCTCTGCCTACTATCAGGTGGTATCCAAATATCTCTGCACTGAGATTCTCTTCAAGGACCTGGATCGTTTTTCATGTGAAGTGTTGTCACATCTCTCTCATCCTGTCCTCAGGCAATCGCCAGTCCCAATGCAATCACATGTATTTTTTATTGTTAAGTTGTGTATTGTTAGCTTCAGTCTACTCTTCCAGCCTGTTGAAATCACTTCGGGTTTCAGTCCTACCATCCAATCCAAGAGTTATCCCTTGCAGTTCTGTATTCTACAGTTTGGGAAAGTAGACCATATATGTCTTCATGCAAATCACTGACAAAAATTTTTAACATAATTGTGCTAAAGATGGAGCCTTGTAGCAGTTTACCAGAGACTTTCCTCAAAGTTGATGTCAACCCACTTACCAACACTCTTTGACTTTCGCCCATCAGCCAATTGACTATCTACCTACTGTACCATCACCCAGATCACTATCCTTCATCTTGTCCAAAAGGATATGATAATAAAATGTCTCACATACCTTGATGACATCTAAATATACTATGACATTTATTTCCTCTAAGTTATTACTTTAGTTAGTAACTCTGCCCAAAAGGAAATTGTATTAGCTTGAAATGACTTGTTCCTAATGAACTCATGCTGGCTCTTGGTGATCACTTCTACCCTTTTAAGTGCTCACAGATTATGTCCTTAATGCTGAATTCTAAAATTAGATCAATGATCAAATTCAAGCTTATAGGCCTAAAGTTTAAAGAATTCATTTTCTTGCTCTTTTTTTTATCAGGATTTTTCCTGTTCCCAGTCCCAAATTGTAACTCTTGTTCTCCACTATGCCTCAATGATCACCAACCACTCCTGTTCTACCTGCCCTTGCACCTATTTTCAAAGTTTCAAACCATAGAATCCCGTCAACTATTGTTTTTGAATTTTAAAATGTATCTTCTTCACAACAAGGCAATGTGTAGGGTTATGCCTGGCATTCCCTTTCTTTATTCTATGAGAACATTGACACCATCTCTATTTTGAATTGCTCCTCCTCCTCCTCCTAGCAATCAAAGCTGACCCTAAATAGATCAGGCTGACTTGGGGCTCATGGCATCATAGTATTAATCAATAAAGTATTAAGTCCCAGCTACGTGTCAGGCTCTCAAGATACAATTACCAAAATTGCACCCCCAAACTTACCTTTTATTGGGAGAAACAAAAAAATGTCTAGGTATAGACAATAAATATAAGGTCATTTCAGGAGATGATAGTAGCCAGAGAGAAAAGGAATCAGGAAAGACTTTGTATGAAGAACACAGAGTTTAAGTTGTTCTCTAAAGGAAAACTGGGTGCTTAGTGAGGTGGAGGTGAGGATGGAGGACATTCTAGGCTGAGAAGAGAAGCCTCTGCAGATGTCCCAAGAGAAGAAATGGCATATCATGTATGAGGAACTCCAAATAGGTAATTTTTCCTAGACTATGAGAAATCACATACAATAAATCTAAACAGGTAGGTTTGGCTTAAATTTAAATGAAGAGATATTTGAATTTGACCCATGAAGTAATTGGGTGCCACTGAAGTTAATTTAGAGAGGGAAAATATGGTCAGATATGGACTTGAGCAGCATCACATTGGTGACTGAATGGAGGGTTAATGGGCAAAGGAGAAACTAGATCACTTTTAAAGGATGATATTGAGGGCATATACAGTCAGGCACCAGTTATATTAGGAAGCCTTTGACGTCAAGCATAGTTCAGAGATTTCTTAGGTTAGTACTTATCGGTTCCCATAGTCTCTATCATACTCAAAGCTCCTTGAAGCCAACATCTGGGTCTTCTCTCTCCTTTGTCACTGTCCATAAATGCCTTGTGCATTTCTCTGAATACAGCACAGAAACTGAAGGCAATGCATACTGCTACAACTATGACTGTAGAAAGATATTGAATTCGGGTTAATATCAAGGAAGGAGAAACTTAGAAATTGGCTTATCCTTTACAAATCATTTTTAAAAAATTACTCTATATCACTTCCAACCTTGTGGTTTTTCAGCAAGAAAATTTGTCTTCTTGCCAATACTTCTCATTTATAGGATGTTTTGCAATTCATAAAATGCATCATATAAATGCCTGATGTCATTCAATTCTCACAATTATATTTTGAGGCAGGTAGGGTGCATATATCCATTTTACAGGGGAGAAAACAGAGACAGAGAGTGTGACTTGCCCAAAGTTACATGACTAAATAGTGAGAGTAAGACAATTCTAACTTAAGTCAACAGATTCTAAGTCCAGTAGTCATTAAATTATATATATATATATATATGTGTGTGTGTGTGTGTGTGTGTGTGTGTGTGTATGTGAGTGTGTGTGTGTGCGTGTATGTTTGTTTCTATGCATGTATGTATCATGATGCTTCTCCAGTTGGGGACTGTGATGATAATACTACAAAAGAGTAGGCATTTCTAAGTGACCTTGACATTCCAAAGTATTTTATAGACATTATATTATGGGGAAGAGGACATAGTATTTAACAATAACAAAAGCAGTAACAGCAATGCTGGGATGCTAGTAGTGGTGCTGGCAGTGGTAGCAACAGTGGTGGCAGTAAAGGCAGCAATCCTAGATAGACAGAATTTCTATAATTCTTTGATACTGGCAAAGCATTTCACATTTTCCATAATAGCCTTGGGGACTGGAGGTCACTAGAATCACCATTTCATAGATGATACACACTAAGTAATGTGCCAGGGTCCAGCAACTAGAAAGAGTTGGAAGTGGTATTTGAGCTGGAATGTTCTGAACTCCAAGCCCATCCTACTATGCCACCTGGACTATCATTCTTGTTTTTCAAATAAAAAAAAACCTTGAGCGTAATTCACTGAATTGATGGGTGTTCAAAGTGAACTTCCAAGTCAGAGTTCTAATGACTTCCAGGCTAACACACATGCTATACTCTTTCCCTCTGCCTCAAATACTGTTATAAATTTATGATTTTTTTCCCTCTTGACTTGAGGAGTCAATCACAAAGAATATTTTTATTTTGTGTTTTGATATTTTGTTAATTGCATTCATGAAAATATGAATCCAAAGGATTGAAGCTCTTGGCACAAATATTAAACCCATGGGCATCTGAGCTATTGTTTGTGTCCAAGAACATTGTTTTTTCTATGATAAGCTGAGAAGGTCAGGTTAGGGGATAATTTATCAGAGAAGGAAAACATCAGGTATTAGGGAAACATTCCCCAAGAAGGGCCTATGATCACAGAAGGGCAAGATTGAGTTGGATACAGAGAGTTTGGAGTTTTCCAGATTTTGAGGTCCAACCACTAGCATTGTTTTCACTCACCATGGGTAGAGTGCCAAGTTGCCCCTTCAGCAGGAAGTGCAGAAAGCTGGTAGGTTTCCAGGGCTTTGTCACTCATTAGACATTCTCAAGAATATAGTCCATGCTAATGACCTTCATGAGAGGTTTCCCAAGACCAAAGCTTGAGGCAATGATGAATTAGGATACTATTGCAAGGGTCCAGAAGAGCAATGATGAGGATTTCATGTAGAACACTCTCTTGACTCATTTCTAGTTAGAGACATTCCTCTATTCCTCACAAATGTCCCCCTTTTGTGAATGTTACCACCTTGACCTAAATCTAAGTATTTTCTCAGTTTAACTCTCCTCTTCAGTTGATTCTCAGTTGCCAAGAACCCAAGGTCCTTCCTCATTCTTGTTGGTCCTCTTGTGAATGCTCTCCAGTTCATCCACCACTTTTCTCAAAAGTTAGCAGTCATGCACTTTCTTCATCTATTTGGAGGTGCATTTGCAGTAGCCATCCCCTATCCTAAATCCCTCAGTGCCTCTTGCCTTCCCAAGGACCATGAGTTAGCTGTGGCTCTAGCTGCCTGTTGTCCATGTGGTCAGTATTGTTGTTGCTCATGTGATTGAAGCACTTAGCAAGGAATGGGTGAGTATTTAAGGGAGAGTGTTCCCAGAGCTGAAGAAGGAATTTCAAGTTGAAAGGCAAGAGGCTTGCCAGCCTTTGGCCATAGAATGCAAGAAGATAGAAGGGATACCCAACTTTAGGGAGAAGGCAAGATTTTTACTGGTTGAGATGAAGCCAGATTTAAAAGTAAGAGAGCTATCTCCATCAAGGACATGTCCACTTGAAATGGATGTGTCCAAGGTCCTGTGGTATGCAATGTTCCTGTTGTGACTCTTCAGTCACTGTCCAAAGCAAGCTCACAGAATTAGGGGGAGAAGGGATAGAATGAACAAGGGAAGAGCACGGGGTTTTGAGTTAGAGAACCTGGACTTAAATATTGCTTTTATGGCTAATTATCTGTGTGACTTTGAAGTCACCCACCCTCTCTGGGGCTGTTCTACCTTCTGTAAAATGAAGTGGTTGGGTGAAATAATGCTGAATACCCTTGTCAGTTCTAAAACCTTCAATACAATGATAGTCATCATAGGAGGGAGGGTATAAACCCAAACAGAATGGCAAAATGATCTGAGTGTTCAAAGTTGATGTTGCTTAGAATTGGGGGGGATGTCATATGGAGGAAGAATCAGGAAACACTTTATGGAGGTAGGATCTAAGCTAAGCTTTGAAGAAAGTGAAGGACTAGGAAAGACTTCAATAGGCAGATGATAATGTGGACATGATTCGGGAATTGATGATAATGTGTGCAGAAGAGAGGGCATACAGAGACCAGGCACAAAGAAAGTTAGACTGTCTCACTTGGAACATATCAGTAAAGGTGGTCATGTGATAAGTCAAGGAAGCCCAATCTGTTCTGGACCAAGATGGCTGATGACCTTAGAAAAGCTTTGCATTCCATCCAAAAGGTGATAGAGAAAAACTGAAGGAGTCTGAATGGGAAACAATCTGACCACTTGTGTGCACTAGGGACCTGATTCACTCCAATGCAATCCAACAATCAATGACTAAGGGCTGTTATGTGTAAGACCCTAGGCTAAGTGTCCATGACATAAATGAAAAAAGAAAAAGCATGGCTTCCCTAAATGAGTTTGATTTTTACCAGAAGGAAATAGGTTGTAAACCAGGAAAACTTTAAAAGATTCTAGTTGGAGGAAGCAAAGATCCTTGACATCTAAAAGCCTTAGGGAAGGCTTGGTGTAGGGGGCTACAGAGCAGTCTTGAAGGAAGTGAGGGATTCTAGGAGGCTGAGTGAGGGGGAAAGTATGTTTCAAGCATGAGAGACAGTCTATACAAAGGACAAAGGGAGGAAGGTAGAATGCTCAGTTTGAGGGATAGCCAATAGCCAGCTTGACTGAGATTTAGAGTCAGGAAACCTAGGTCATGTAAGAAATATGGAGAGGTACACTGGAATCATATTGGATGATAGGGACACATGGCTAGGTGTTTTATCTGAGAAGCAATAGAGAATCATTAAAAGTTCTCCAGCAGTAATGATATGGTAAGACATGGGATGCCAGTAGATTATTTTTGCAGCTGTTTGGAGAGGGTAGACCTTAGTAGTGAGGGATAAGCAAATCAGGAGGTTGGTTCAAAGAGAACCAGCTCTGGAGTACCGCGTATATGGATGGAGAGAAGGGAAATGATGTGAATTTTTTTTACAGAGATAAAACCAACATGCCTTCTTCATTAATTAGACTCTGTGTGTGTGTGTGTGTGTGTGTATGAGAGAGAGAGAGAGAGAGAGAGAGAGAGAGAGAGAGAGAGAGAGAGAGAGAGAGAGAGAGAGAGAGCAGGAGGAGGGGAGGGGGGGAGAGGAGAGGAGATGGGAATGGCAAACAGTTAAGGTAGACTCAAGGAAGATACTAAACTTCTGAGTTTAGGTGTTGAAGAGCATGATAAGGGGAACTCGTTGAAGGGAGCAGAGAAAGGCAGAGAAGCAAGCTCTGAGAGAACAGCACAGGTTGAGTTTTTAACATGCTGGCAATTTTGATGTGTTGAAAATTAAATCAGGAAATCCAGGTAGAGACTTCCCTTAAGGAAAGTAGAAATACAGACTTGGAGCCCAGGGGAGAGTCCAGGAAGAAACACCAGGATGGGAAATGGTCTGCATATGAAGGCTACTTTAAGCCATGAAGGTGGGATAAAATGGCCAGAGGAGAAAAGAGAAAGTGACAAGAAGACTGAGGCCAGTATTTTGGAGGGTGCCTACATTTCATAGACAGAAGCAAGCAAAAATCAACTGAGGACATAGAGGAAAATGAATAACCCAAAAGGTAAATGAACCAACAGAGTGCTTCCTCATGCAGCTGGAAGAATAGGAGAGCATAAAATGATGATGGTAGGGTGGGGTGGCATCACTACCAAAAAAAAATGGTCAACAAGCGAGGATGTCAGGTTTATCCTAGGTAACATATTAGAAGCACTGCAAAAAGATACTCCTTGTGTGTGGACATGGGGTGGGGTGGGGGTCAACCCTAGGATGCAAGAGTTTCTCCCCATTTGTTCTCACCCTTTCAGTATATTGATACGTATGGAATCAGGTTTGTGTGAACATCAAAAGTAATGGGACGGAGAATCTGTCTTCCCCACAGCTACCAAAATAATCTTCCAAAAATACAGATCTGGCCACGTCCCTCTCTGCCCAGAAGCTCCATTGCCTCCCTCTTGTCTCTAGGATCAAACCTAATCTCCTCTGGTTAGTATTTAAAGCCCTTGACAAACTGGCTTCAAGCTTCCTTTTCAGGCCCATTGTACACAGTAGCTTTCTGTCAGACTAGCCTACTTGTGATCCCCTGTACATAACGTGCCATTTCTGCCCTGCAGGCCTTTGTTCAGACCCCATTCTTGGAACCACCTCCCTCTTCTCCACATCTGGTTCATTTAAAGCACAGCTTAAATGCCACTCCCAATTTTGGCCATCATACAGCTGATAGCAACCTTCTCACCCACTCCTAAATTACCTCGTATTTTCCATGCATTTCCTATTTACTTATCTGTGTTCTTGTTGTCTCCTCTGAAAACAACGATCTACTTGAAAGCAGAAACTATTTCATTTTTTTGTATCCCCAGAACCTAGCAAACTTCCTGGTGTACAGTAGGTACTTAATAATGCTCATTGAAGAATGAATTAGAATGAATGAATGAAAATGAATGAATGAAGAGGAAGAAAGTGAGTCATATGGTAAAAAGTGGGTAGCCAGGCAGGAAATCTCCATCCTGCCTGCTGTTGGGAAGATCAGGGGGTATTTTCTATGCTGAAGGATCAGGTAGAAATGGACAAGGGGGACAGAAGACTATGGATGATTGTGGAGTCTCTCCCATAACAGCATTGAGTCTCTTTCATTACCTCAGCTCTCTCTCGAGTTATAGGAAACTTCCTCTTTCCTGGATTGCCCAGGTATCCTGTGAGTGATTCTCCCTCCCAAACCACCTCTGTCTGAGCAGCCAAACTGAGGGACCCCTGTGCATCCCCACATCACACATCTCACACCAGCTTTCTCTGCCACAGCCCCTTCTTGTACTCTGTCTTTGGCACACATCCCAGGGCAATGTGATTCAACTTAGTGCTGAGCCTGAGCATAATGGAGGCAGCTGCTATTTTGGGATAACAGCCATATCATCAGATCTTTTTTGGGCCAGATTTCACAGGCTCGGATGTTTGCAGAAAGAGCGACATTGCAGAATAAAAGCATGCCTGTTTCATCCCAGCGACCGATTTCCCAGAGTCCCCTTTAGCTTGCTGGCAGAAGGGGTTTGCACATTTGACACTGACAGTCCATTAACTGTGCTAACAGCAGCCAGAGATGGTTTTAGAATATTGTAATAGACCGTGTTTGTGTGGGCTGAATAGGATGCCTTTCTCTTCAATGGTAGAAGTGAAAGAGAAGTCTTATTTTGGAGGTGTGGAAGAACCAGCCCTGAAGCAAATAGAGGGTCATGGGATTTCCTGAATTGCTTACAAGTGGCACCCCTCCTTTTTCATTCCCACATCATTGGTTTGTTAGATAATGACTACGAGTATGGCTAATGTCCAGAACCCAACTCTCAGTCCCATAATTGTTAGAAAGGAACTGGCTCATAGACTTGCTTTCAGGAATGTCACATGTTGGGGAGCTGCATCCTCCAGAGAATCAGAACATAGATCTAACCATGCTCAAGAACCTTTGGTGACTCCCTCCTGCCTTCTAGATGGCATAAAATCTCCTCAGCCTTATAGAAATATTTGAAAACAGACAATCCAAGGGGTTTCCTTATTCCTGTCCCCTCCCCAACCTTATTTACTTTTTCTCCTCTTTCTACATTAAGTTTGTGAAACCATGATGGGTGCTATATGCCACAAGGATTACAAGAGAAGAGAGTGAAAGAGATACAAGCGAAGACAAACCATAAATGCACATATCCACTAGAATGCACGTCTTAATCAGGTGGCAGACCATCATGCCCTCAGCTTCAAATGATCAATCCCTTCCTTCAGTTCTTGCTGCATTCCAGCATGCTGATCCATCCCACTGCATGTCTGGAATTGGTTATGTCTGCCTCATCTCTCCTAAAGACATCCATGGATATTTCACTGCGTTGCACTCTGGAAAATATCTAGTGGAAGCAATTTAGTTGGAGCAGTTTGTGCGGAAGATCAACGGGAAATGTTTGGAAAGATTTATATCAACTTTCAAAGATCATTGACCAAGTTGTAATGTAATAAAAATAACAATTAATAATAATAGAAAGATACTTTCATATATTATTCAATTTGTTTTCCACAATAGCTATAACAGCTGAGTGGCTATTACGTTTTTTTCTTATGGGTGAGGACACTAAGGTTCAAAGTCATAGAGAGGTCCATCAATAGAAGGAGCAGCCACACTGAGAAGGTAGAACTGGACACATCAGTCTGTGAATGAACCAGAAATGTGTGTGTGTGGGGGGGTAGTTGGGGGAGTGGAGGAGAAGAGCTGTGTTGGAAGCAAGAGAGACGGATGGAACACAAATACAGATTGTTCTCTGGAATGTTTGCAGTCATGTTCTTTGTAATGAATTCTATTACACATTCTGATATTTGCTTTAAAGACTATGAGGTTGATTTCTCCTTCCTTCCTTCCTTCCTTCCTTCCTTCCTTCCTTCCTTCCTTCCTTCCTTCCTTCCTTCCTTTCTTTCTCTCTTTCTTATGTTGATGAATTTCTTCTTTCTATGGCAACATGGTGTAGAATCTCACTTGGAGGGAAGATCTGGGTTCAAATACAATCTCTTCCTTTCCCTCACCATGGTACCATGGACAGGTCACTGCAGTTTTTCAAAGCTCATTTTCCTCATCTCTCAAATAGAGATAATGATACTTGGTTCTGCCTACATCCCAACGTTGTCATGAGGCTTCAGTGAGAATGTTTGTGAAGAGTTTTGCAAACTTCAAAGCATCATGAAGAGTTTGGAAACTTTGTTGGGTACAGGAGCCATAAATCACTTCTCAGTGACACTCAGCATTTATGTGACTCCTTGTTCTTGGAAGCTCAAAGAATCGCATAGGTCATGAAGCTTCAATTATACCTTTAATGCTTTCATTGCTTATCCGTGAAATTACCATGTAACCAGATGGGCACAGAGGGCCAATATTCTGTTAGGTTGAAATCACTAGCCAGGACACAAGAAACTGGGAATATTCTTCATTTTTCTTTTGAATCACAGAATTTCAGTCCCATTTTCCAGGTGAAGAAACACCAGATCAAAGAAGGGAAATGATTTGCTCCAGATTATACAGAAAATGCCTCGCAGACGTGAGGCTGGAACCCAGCTATCCTCATGGTGAAAGAGTTTCCTTCCTCCACATGGGTCCATTTCCAGGGAGGTAAAAGTCCGAGGAATCGAGCCAGAAGAATTGGGTTCGTGTTTAAGTTGTTCAGTTGTTGCTATTGCGACTTCTGAAACTTTATTTACCATCCTGGACCTTGATTTATACAAATGCAAGATTAAGGGGTTGGACTGGAAGATCCCTTCTAAGCCCAAACCCTACATTTACGGGGTCTGAATTTTCCTATGAAATCTTCCGAGGTAACGCCCATCTGGTTTCTGATTTTTATTCTTTATATTTTGCTGCCCTCTGGTGGCCTTGTATGTATTTGCAGACACTTGTGAATACTGTAGCAGCAAAAATCGCTAGTATTTATATAATGCTTTAAGTCTTGCAAGTCATTTTACATATGCTGTGTCAGTGGATCCTCACAAGATCTGTGAGGAGCCTGTGATTTTGGTGCTATTATTAGCCTCATTTTACATTAAGGAAACTGAGGCAGTCAGATATTAATTGACTTGCCCAGGGAAACATAGCTACTCTCTGTGGTTAGATTTAAACTCAGTTTTTTTGTCCCACATTCTATTCGCAGTTCTCCGTAGCTGTCTAAAGTACTCTGAAGGTTTTACATATTCCAACTTTAAAAGAGAAAAGTAAAGCATTCTTTAAAAACAAATGATCAGTCATTCTCTTCTCGTATTATCAAAAGTCTTACTTTGTGATTTCTATTCCTTCTCGGAAAGAATGGACCTGGGAATGAAATTGGGCCATAGTATCTTAAACCTAAGGGCCATCAGAGTTCATCAAATCCAAACGTGCTCTTTTTACATAAAGAAACTGAGGCACAGAAAAGAAGTGACATGTTCTTAATGAGATGGTCAGTAAGCAATAGTCTGAACTGGGCTTTGAAATAAACCACGGACAGAAGTAGGAATCTTCAGGACAAGTCCAGGCCTGGCCTTCAATAAGAGTATGGCAATAGAAGTGATAAAGAGAGAAAGTTTTCCCAAGGAGCCTTGGCCAGGGCTCTCAGAAGAGTTCCTAAAGTTGGCCAAGTCAGGAAGGGGAGGGACTGGGTTCAAACATGTGCACACTATGGAACTAGATTCATCCTAGGGTAGGATGATGGTAAACATTGGATTCTTTTATGTGTGTGTTTCTAAAAACCTGTGCCTAGGATTACCGTAGCACTGACCAAATCCAATTTACCTAAGCACATCTTCATCTTGCGGTTTGACTCCATGCAGTTTTTTTCTCAGAAATATGTGATCTCATAAGAACTTTGGAATAATTCATACACATACAAACAAGCATATATTAATCATCTACTGTGTACCAGACATGCTGTTAGACCCTGGGATTCAGAGACCAAGAGAATAGATCCTATCATCAATAAGCCTGCTTTCCATTGGGAAGGAAGGAGAGAAGATTCAAAATGTACAGAAATAAACAAGTACAAGATATATACATAGGAAATAAAAATCTGTTACGTGGGGGGCACTGATCTCCGAGGGGCAGGCAGAGACCAGAGAAGGCTTCCTGGGTGATGAGGCTTGAATTAAACCTCAAAGTCAGCTGGGGATCCAGCAAGGTGAAGGTGGGAGGGGGGAGAATTTCTCCAAACAGTTTCTCCAAAGGAGCTGGGTGGGAGAATAGCAGGTACAGGGATCAGCGGGTGACCTGGCCCAACAGGAAGAAGAGGCAAATGAGAGGAGAGAGTGCTGGGAAAGATAGGCTTACTCCACATAGCCAGTCAAACAGCAAAGCTCATCCTATCTACCTATGAGGCAGGTGGCACAGGGGAAAGCACTGAACCTGAAGTCAGTCTCAGATACTTACCAGCCTGATCACCCTGGACAGGTCACTTACCCTCTATCTGCCTCACTTTCCTCAACTATAAAATAAAGACAATAATAGCACCAACTTCATGGAGTGGTTGTGACACGATGGTTGTTAAAAGTCTTAGCATGGAGGCTGGCACATTAAGCCCTTTTCCCACCCCCATGCAGTTGAGGTACCCTTTTCTCCACTCCCAGGACTCCCCACCATAGCTCAGGTCCTCCTCACACTGGACGGGAAGGCCAACATAGTTGAATCCATAAAGCGTCATGAGGAAGAAATAGGAGATAGTGTATCTGGGGCCACTGCAGCTCTCCTCAGACCTGGATGGAGACAGCCCAGGACTCCGAATCCTAATGCTTCCAACCTGGAGCACTCAGCCATGAACCTGCGAAGCTGCCTCTGTGGAGAAGAAGCTGGTGGTTGCTGTTGCAGGGGTGACAGTCAAAAATACTAAAGTCCCAGGAAAACAAGCTCTTGCTGCTTTGGTTCTTGGCACTGACACATGGTTCAACAGCGAAATGTTATGTTATTTTATTCATGGAAATAATATTAAAGAAGGGGTATTACAACCTGCTTTCCTACTGCACTCTAGGAATCATGGGCCTTTTCATTCAGACTTCCAGCTAAAACCTCCCTCATTACAATGCAGGATCTTGAGAGTGGGGACTGCCTTACTTTTCTGTTTGCACCCCCAAAATGGGTCTAGTGCTTTCCACATAGTATTAAAATCATTTGTTTCCTCCATCCATTCCTTTATTCCTCACCTCTCACCTGGACTGTTTCCATGGTCATTCTCAGGATTCTCCCAGTCCCATGCCACCTGCCTCTACATACCACTTGCTGCTAGAGGGATTTTTCCTGAAGCCAAGTCTGACCATGGCACACACTGCTCACACTCTAGGGAGATCTTGAGGTCCAAATACTAAACCTTACTTGTCATGGAAAGTCTTCTACAACTAGACCCTTTCTACCTTGGCTGCCCTCTCCCCCTCTCTAATGCTTCCCAGTTTGAGAGTTCAGCTCTGTTTATCTACTTGTAATCTCTGAGATAGGATGCCCCAAGTGCCACCTGTGCCCAGGCTGGACTTCAAGCCTGGTTTTCCCTCCCTTCTCATCTCTGGATCTTGATATCACTGCTATTTTTTCCATGACTCAACTCAAATGTTATGTCCTGTATATGATCATGCTGGGACCCCTAGTCACTGGAATGTCTCATGTGGCCTTCCTTTGACTTTGTCTGTTCCTGGCTACTTCCATGTTGTCTCTGCCATTGACATGTAAGTGTCTTGAAGGCAGGGGTCTTTTTGCATTCCTTTGTACCTCTGGAGTTGAACAGGTGTCTGGCACCATAAGTCCTTAATAGATTCCTTGTTGATTGATTACTTAGCTGATTTCTAAGGGTTCCAGATGCTAAGCAGGTGTGTTGGCATTTTAGCCAAGGCGTCATAAAGAGCCAAAAAAGGTGCTTGAGCCTGAGAATGTTACACTCAGATCTGCTCTAGGGATGTCACCTTGGTTTCTGTATTGACACAGAGAAGGGAGAAGTAAGATGGAGAAAGAGCAATGAGGTTATTGCAATAATGCAGGTGAGAGGCAAAGAGTTCCTGAAGAGGATGGCAGCCTGGGAGTCAAGAGGGAGTGATGGATGGCATGGATAGACAACACTAGCCAATGGACTGTTCCGACCATATTTGACTGTTTTTGTGGCCACTGGAGGAAGAAAGGCAAGTATTAGGCATTTGTGTGTTTTTCAGGTGTAGCATGTTAGTCATTTGTTCTGGCAGCACACGGTCAGAGCAGTTACCATTAGCTTCTGCTTGGATTTCTGACCTTGGCCACAATTGTTGAGGTTCCTGACAAGGCCAGTTGCAGGAATGGCAAAACCCCACTTCAGTGATCCTGTGAGCCAGGTGAGCCAGTGATGTTGAGCAGGGTCTGCTTTCCAACAGTTTTCTGCCATTCATTATCCTTTGCCCAAGGGTCCTACTTTGTCAGAGAATTTAAGTCGACATGTATTCATTGAGTGTCTTCTATGTGATAGGCAAGGTGCTAAGTGCTAGGGATATAAAGAAGGATTGGAACCATCTCAGTCAAGGAGCAAACAGTCCAGTGAGAAGAGTGTGAAACTCACCAAGTCTCAGCATCTTAGGACACTACAGATGAAAATGGCTTTAGACACCCGCTAGAACAATCTCTGCCTGACGAAAAGTCATCTCCACAACATCCAAAATGGTTCTCCGGCCTCTACTTGAAAATGTTCATTGAGGGAGAACTCCCCACTTTCTTGGTAGCCCCTTCTGCTTTGGCACAACTCTACTTAGAAGGAAGTTTTTCTTGACCTTGATGATGAATTTTCAGGTTTGAAATTTCTGCCCATGGTCCCTTCTTTTGCCCTCTGGTGGTCAAATAAATCAAGTCCAATTCCTCCTATATGTGGTGGTCCCTCAAATACTTGAAGATCATCGATGTGCTCCCATTCCTTCTCTTTACTTCTTCAGATTAACAAGTTAAATATTCTCAATACTCTCTCTTGGAAAACTGAAGAAATAGCTACCTTGATGCCCCAAATCTTGCCAGTATAATTAGGCACTCATAAGCTGGTTGTTTAATGATCTCCGTTTGGCCTCCAAGCATGAGAATGCCCTCTAAAAGTTAAGCTCCTTTGATTTCCAGTGCCTAGATCCTGTACATAAAAGCTACCTAACAAATGATCACTGACTGATGAATTGGTTACTGAGGACTATCCCAACTGGAATGTCTGTTTGTACATTCATTCAGAAAGCATTTATAGGGACCCTACTGAATGAAAAGGTGACATTGTTAGATTAGCCCATCCTGAGGCCACGGATCTTACATTCATTTTCATATTTCATGCAGTGATGAACTTTGAAGAAATAGATTGATGGTAGGAAAGATGAAAGTCTATGACTGAGAAAATTTCCATAGGTGACATGTGAGTGGTACAGATGATATGAACTTTAAGACTCTGAAGGAGGAGAAAGTTATTGCATGGTTAAAATAATGATTCCAAAAATTTGTCTGAGAAATTTGAAGAGTGGATACCATGGAACTCCTTTAAGTGTTTATCTATATACAGTTGCCCTCAAATCAATTATAATATAATTATGTATCATTCCATCACTTCTGAGGACTGCCATGAACAGCTTCCCCTGAACCTCACTGTATTGTTGTTATAGTGACCCCGGGTTGTGTGCAGAGTGCTAAAAACAGGGAACTGGGAAACACCTCAAAGGCAGGGAATCTGTCATCTACAACTCATGGATTAAGGCCACTGATTCAGGCCTTGGCACATCTAAGACAGAAGACTTAATCATGCGTTGGGTTTAGATAAATACTCCATAATCCTAAGCTACTTTCCTGACAGCACCGCTCACTCCAGATCTCTGTGCATAACATCAACAGCAAATCAAGACTATTATAGTCTTGTGAGCCAACCTTATCCTACTAGACAAGCTTGCTCCGTGTTTTTTGCTTCCTGTCCTAGAACCCCAGAGCCCCTGGATGTACCGTTTCTCTAAGACAATTAGAACATCCTTGTTATGGAGAGGAAGCCCAAATCAATTCCTAGCAATACAACATTATTTTCAACTTTGAAAACAAAATCTAAATGGTAGCATTGTCTGTGAAACATTAAACTAAGTCACGATATAGAGGAAATATAATTAATGTGGCGTCAGAGAGTGTGGGTTGTAATTCCAACCTTGATCCTTTGTTACTTTGCTGCTGCTCATGTAATCTTAAACAAGTTACTTTCTTTCCCTGGGCCTCTTTGTTCACATGTAAAATTAAGCGGTTAGCCTAAAAGACTTTTTGGGTCCCTTTGCACTCAAAATCTCTAGCTTTAGCTGACCTCACTGTATATATTTATTCTGCATCCAAGCTCAGAGGGAAAAGAAATGAAAAGAAGACCATTTTAAGCTTCTATATTTCTATCCAAAGGGATTTGTGGACCATGTGATTGTTCAAAGACATAGTTGGAAAGAGCAGCCCAGACCTTTCCAGCTCCATACATGAGTGCTCCCAGCCCCATTAGGAGCACCACGGGAGACCTTTAGTTGAGAAGGATGGTGAATGCTCTAGGCAGGCAAGGCTTTTTGTGAAAGTGCACCAATGGGGCAAAAGAATCTCTCTTTTGATGCCTATAAAGGTGTGATTGGTTTTCCCCAGTGATGCCCAAAGATGCCCATTTTGTGCTTTCAAGGGTGAATCATTTATGGGCACTCTCAGACACTTCACTTAATTGGACCAGTTTGTTCATATTGTTTGCTGTTGATGATGAGTAAGACTCTCAGGACATGTGTTGGGGATGATTAAACATTGCAGCGTGGTAAACAGCCAGCTGCCTCTCAGTCTGCTTGCTCCTGGTAGAGAGCACTGATGCTGACATAGAATAGCGGCCATTCCAAATGGTGCCAGGCTCAGGATCCAGTGAGCATAGTTCTATCATTGATCGATTATTCCTCACTTCATTCGATCCCAGGAGAGGGCACTCAATCCAAAGATCATATTACTTCACAGAAAGGGATAGACTTGCCTAGAGGCAAAGACTACAAGGTCAATGGGTTCGAGTTAGGTGGAGCACTGGTTCGAGCTAGGTGGAGCACTCCTCAGGTCCTCTCTTGACACCACTTACTCTAATCTTCCTGAATCGTTTTTCAGTACTATTTGAAAAAGAGACTATAAAGCATTTCAACTCCCTGGGCCTCATTTTTCTCATCGTTATAGAAACATCACAGACTCTGAATCCCTTTTGGTTTGCTATCAATGACCTTATTTCAAGGTACAACTGAATACAAGATGAATTTGTTTGTAAAACTTCTGATTTTCAGTCCTCAATCTCCCATTTACTAGCCAGGTAACCAGGGTTCTCTTTATACCCTGATTTTCCCATTTCTAATTAGTAATAAAAAGACAAACACCTAGAATTTATAAAGAGTTTTTAGATTTACAAAACACTTCACAAATGTTATCTCATGTTATCCTCACATATAAAGTAGGTGTTGTTATTGTTCCCATTCTACAGGAGGGAAAACTGAGTCAACCAAAGGTTAAGTGTGACTTGCCCAGGAACCTACTGCGAGTAAGTGTATAATTACTGACTTTAGACCCATCACTCTCTTCACTGTCACTTAGTAATGGTGACATCTTTCTTGTGACTAGATCTCCGCTCAGGGACAACTCTCATTTTATCTCTGTAGCTAAAGAACATCCATATATGAAGTTTGCCTATAATGAAGTCTGTGGAGACAATTTAAATAATAACAACCACCCCCTCCCACCTTTCTCAGAAACCAAATACAACTGACAGAATTTCTTTCTTTTGAGTCTAGACATAACAATGTTATGGTCACCCCATTCTCTACCCTGTTCACACCACCTTGGGCTGTTTGCTATCAGTTTGGGGCATTGTAGATGAGGAACATCATAGAGAGAAGAACATCAGCACACTACAGAGTTTCCAGAGGAAGTTGACGAGGATGGGGGAAGATCTGGAGTTCATGGTGAATGAGATATAAATGAAACAACTTACATGTTGTGCTAGAAAAGCCTTCCATATCCTATCCCAAGAAACATTCCTCTCCTGGCTATGCATCTAGCTCCCCATCTGCTCTTTGCCACCTCAGATGCCTTCTTACCCTAGAAGTTTCCTCAGTTCCTGTGTCCTCACCATGGCACATCCCTCTTCTCCTGGCATCCCCTTCTTCCATTGATTTCTTCCTAGAACCTCAATTTGGACAACGTGCCCAAGTCAACCATCCCTCATTTCTCCCCCGACTCTGCTTCTGATGTTTTGACAACATGCCCCTTTGCATGCACCTTCTCGAAGCCCCCACACATTCATCTGTCTATTATGCTTTGTCACAAAATAAGCATTTAATAAATGCTTGGTGATTTGGTGTGGCAGCAAAGTGTCAGGGTCAGCTTCTGCTTGGTTCCAGAAGATAGAAGGAGGAGTAATGGGTAGAGATGTAGACATTCTTATTTAGGTTTGGTGGCAGGACACCCTTCTATACAATTGGAGCTTTCCAGAACTGCGTTGCCTTTGGAGAAGGCAATATTAGGTTTTTCTCTTCACTGAAGATATTTAAGCTAATCCTGAATGATCACTTAGTAGTTGTGATGCCAAAGTCCAGACACTGGTTAGATTATTCATTAATTGGATAATAGTCATCCAATTCTGTGATACTGATTGAGTCTCTTATTGACTGGATCTCTGAATTTAGAGTTATATAGGACATTAGCAAGGATATACTCCTACCCTTACTGAGTTAGATGGCTCAGTGAATAGAATGCTAGGTCTGAAGTAAGGAAGACCTGAACTCAAATCCAGGCTCAGACACCTACCAGAAGTGTGATCCTGGGTAACATCTGTTTTCCTTAATCCTCTGGAGGAGGTAGTGGAAAACCATTCCATTATCTTTGCCAGGAAAACCCCATGGACAATGGGATCATGAAAAGTTGAACATGACTGAGCAACGCTTTCATTTTGTGGATGAGGGAACAAAAGTCACAAAGAGGATGTTACTTGCTCACAACTCTACAGTTCTGAAGTAGAGAAACAAAACTCAAACCCACTCCTTCTGACTCACAAGTCAAGGATCATTCCATTGTGTTTTACTTTCAGTGTTCTTTTCTCTTTGTCCTCCAATCTCCCTTGATGATCTCATCTACTCCCATGGTTGGAATTGTCACCTCTATTTATGTGATTCACACATAGAAATCCCAAATGAGCTCCAGTCCTGCATTCCCAATGACCAACATCATTCTTCCTGCTAGAAACTCCAACTCAGTCTGTCCTGAATTGAACTCATCAGCTTTCCTCAAAATCCGTCACAATGATTTTAATTCTGTGAATGGCACAGATATTTTTCCAATCTTTCCATTCAGTCCCCAGAAGATATCTTTGATGTTTCCCTCCAAACTCTTTGTAGCCAATCATTTATCATATCCTATTGTTCCTGCCTCTTCTCCATCCACAATCATGAAATCCTAATTTATAAAATCATTGTCTCACCTGGAATACCATGGTAACTTTCCAATTGCTTTCCCTACGTCCAGCCTCCCCCCTCTGCAATGCAACTCTTACGTATCTTAAGAACAGTGTTTTTCTAACCATGCCACTTCCTAACTAGGAATTAAAAAGAAATCATAAATTGGCAATATCTTCCCAGTTCCTCTAGAAACCATAAAAATTCAAGAGCTTCATTTTAATATCTTCCACATTCTAGACCCAACATTCCTTTCTAGAGATCTTGAATGTTCTTGTTTTTCAACCACCCTCTTTTCCATCCAATCAAATTTGTCTGATGGCTGTTTCCTGGACTTGTCCTCACCTCTCTGCCTTCATGACAGTCGCAAGCCATTTTCTATCCCTAGAGCACATAAACCACACATACACACACATACAAAAACAGGCACACAATATACACTCATGAACACATACACACTCCTACATACATACACATACACACACACACTTGTCCATGCTGAATTCATTTTCTTCCTCCAAAACTCATTGTCAGGCATTTCCCCCTCCATGCTGCCTTCTTTGGTTATCTTTGAATGACAGCCACTTCTCCCATCTCAAATATTTTAAAGGACTTGATCTGGCCATCCCTTTTGCCTTAACTCATACTCTGAGTCACATTTATTTGAGCGCCTGATACATGCCGACTATTAATATTCAATGAGAGCTACCATTAGGTAGTTAGTTTGTCTGGTGCCTAGTATATGACTCTGTATACAGAAGGTGATGAATGAATGCTCATTGCATTTCTAAGCAGAGGAAACAGCATTAACAAAGGTTCCAGGAAAGGAAAAGACTAAAGCTTGTTCAGAGTGGTCAACTCTGGTTCCAGTCTAGAGATCATATCAAATAAGGCTAGGAAAATTAGTGGGGTTTGTATTGTGGAGAATGCCAAGAAACAGAGTTTAGCTTTTGTGTTGCAGGCAAGGGAGGATATTAGAGGTGTTTGAGCATAAGAATGGCAGAGTCAGAGTCATGCTTTAGGAAAATTCATCTGGCATCATTTTGGAGAACACATGGAAGAAGAGAGAACCGGGAGAGATGGAGTTCCTCTAGGAGGCTGTAGCATTAATACCAGGAAGAGTATCTTACCTCTGTCTGTGTTGTAATAGAAGAAAGAAGTATGACAGCTAGGAGATCCATTGAAGATAGAAGATGTTGGAAGCCTAAATACCAAGCTACCTGTTTTTACTGAGTGAATAACCTTCAGAAAAGAAGGGGGAGGATATGGGGGGGGGGAATAAAGAGCATACACAACATTGAGAAATTATTAAAGATTTCTCCTCCGACATTTCTTCATACCCTCAATCAAAGGTTCTTCGTTTGGAGTACATGAATCTCTAAGGGGTCCAGGGATGGATTTCATGTATCTTGTAAGCTAGGATGAAAAAATAATGTTTTTTTTCTTTTCATTATACTTTAGCTTCCTTTTTAATTACTAGAATTTTATCAAGAGAAGAATGATTTACAAAGCAGAATTAACCAAATGGAAAAGGAGGTTGAAAAGCTAACTAAAGGAAATAGTTCTTTAAAAATTAGAATGGAGCAGATAGAAGCTAATGACTTTATGACAAATGAGGAAATTACAAAACACAACCAAAAGAATGAAAAAATTGAAGACAATGTAAAATATCTCATTGGAAAAACAACTGACCTGGAAAATAGATCCAGGAGACACAATTTAAAAATTGTGGGGCTACCTGAAAGCCATGATAAAAAAAGAGCCTAGACATCATCTTTCATGAAATTATCAAGGAAAACTACCCTGATATTCCAGAACCAGGGGGTAAAATAAATATTAAAAGAATCTACCAATCACCTCCTGAAAGAGATCCGAGAAGAAAAATTCCTTGAAATATTGTAGTCAAATTCCAGAGTTCTCAGGTTAAGGAGAAAATATTGTGAACAGCCAGAAAGAAAGAATTTGAGTACTGTGGAAATGCAATAAGGATAACACGAGCTCTAGCAGCTTCTACATTAAGGGATCTAATGATTTGGAATATAATATTCCAGAAGTCAAAGGAACTAGGATTAAAACCAAGAATTACCTGCCCAGCAAAACTGAGTGTAATATTTCAGGATAAAAAATGGTCATTTAATGAAATAGAGAACTTTCAAACATTTTTGATGAAAAGACCAGAGCTGAGTGGAAAATTAGACTTTTGAACACAAGAATCAAGACAAGCATGAAAAGGTAAACAGGAAAGAGAATTCACAAGAGACTTACTAAAGTTGAACTGTTTACATTCCTACATGGAAAGATAATATTTGTAACTTGAGACTTTTCTCAGTATTTGGATAGTTGAAGGGATTATATACATATAGACAGAGGGCACAGAGTGAGTTGAATAGAAAGGGATGATATCTAAAAACATAAAATTAAGTGGTGAGAGAGGAATATATTGGGAGGAGAAAGGGAGAGATGGAATGGCACAAATTATCTATTATAAAAGACACAAAAAAAAATTTTGCTTTTTTTCTTTTAGTTTTCAACATTTATTTCCACAAAATTTTGAGTTCCAAATTTTCTCTCCATCTCTCCCCTCCCCCACTCCATAACACCTTACATTCTGATTACCCCTTCCCTCAATATTCCCTCCATTCTATCACACCCCTCCCTTCCCTTATCCCCATCTTCTCTTTTTTCTTGTAGGGTAAAATAGATTTCTATACCATATAACTTGTATTTCTTTTTCTTTTTTTTTTTTTGTGTCCAGGACGCCTTTATTTAAAATCACAAAAGAACAAACACAAAGAGGGAAAAAACAGAAACTGGTATTTGTGGGCCACGTATTGTATATTGTCCATACTGTTCTGGGTCTCTACTCTTTTACAGTTAAAATTTTAGAAAAAGTTACACACATTGCTTCTATTTTATTACCTTATACCTCTCAACCCCTTATGGTCTTGGCTTCTGACATCATCATTCAGCAGAACCTGCTCTCTCCAGTGCTACCAGTAATCTCTCTTTTTTTAAAAATTTATTTATTTATTTAACTTTTTGCATTCATTTTCACAAATTTTTGGGTTCCAAATTTTCTCCCCTTTTATCCCCTCGCCCCACCCCAATACCCCAAGCAATCTAATTTTCCCTATCTCCAATCTGCCCTCTCTTCTGTCATCCCTCCCTTCTCTTGTCTCCATCTTCTCTTTTCTCCTGTAGGGCCAGATGACTTTCTATTCCTCCTTTACTGTATGTCTTCTTTCCTAGTTGCAACAACAGTACTAAACAGTTGTTCCTAAAACTTTAAGTTCCAAATTCTCCCCATCCCTCCCTCCCCACTCATTCCCTTTGGGACGGCAGGTAATTCAATATAGGCCATATCTGTGTAGTTTTGCAAATGACCTCCCTGATAGTCGTGTTGTGTAAGACTAACTGGATTACCATCCCTCCTAACCTGCCCCTCATTGTTTCTCTTCTGTCTTTTGATCCTGTCCCTCCCCAAGTGTTGACTTCAAATTGCTCCCTCCTCCCTTTGCCCTCCCTTCCATCATTCCCCCCTTGCAATATCTCCTCCCCCACTTTCTTATACTGTAAGATAGGTTTTCATACCAAAATGAGTGTGCATTTCACTCCTTCGTTTAGTCATATGTGATGAGGGTAAACTTCTTGTTTTTTTTTTCTCAGCCCTCCTCTTTTTCCCTCCACTAAAAAAAAAACTCCTACCTGCCTCTTAAATGACATATAGTTACCCCCTTCCATTTCCCCCTCTTTCCTCCCACTACATTTCTCTCTCGCCATTTACCTTAATTTCTTTTAAGGTATGGTCCCATCCTATTCAGTTCAACCTGTGCTCTCTATCTCTGTATGTGTGTGCATGTGTGTATGTGTGTGCATGCGTGTACATGTGTATGTGTGGTCCCACCAACTACCCAGATACTGAAAAGTTTTAAGAGTTAGAAATATTGTCTTTCCCTGTATGAGTGTAAACAGTTCACTTCTGTTAAGTCCCTTCGCGGTTTCCTTTTTCATGCTTCTTCTCATTCTTGTGTTTGAAAGTCAAATTTTCTTTTCAGCTCTGGTCTTTTCATTAAGAATGATTGAAAGTCCTCTGTTTCATTGAAAGACCATATTTTCCCTTGAAGTATTATACTCAGTTTAGCTGGGTAGGTGATTCTTGGTTTCAGTCCTAGTTCCTTTGCCTTCTGGAATATCCTATTCCACACCCTTCGATCCCTTAATGTAGAAGCTGCTAGATCTTGAGTTATCCTGATTGTATTTCCACAGTACTGGAATTGTTTCTTTCTAGCTGCTTGCAAGATTTTTTTCTTGAGCTGGGAGTTCTGGAATTTGGTCACAATGTTCCTAGGAGTTTCTCTTTTTGGATCTCTTTCAGGTGGTGATTGATGGATTCTTTCAATACGTATTTTGCCCTCTAGTTCTAGAATGTCAGGGCAGTTTTCCTTGATAATTTCATGGAAGATGATGTCTAGGCTCTTTTTTTGATCATGAGTTTCAGGTAGTCCCATAATTTTTAAATTGTCTCTCCTGGATCTATTTTCCAGGTCAGTTGTTTTTCCCATGAGATATTTCACATTCTCTTCCATTTTTTCATTCTTTTGGTTTTGTTTGGTGATTTCTTGATTTCTCGTAAAGTCATTAGACTCCATCTGTTCCATTCTAATTTTGAGAGAACTATTAAATTCCGTGAGCTTTTGAGCCTCTTTTTCCATTTGGCTCATTCTGCTTTTGAATGCATTCTTCTCCTCATTGGCTTTTTGAACCTCCTTGCCAATTGAGTGAGCCTATTTTTCAAGGTGTTAATTTCCTCAGCATTTTTTTGGGTCTCCTTTACCAAGGTATTGAGCCGTTTTTCATACTTTTCTTGCATCTGTGTCATTTCTCTTCCCAGTTTTTCCTCCACCTATCTAACTTGCTTTTCAAAATCCTTTCTGAGCTCTTCCAAGGCCTGAGCCCACCCGCCACCCCCCTGGGGTATCTGGGGTACTGAGGCCCCGCCCTCCCCGTCTTTCCCTGATGGCAGGAATACGTCCTCGTCATCAGATCCGAAGGTTGGGATCATTTGCATTTGTTGGAAAAAACTCTCTATAGTCTTATTTTTCTTCCCTTTTCTAGGCATTTTCCCAGCCAGTTACTTGACTTCTGAGATTCCTTTCCACCCCCGCCTGGATCTGCCCAGCTAGTGCTTGGCCTCTGAGATTCAAATGTGCTTTCTGCAGTACGCTTTAGTTCTGGCGCTGGGGTGGAGGCAGGGCCACCTCCCAGGCTCAGTTCCTTCAGGGGCTTTATGCAGAGGCCTTCAGTAATAGAGTGGGGTGGAGGCAGGGCCGTCTCCCAGGCTCAGCTCCGTCAGGTTTTATGCAGAAACCTTCTGTAATGAAGATCCTGCCTGCTGCTGGGGGATTCCTGAGTCCCGGGCCGCTGCTGCCTCAGCCGCCGCCCACCCCTCTGCCTCCACCGCTTCCTGCCCCTGTCTCTGCCACCGCTGCTTCCTCCCGAGTGGGCCCAAGTCTTGGAGACACTCTGCTCCCCTCCTCTAGCCCAGCCTTCTTTCTCACTGACCTGTAGCTTCTGTGGGAGGAGGCTGCCGGAGCTTCCGTCTCTGAAGCCTGCTTGGGTCAGCTTCTCTGGGGCCGCGTCCAGGGCAGCATTGGGGTGGGGTCTGCTTTCCGGGGCACGACCCCGGGGACGGCTCTTCAGGGCTCTCTGGCACGGAAATCTCTTCCACTCCTTTCTGCACACCTTGTATTGACCCAGAAGTTATGGGGGTCTCTTTTTACATTAATTCTGTGGGCTTTGGTTTCGGATCTCGTAAACGTGCGTCCTTCTACACCGCCATCTTGGCTCCGCCCCCATAACCTGTATTTCTTATTTCCCAGTTGTATACAAAAACGTTTCTCAACATTTGTTCCTAATACTTTGAATTCTAACTTCTCTCCCTTCTTCCCTCCCCACTCATCCCCAATGAGAAGGCAAGCAATTCAATATAGGTTGTATATGTGTAGTTTTGCAAAAGACTTCCATAATAGTCATGTTGTGTAAGACTAACTATATTTCCCTCCATCCTATCCTGCTCCCTATTTATTCTATTCTCGCTGTTGACCTTGTCCCTCTCCTTAAGTGTTTACTTCTAATTACTCGCTTCTCCCATTTGCTCTGCCTTCTATCATCCCCCTCACTCTACTTGTCCCCTTCTCCCCTACTTTCCTGTAGTGTAATATAGATTTTCATATCAAATTGAGTGAGCATGTTATTCCCTCATTAAGCTAAATGTGAAGAGATTAAACTTCACTTTTTCCCTCTCACTTTCTCCCTTTTCTCCTCTATTGAATAAACTTATTCTTGTCTCCTTTATGAGTGATAATTTGCCCCATTCCATTCCTCCCTTTCTCCTCCTAATATATTTCTCTCTCACCCCTTAATTTTATTTTTATATATATATCATCCTTTCTTATTCAGCTCATCCTGTGCTCTCTTATATAAGTGTGTATGTGTGTGTGTGTGTGTGTGTGTGTGTATAATACCTCCAACTACCCAAAAACTGAGAAAAGTGTCAAGAGTTACAAATATTATCTTTACATGTAGGAATATAAATAGTTCAACTTTAGAAAGTCCTTCATAATTTATCTTTCCTGTTTTACCTTTTTATGCTTCTCTTGATTCTTGTGTTTGAAAGTCAGATTTTCTTTTCAGGTCTGGTCTTTACATCAAGAATGCTTGAAAGCCTTCTATATAATTGGATGCTCAGTTTTCCTCTGAAGTATCATACTTAGTTTTGCTGGGTAGGTGATTCTTGGTTTTAATCCTAGTTCCTTTGTCTTCTGCAATATCATATTCCAAGCACTTAGATCCCTGAATGTAGAAGCTGCCAGATCCTGTGTTATCCTGATTGTATTTCTACAATACTCAAATTGTTTTTTCTAGCTGCTTGCAATATTTTCTCCTTGACCAAGAAACTCTGGAATTTGGCAACCATATTCCTAAGAGTTTCTCTTTTTGGATCTCTTTCAGGAGGTGATTGGTAGATTCTTTCAATATTTATTTTACCCTCTGGTTCTAGAATATCAGGGCAGTTTTCCTTGATAGTTTCAAGAAAGATGATATCTAGGTTCTAGATTATTTTTTTGATCATGGCTTTCAAGTAGTCCCATAATTTTTAATTTGTCTCTCCTGGATCTATTTTCCAGGTCATTTGTTTTTTTTTTTCACATTATCTTCTATTTTTTCATTCTTTTGGTTTTGTTTTGTAAATTCTTGGTTTTTCATAAAGTCATTAGCTTCCATCTGCTCTGTTCAAATTTTTAAAGAACTATTTTCTTCAATGAGCTTTTGAACCTCCTTTTCTATTTCGCTAATTCTGCTCTTTTAAGCATTCTTCTCCTCATTGACTTTTTGGGCCTCTTTTGCCATTTGAGTTTGTCTATTTTTTAAGGTGTTAATTTCTTCAGCATTTTTTTGAGTCTCCTTTAGCAAGCTATTGACTTGCTTTTCGTGGTTTTCTTGCATCATTATCATTTCTCTTCCCAATTTTTCCTCCACCTGTCTTACTTGATTTTCAAAATCCTTTTTGAGCTCTTCCATGGCCTGAGACTATTGCATACTTATTTTTATAGGCTTTGCATGCAGAAGCCTTGACTTTGAGGTCTTCCTGGGGAGACCTAAATTGTTCCTCTTCATCCACAAGAATGGAGGAAAATACCTGCTCATCAAGAAATTAGCCTTCTATTGTCTTATTCTTTTTCCCTTTTTTTGAACATTTTTCCAGTCAGTTACTTGACTTTTGAGTTCTTTGTCAGGGCCGAACTCTGGACTGAGAATCAGATCAGCTGTTCAGTTCCTTCATGGACTTTAAGTGGAGGTCTCCCAGGACTGCCACTCAGGGTTGAGATTCAGATCAGCCACTCAGTTCCCCCAGGGCCTCTAGGGGGAGGGCTCCAAAAATGAAAGCTGTAGTGTCAGTGGCTGCTCCCAGGGGTCTAGACTGGGGGTTCAGACCACACTCCCCTCTCCTGAGTGACTGAGCCCTCCCACTGACCTTCGAAGCTGTCTGTGGCATTTGTGAGTTGAGTAATCTGGGAACTGCTCCTTCTGGTGGCTCCCTGAAGTCTGTTCAGGGTCCTGTTCCTGCCACATCAAGCTGCACTTTGAGCTTCCTGGGCTGCATGGTCTCCACACTTCCTGGGCTGCATGCACTCTGCACTTCCTGGGCTGTGAAGAAAAAGCTTTTTCAATGGAAAGGAAAAGAGGGGAAGTTAGAGGGGAAAGTGAAGCTTGTTCTCATCACAATTGGCTCAAGGAGGGAATAACAAGCACTCTCAATTTGGTATGAAAGTTTATCTAACACTACAGGAAAGTAGGGGGGAGTGGGATAAGTGGGGTATGTGGGGGATGATAGAAAGGAGGGCAAATGGGAGGAGGGAGTAATTAGAGGTAAATATGTTTGAGGAGGAACAAGGTCAAAAGAGAGAATAGAATAAATGTGAAACAGGATAGAATGTAGGAAAATATAGTCTATCTCAACATGACTACCAAGAAAGTCATTTGCATAACTACACATGTATAGCCTATATGGAATGGCTTACCTTCTCAGTGTGGGTGGGTGGGGAAGGAAAAAGGGAGAGAAGTTGGAACTCAAAGTTTTAGGAATGAATGTTGAGAATTGCTTTTGCATGCAACTGAGAAATAAGAAATACTGGCAATGGGGTATAGAAATCTATCTTGCCCTACAAGAAAAAAGAGAAAATGAGGGTAAGGGAAGGGAGGGTGTGATAGAAAGAAGGACAGATTGGGGGAATGGGTAATCAGAATGCATGGTGTCTTGGGGTGTGGAGAAAATTTAGAACTCAAAATCTTAGGGAAATGAATGTTGAAAACTAAATATAAATAAATAAAAATTTAAAAATAATTTTATCTTATGAGTTTTAAGCATTGTTGAAAGATGGAATCCATAGGCTTCACCATACTTCCAGTTAGGTGTCCATGATATAAGAAAATATTAAGAACTCTTGACCTGGATAAAGGATTATGACAAATAAAGACTGCATACACTTTTCTCATCAATCAATCGACCAACAAATGTTTTTTAGTGCCTACATATGTATTATGTCCTGGCAGTAGAAAGACATAATGAAATAGATCCTTTCCTCAAAGAACTTTTATTCCAACAAGAAAAACAAATACATTAATGTACACACACACACACACACACACACACACACACACACACACACACACACATATATATATATATATATATATATATAAAACAGATAATAAGGTAACTTATAAGTGGAAGTAGCTAGCAGCTGCAAAGATAAGGAAAAGATTGATATAGAAGGTGGGGAATGTGGTGAGTCTTAAAGTAAATTAGAGGTCCTGAGTCTGAGGTGTGCAGAAAACATATTCCATGAATGGGAGTGTCCAGAGTAAAGGCACCAAGATGTGACATGGAACATCAGAAGCTATAAGAAGACCCATTTGGTTAGACGATAGTATTTGAAAACTATGCCTTGCTCAAGTGAATGAAATGTCAGTACACATCAGCAATTTCACCCAAAGAACAAAGAAGTCCATTTTTTTATTCCCAAGAATATCTTCATATTTTTGTATACACTTGTGCCTTCTGTCTAAACACACACACACACTCACACACACTTACACACATATACATATATTCCTTCTAATTGCCCTAGTAATGAGAAAGTTATTATGAGTTACAAGTGTCATCTTCCCATATTGGAATGTAAATAGTTTAACCTTATTAAGTCTGTTATAATTTCCTTTTCCTGTTTATCTTTTTAATGCTTCTCTTGAGTCCTATATTTGAAAGTCACATTTTCTATTCAGCTCTGTTCTTTTCATCAAGAATGCTTGAAGTTTCTTTATTTCACTGAATGTCCATTCCCTTCTCCCTGAAGGATTATTGTGAGTAGATGATTCTTGATTGTAATCCTAGCTCCTTTGCCCTCCAGAATATTATATTCCAAGATCTTTGATTCTTTGCTAAATCCTGTGTTATCCTGAATGTGACTCCACCATACTTGATTTTATTTTTCTGGAAGCTTGCAATATTTTCTTCTTTACCTGGGAACTCTGGAATTTGGCTATAATATTCCTAGGAATTTTCATTTGGGGATCTGTGTATTTTTTCAATTTCTCTTTTATCACCTGGCTCTTGAATATCAGGGGAAAACTGTACAGTTTTCCTTGGTACTTTCTTGAAAGGTGATGTCTAGGCTCTATTACTACTGCTGCTGCTGCTGCTGCTACTACTACTACTACTACTACTACTACTACTACTACTACTACTACTACTTTTAGGTGCTCCAACAAGTTTCAAATTATCTCTCCTGGATGTATTTTCAAGGTAAGTTGTTTTTACAATGAGATATTTCACATTGTCTTCTTTTCCTATTCTTTTGGTTTTATTTTATTGTTTCTTGATTTCTCATAATCATTAGCTTTGATTTGCTCAATTCTAATCTTTAAGGAATTACTTTCTTCTGTGAGATTTTTGTTCCTCCTTTTCCATTTAGCTAATTTTATTTGTAAGGATTTTTTGTTTTCTTCAGGAGATTTTTGGGCCTCTTTTCACATTTGTCCAACACTGCTTTTTAAGGCATTCCTCTCTTCACTGATTTTTTTTGTCTCTTTTTTACCATTTGGCCTAATCTGTTTTTAAGGTGTTATTTTCTTCAGTTTTGTGTGTGTATGTATCTCCTTTAACGACTTGTTTTTCATGATTTTCTTGCATCACTCTCATTTCTATTCCGTGTTTTTCCTCCACCTCTCTCTTACTTGATTTTCAAAATCCTTTTTGAGCTCTTCCATGACCCTAGATCAAGTCCGATTTTTCTTGGAGTCTTTGGATTTGGAGCTTGGACTATGTGATCTTCTGATTATGCATTTTGATCTTTCTCACCATAGTAACTTTCTATGGTTAGAATTTTTTCTGTTGTTTGTTCATTTTTCCAGCCTATTTCTTGATTTTTAAGGCTTTATTAAAATAGGACTCTGCTTTCAGGGTGGAGGGCATGCTTCCCTAAGCCTCAGGAGTTTTGTACAACTCTCTTCAGAGATACTTGTAGGAGCCTGTAAGTTTTCAGTTCTTCCAAGCTGTATGGTCTAAGGAAATGTTTATTACTACTCCCCTAGCCTGTGCAACCACAAGAACTCTTTTCTGCCCTGGAACTGTGAGGAGAGTCCCCACTTCACTGTGGCCACAAGCTTTGGTGTGCTAGTTCTCCTTCTTGCCCTGGGACTGCCACCCAAATCCAAGTATGTGCAAAGCAACAGAATCTTTCCTAACTGCTAACAGGGAGACCTTTGTAATATCCTTCTCACTAGTTGTTTTACCCCATTACCATTAGTGGTCTGAGAAGCGGCCACTAACCCTGCTGATTCAATGACTCCTAAGACCTGGTGCTGGTTTTCTGGGGCTGGGCCTGTGCTGGACTGTTTTCCACTGTCATGTAGGTGGGACAGATCTTTTCTCCTGCCCCTCTAAGTAGTCTCACCCCATCCCTTAGTGGTTTCTGCTTCTCAGGAAATTGTTTTATGGTATTATTTAAAGGTGTTCAGAGGGGCTTTTCAGGAGAGCTCAGGAGAGTGGCTGCTTTTTGCCTGACATCATGCCTCTACCCCTTGGGGTCTTTTTTTTTAATGTTGCTTGAATACTAATCTGACAAACCATTATGTTGAATTTCTAATCCGTTGGGCAGTCATCCAAGGTGGATACTGGGTTTATGTGATATGACTCTGAATAGAATAAAAGTGACCAAAATGATACATGGTGGAAATTGTGAGACTAGTCTTCCTTCATTGAGTTCATCTGGAGTTCAAGTTCCAGTTCTCCCATGAACAGACCAAATCACATTTCCTCTTGAGACCTCATTTTCTTCACCTACTACTCCATTCTCCCTATTATCTTACTCAAAGTAAGGGCTTGATAAATATTCATTGGGTTAAATTAAAAACAATTAATGATATTTCTAGGACAATTCTTTTAAAGAGTTGCAATACGTAATCTTTTAACTGATTTTTATAAATTTGTGGATTGTTGGTAAAGCATAAATCAAACTTAAAATAGTTTTTTCCTTGTGTATACATAAAAATGGGCACAGTCTTCTGACCAAGATGTTTCTGGTCTCACAGATTTAGAGGTGTAAGAATCTTTGGAGACAATATGGTGCAAATCCCTCATTTTAAATATGAAGAAAATGAGTCATAAGTCAAATGATTCATCAAAAGTCATATAATTAATTATTGAGGCTGGATTTTGACCTACATCATCTTTATTTCAAGTACACAACCATATCCACTATGCTATACTATCATGATATAAAACTATATAAAGAAACAAAAGGAAGTCCACCTAAAGTTGCATGGTACCCCAAATGCACAAACAGCTTCCATGACCATGGAGTCAAATTTCAAACGCCTGTTTCAGTGCTGTTTTCTGTACAAGAGGATGGGAGCAGTATACATTTTGTTCATCTTTCTCAAGGATCAAGCAAAGGCATTCATTCTTTGTGAACCTTTCTATTGAGAGATTTGCTTCATTCCTGGGGCATCAGTGACCTTTTGCTAATCCATCCTGGCTTATTGACTTGGTAAATAAATCAAGATGAAAAATAGAGTGTGAAATAGGATAAGAAATTTTGCTTCCTTCTGCACATGGGGAACTAATATTGCCTGAAACAAGGGAGGAGTAGATGTCAATTCAAGATGCTCAACTAACATCAGGAATCCAGAGTGTGAGACCCTCAGGGCTTCTGGACATAAGAGAAACAAGTGTGAGAGCACTGTTCAAGGTCCTGAACAGGAGAGCAAAAGTAGAGGATGTGACTTATGCCCCAGAGGATTTTGCATTTTACAGAGTGCAAGTTCTCATACATTCAGAGAGTAATAAATTGGAGGCCAGAAGCAAGCACATTTACAGATAGGCTGTGAGTTGGTGTTTACTACTAAGAGATTTTGAGCAGTGGGAAAGATCACTGTTGAGAAGAAAATATTGTTTAGTGTAAAACATACTGGCTTTGGATATAAAAAACCTTAATTCAAATCCCAGCTCTGGCAATGATTACATCTGGAATCTTGGGCAAATTATGTAACCTCTCTGGATTAGAGGCTTGTCATCTATCAAACAAGGAGATTTAACTGAAGGACCACTTAGGTCTCTTCCCAGAATGAAACCTGTGATCATAAAATAGGCTTTCAGAAGGATGAAAAGAATCCCTTATGAGGTCCAAGGATGAAACCCACAGGGATTGTTGTACGTAAATGTATAAACAGCGATCAACCATCAATGGCTTTTGGACACATGGATGCATAGTAGGAATCGCTTTTAATATGATTTCTCTTTATGCATCCATAGATGTCAAAGTAGATTTGGGGAAATTATGGATCCCAGAAGGCAGGTACCTTATATTTTCTAAAATACTCAGCATATACTTGCCATTTATATCACTTCTACCTATAATGAGTTCTATTGATATTTTCTGAAATATAAAATAAGCTGGAGGCAAGAAATACCATACTCGTGGGTCTTTGGAAACCAGCTTCAGAGCAGGCTTCTTTTTTCCCCATAAAGGAAAACTTTTCTCTTTCCTATTTTCATTTTCATTTCATTTATTGAAATGCAAAAGTGAGTAAGAAATTCCTATGATCTCTAAAATAGAAGATCACCACTCCAGTGGAAGAGATGAGAGCCTACCACAGGATTTTGTACTTTAATGTACTTTTTAATGCATATCTCCATTGAATACTTGGTAGTGTATTTCCCCAGCAGCTCAGAGAATGAATTGCCTTATCTTTCACAAAAAAGCAATCATGACAGAAAATGTAGAGAATATACCCCAGAAAGATGAGCAAAATACAGGTGTTGATAACAATGTGTTTGTCAGTGAAATGAAAAGACAGAAGCCATGGATACTTAGATTTTTTTTTTACCTACAGCATATTACCAAATAATGGATTACACACAAAGTGTTATGAAAAATCTCCACTCAGGAAAGGTTCGTAGAAAAAGGCAGGTTAGTTCAGCTGGAGCAAGTAATGAAGAAATCCAAATGGGCAAAATAAAGGTATTCCTTTTTATATTATACACATACACACACATATGTAAATGTGTGTGTGTGTATTGTGTATTCTGTATACATATACATTCTGAGTGTATATATCTCTGTCTCTGTCTCTCCAATCTTATTTTTGCTTTTGTGTTTCCTTCTTGGTTCTTGCCTACGCTCTATATATTTGAAGATGCCAGCTAAATTACATCCACATAAGCAAGGTCCTGTTCTGCAAAGAAATATGAGTTATCCTTTTCAGAAAAGGTTCATAATTTGTTGGGGGTAGCCTTTGTGAGTTTCCACATATATGAACTTAGGGAAATCATTTGATCTGCCTAGATTTCAGTTTCCTCAACTTTAAAATGAGGGGACCAGACTAGATTCCCTCTGTCGTCTCATTCAGCTCTAGATCAATGATCCCATGAAATCAATGTTTCTATGAAAATATGGAAAATTATTGAGGATTATTCTCTTGGCCTCTTAATTAATAAGTAAAATTATTTGCTATTATCTGGTGCAAGGTACCATTTCATTTATAGTGCCACTGCCATCATGTCTCTACTTCAATTATTCTATTTTAAGCAGTGCTTTTTCATTGAACTGTGTTTGTTCTATTTCTCACAGCAACCCTTTCCTGATGAAAGAGGTCAGAATAAATGCTAGCACCTATGGAAACTGAGTCATGTAAATTGTCATTACAACAGCATATGACTGCAACCCTTGGGACCTTGCTGCTTAGTTACTGAGCCACAGTATATCCCATGTTGCTTAAAATACCATACTCGTGGGTCTTTGGAAACCAGCTTCAGAGCAGGCTTCTTTTTTCCCCATAAAGGAAAACTTTTCTCTTTCCTATTTTCATGTACTTTCCCTCATATTTAATCATGGCATGTCACCCACTATCTTTCTTATAGATTCCTTATCTGTCATTTCTCGAGGGAAGGAGCCATATGTTATCTATGTGATATCTACACACGTGCACACACACACAGACACACACGCACAAACACGCACACACATGCACACACACAGACGCACATGCACACACACGCACATGCACACATACATGCACAGACACACAGACACACACACACGCACACACACACATCCCTAGGTCTGAACCCTGCACATAGTAGGTGCCTGATTTGTTCGTTGTTTCATTGTGGTGTTGCACCACGGTCACAATAGTTTGGGAAATTTTCCTTTTTTCCCACGTCCATGCTCCTTATTGTAGCGTGAAATCCTGAAACACTCAAAATGAAGACAAGCTGAGGAAACAAAAATCACCTTCCCCCTAAGAAGCAGGAAAGGAGACAACCCAGGAGCTGTTTCCTCGTTCTCTTTCCTGCCCCCTCCCACAAATAAATGCACAGAATAACAGAAGGTTTGGGGATAGGAAATTGCTCATGTGGCTGACTGTGTGTATTCTCAGCTTATATTCCCTACCATGATCTTATAAAAAAGAGATACTTCCTAAATCCCATATCTGTAACTGTTTATACTGTGACTCCAAGAAAGACTGCTATTTTTCATTTCTGCATTTGCATTTTTTGGCAAGGAGACTAGGGAAAAAGACAGGATAGCAAAAATGATTGAAACATGACATATTTCTAATGGCAACCACTTGTTTGAGAGTTCACCTGAGAAAAATTTTTGGCTGAACAACAGCCCCCAAGAGTCTGGAAGAGTAATCCAGGAAAATTCTCCACAATACCTGATGCTTAACAATTGATAAGAAAAATGACAATCTCCCAAAATGAAGTCTTGACAGTTTATTAGACCTATAATTTGGAAGGCTGAAAAAAATTCGAAGATGGCAGAGTTTGAGATGCCTTAGGTAAAGAGTTAGATTCCTAAGAGTGTCCCACTTTTAAATAACTATGTAGAAGAAAGAAGGAAATAAAGAAAAATAGAAAGGAAAGAAGAAAAAGGGAAGGAGAGAAAAGAAAGGAAGAGAGAGAGAAAGAAGGGAGAGAAAGAAGGGAGAAAAATAAAGAAGGAAGGAAAGAAGGAAGGAAGAATGAAGAAAAGAGGGAGGAAAGAAAGGAAGGAAGGAGGGAAAGAAGAAAGGAAGGAGAAAGAAGAAAGAAAGAAAGAAAACATGTTGACAAAGGCAAAAAAATTGTGAGGTTTTGAAATGTTGGATCTTAACTGTAAACAAAGAAGTCTGAAATGTAAAGCCATTTTCAGAGTATAATTCTGAACCAGAGTTTAAACTCTGCACTTAAGAGCTTTAACATAATTTTTTTATTTGTAAATTAGAAGCTATTATGCTAATGCATATTGAGAAAAAATTCTATGTGCACATCCAACCAACCAGTCATCCATCTGGAAAGCATATTTATGATGTCATCAGAGACAAGAGGGAATCTGAACATCTCCTGGGGTGGCAGGAGCACCAAATGGGGCATTATTTCTCAACTCCCACATTTCTGACTGTTCATGTAATTTTCTAAGTGTCATACACACTTAGCAACCTTAGTATTTTGAAACTTCACCTTTACTAAAAATATGTATAATTATATTTTGACTATTTACTACATTTATATTTAAATTTACTAATATTTATATATACATATATATATACATATAATTATATAAATGAAATGTTGAGAAAAGTGACCAATGAAGGACAAATCAAGAATTCATTAAATAGAAAACTAAAGACAAATATGTAATGAGTATGATTACAGTAAATAGGAACTACTCATCTAGTGCCTTGCTTTGTAAATTGGCCATAACTTTTCTGGAAACATCTACTGAGCAAAGTATTTGATTAAGTCTCTCATACTATTCCTATGGGAAAATGGAGAGATGTTGACCAAAAAACAATACTGCAAATGCACAGACTTGGATGTTTGAAGGGGTCTACTGAAATAATCATCATCTGTTGGTCAACATCATCTTGAAATGTGATCTTCAGTAGAGTCCCACTGAGATGTATTCATTCCCATTCTATTTAATATTTTTACCAGTGACTTTGATAATGATATATATTGAAACCTCAACACATTTTTAGATATCACAAGGTTTAGAGGGACAGCTAGCACAATCCATGGAAGGTTCCAAAAGCTTTTGGGAGGCTATAATGTGCATATTTACCATGTGTGTTCTTTGACTTTTTCTTTAAGTGGCGGGAGGGGAGAAAACAACACTTTTAAATTGAAAAATAATGTGTATACTTTTAAAAGTACACTGGGATGCCAAAAACAGACTTAACAAGTGAAATATTGGGGGACAAAGAGTAAGATAGCAATTTTAAGGGGGCAAAAGGTCTAGTTGTTTTAGTGTCCTCAGGTATGATCAGCAATATTATTACATTGGTTTCCAAATATTATTACTTGTGGTATCCAAAAATCTAATGTAATATCAGACTTCATTAAGTGAAGGAGGGATAAAGTAGGGAGAATATCACTTGATTCTCTACTAGTCAGACCTCATCTGGACAACTAGAGTGAATAAAAAGTAGGACTCCTTATAATATGGTGAGTTATACCAAGATGGAGGTCTTCATGTAGATGCTGAATTATCACTTGTTGGTTATTATGGTAGGTGAAATCTGAAATAGCTGAGGAAACAAAGGTTTAAGCTTCCAGCAATATTGATTTATTATCACATAACTAATATTGTATATTAGTATAGAATAATTATTACTGACATATCAATTGCATAACAAATCAGAATGAGGCCTCTTTAGCTTGGCACTTGACCCTGAATACAGGAGACAGAATTTTATGGATTAAAGGGAAACAATGAACAGAACATAAACAAGGATACAAGATTAGCTCATATGATTTCTAATTGTAGGAAAGATGAAGGGCTTTCCAAGTTGGGAGAGGCAGAATCAACAGACACAATTCCCTGGAATCAAAAAGAAAGATTTCTCATTCTCCCAAGTGTCTGTATTCAATCAAAGGAACAAGAAAACCGTAACTGATTAATTGGTATGGGATCATTTTTCAGATAAGATCTGGGTTGCTTCAGATGTATACTTGTGAGAAAACTTCTTGCATCAGTCTTCAAATGTTACTGGGTTTCTGGTCAACATAATCTAGGCCTTTAGTTAAGGGTCTTTAAATAACAGGTAGGGATGGTCTAGCTTCTCAGATACACAGAGCTAGGTTCAAACAATGTAACAAGGTTTTCTCACAAGATAGAAATTGGACTAGACCCATAATTGAATAGGGAACTAAACCAGATATAGAATTGAATCACAAGATGGTGTCCGTGTGGTTCACTCAATTCCCACACTATGTCATGAAAGTGATTGATATTAAGGTATGGGTTGGACAAAGTGGCCACTGGAAGCTTTTCAATACCAAAATCTGTGACTTTATTATGATATATTGAGTATATACAGAATGTAATATACATGCGGCTTTGGTAGATGTCTCTGTTACCTTTAGATTCAAAAGTTTTAATTCTACAAAAGGAGATTATAGATTTTGGGTACCTGGGATATGTGAAATCATGCCTAACGACATACTTTACAGCTGAGAGGCACACTTTCATGATACTGTATCACCATAGCTGAAGCGTATCATGACCATGATTCCTTTGTTTGATTTAAAGTGGGGATGTGAGCATGGTTTGAAGTCAGATGTTGTTATTTCTTTTGTCATCCAACAATCAGAGACAGAAGTTTGTCCTGTCACTCCTCTATTCTTTCCTAATCTTCCTGACACTTTCTTTAGAATATTTCATGGCCAGTTTGGACAAGCAGAGATTTTCCATTATTCAATTGAATTCTTTCCTTGCATATTCAACTGTATTTGCAGAATTTCTGAAGCCACATGTTTGGAGAAGTAAGCAACAGGAAAATACTGGTTTCATAACAGATGATGCTATCACTGGTTGTGTGGCAAATTATCATAAAAATAATTTCACATCCAATTTGATGAAGGCTATATCTGCAGGCAACATTAAGGCTTCATAACCATGGAAAGAAAGAGAGCTATTGCACTTTTCTGTCCTTCTTGATGAGGTATTATAAGATTGTTCTTGTCTCCATATATCTACCTCATATTTCATCTGAAAAAATTCAGAAATAATTGTTGTGAACTCATCTCAGGGAATTTTCTGAATTGATAAACCAGGGTATGTGCAAAGATCCAAACCTGATGGTTCAATTTCATAATCAGATCCATCTTAGTTCATTTTAGCAATGGGACACCACTTTTAAAAGTCCCATACAAGGATAGAAAATTCTCCTTTTCTCTGGTGAGGTGTGCTATGATTACTCTGGGCCATATGGCTTCTTCCCACATATTCTTGAAACATGGCAGATCCACCTTTCGCCAGACTGTGCTAGAAATGTCACAAATTATTGGCAAAATGCACACTCGAGAGTACCAGTGTGTGAGTAATGTTCAGGTCGCACAATGTTAGGCAGAGGAATGCCATTTTCTTTGGAATAATTATCCCGGAAAATGCCTCCTTCTGCCTTAGTATGTTCAAAATTCAAACATTTTAAGTCATGTGCTATGCACAAGGTGTTGAGCTGAGCAATAGGTATGTATATGGATAAAGTATCTAGAAAAAAGTAGAAATAGGGATTTGTCCTGATTTTTTGGTACAAGGAATTATCTAAACAGGAAACTCCCTTTGTCAATGCAAGTAGGCAACAAATGACTGGTCCAATTTTATACAGATGATATATACCATGAGTGTGACTTGAACTTAAAGCTTTTTCCTACATCTAAAACCAGCTCTCTAGACCCTATATAATTCTGAATCTCTGGCACATAATAGATGATGAACAAATATTGGTTGAACGGAAGAATATGAAGGTAAAAATGGCCTTAAGGAGATAAAATGTTACTGAATTTGATATGGCAGAAAACTATTAAAAGAAATAGGAGGGACAGTGGAAGGGAGAGAGCCAAAAAAGGAGCAGGAAAGGTTTGAGCAGGGTAGGAAGCAGTCCTTTCACTCTTGGACTGAAGATCTCTAGTGAGGGAGAATTCACTTCCATTCATTCCACTGTTAAGCAACTTTCACTCTTGAAAGCTCTTCCTGACATAAAAATCAGACCGTTTCCTTGCAAATTATTTCTTTCTTTTCACTAAGAATCCATTGCACATCTCTCATATCCTGGGGATTGTGTTAGGGCTGCAGATATAAAAGGCTAAGGGTGCTTGTGATAATATATTTAGAATTTGAATCTTGGGCTGATGAAGCCCCATAGTCTTTGAATCAGGTACCGATATTGCTATAACAATGTATATGTGACAGCTAGCTGGGGCTTTGGATAGAGTGCTGCATCTGGAGTAAAAAAGATTCATCTTCATAAATTCAAATCTTGTCTTAAACCCTTAATAGCTAGGTAACTCTGGGCAAGTGAATCAACCCTGTTTGCCTCAGTCTCCTCATTTGTAAAATGAGCTGGATAAGGAAATGGTAAACAACTCTAGTATCTTTGTCAAGAAAACCCCATATGATATCAGAAAGAGTTAATCATATATGAGCAACAACAGGGAAACCAGGAGGCAGAGATGAGGAGGGGAGAGAATTCCAGGCACGTAGGATAGCCAATGAAAACATCCAGAGTTGGGAGATGCTGTGTCTTGTTTGGGGACCAGCAAGTGGGGTCATATTACTGAATCACAGAGTGCAAGGATGAGTATAAATGCAAGCAGACTGGAAAGACATAGGGAAAAGGTTATAAAGGGCTTTTTTTCTGAAACAAGAGATTTTTAGTTGATCCTGGAGGTAACAAGGAACAATTATAGAATATTGAATGGATGACATGGTCGCAGGACTTGTGCTTTAACAGGAACATTTTGAGAACTGAAGGAAGGATAGACTGGAGTGGATATAGACTGAGGTAGGAAGATCAGCCAGCAAGTTATTGTGATCATCCAGGTGTTAAATGTTGAAGAATTGTGCCAGGGTTGTTGGGGGCAGTAACAGGGTGAGAAAGGAGTGGATCCAAGAGATGATATGAAACAAAAATTGACAGCACTTGGAAAAAGACTAGATATGGGAAGGTAGAAAGGCTCACTTGAGGATAACACAGGTTTGAAGACTTGTTGAGTTTAGTTTGGGCACCTTTAAAGATGTCCATGGGACATCTAGTTTGAAATGTATAACTGTCAGCCACGATATGAGATTGGAAGTCAGCAGAGTGTTTAGGACTGAATGAGTAGATTTGAGAATCTTCACTATATAAATGATAGTGGAATCCACAGGAATTTGATGAGTTTACCAAGTGAAAGTGTAGAGAGGAAGAAGACTAAGGACAGTACTCTAGGGGAAATGCATCATTAGTTGGCCTGACCTGGATGAAAATGCAGCAAAGGAGATTGAGGAAGAGCAGTCTAATGGTTAGGAAAAGAAACCAGATTAAGTATTCTCATGACAAAAAGAGAGCATAATAAAGTGATCAACAGTGGCAAAGCCTGCAGAGAAGCCAAGAAGAATGATTGAGAAAAGGCCAATGATTTGGCAATTAAGAGATCATTGGTCACTTTGGAGTATATTTTCCACTGAATGATGAGTTTGGAAGACAGAATGTAGAGAGTTAAAGAGACAGTGAGAGGAAAGGGACATTAAGGATGATTTTCTCAAGTAATTTATCCACAAAGTGATTAGTGGTAATATGGGTCATTAGCTAGCAAGATCACATGAGGATGTTCTGAGAAAGGGTTAACTACAACTAAGTAAAAGAAAGCAAATGCGGGCAGTTTATTAAGGTAGAATTTTTCTGCTTGTCATTCTTGGTTGCTCACTCCAGAATTCTGACTTCATGTAGATAACTCCCCCTGCTTCCTGTCTAGCAGGAAGTTAAGAGTCATCATAGTGGGAGGTAAGCAGGATCAAAAGAGAAGACATAGAAAAAGACACTTGGACCTTAGTGACTAAGCTGACTAAGCTGACATTGTCTTGGTAGAATTGACAGTGCAAGGTCAGAGATAACTTGAGGTGCTTCTCATAAATCCATCACTTTCTGGAGATAAAACCAATCAACAAGAAAAGCTTGCTGGCAGCATAGCAAAGATTTCACCAAAGCTTGGGGATTTACATGGGTAGCAAGTGATCAAAGTCAAAAGATTCCATGGTATTTTGATTGAATTTGAAAGGAGACAAACACACCTTCTGAGTAACATCCAAGGACAATGGGTATGATGTTTAAAAGAAAGGACAGCAGCTATTAAGGAAGACAGGTTGGATGTGCTTTGAGGTACACATCAAGGAATGCGTTATCCCCCATCCCTGCCTAGCACTACAAGTCCCTCTTTTTATATATATATTTTTAATTTATTTATTTATTTAACTTTTTACGTTCATTTTCACAAAATTTTGGGTTCCAAATTTTCTCCCCATTTATCCCCTCCCCCTACCCCAAATACACTAAGCATTCTAATTTTCCCTATCACCAATCTGCCCTCTCTTCTATCATCCCTCCCTTCTCTTGTCCCCATCTTCTCTTTTGTCCTGTAGGGCCAAATGACTTTCTATTCCCCATTAACTGTATTTCTTATTTCCTAGTAGCAAGAAAAATACTCAACAGTTGTTCCTAAAACTTAGAGTTCCAAATTCTCCCCATCCCTCCCTCCCCACCCATTCCCTTTGGGAAGGCAGGCAATTCAATATAGGCCATATCTGTGTAGTTTTGCAAATGACTTCCATAATAGTCATGTTGTATAAGACTAATTGTATTTCCCTCCATCCTATTCTGCCCCCCATTGTTTCTATTCTGTCTTTTGATCCTGTCCCTCCCCAAGAGTGTTGACCTCAAATTGCTCCCTTCTTCCATTGCCCTCCCTTCCATCATCCCTCCCTCCCTGCTTATCTCCTTCTTCCCCATTTTTCTGTACTGTAAGATAGATATTCATACCGAAATGAGTGTGCATTTTACTCCTTCCTTTAGTCGACTGTGATGAGGGTAAACTTCTTGTTTTTTTCTCAGCTCTCCTCTTTTTCCCTCCACGAAAAAGTTTCCTGCTTGCCTCTTGAATGAGATATAATTAACCCCATTCCATTTCACCCTCTCTCCTCCCACTACATTTCTCTCTCACCATTTACCTTAATTTCTTTTAAGATATGGTCCCATCCTATTCAATTCATTCTGTGCTCTCTGTCTCTGTGTGTGCATGCCTGTGTGTATGTGTGTGTGTGCACGCATGTACATGTGTGTGTGTCTGTGTGTGTGTACATCTGTGTGTGGTCCCACCAACTACCCAGATGCTGAATCGTTTTAAGAGTTAAAAATATTGTCTTTCCATGTAGGAATGTAAACAGTTCACCTTTGGTAAGTCCCTTATGACTTCCCTTTGCTGTTTACTATTTCATGCTTCTTCTCATTCCTGTGTTTGAAAGTCAAACTTTCTTTTCAGCTCTGGTCTTTTCATCAAGAATGCTTGAAAGTCCTTGATTTCATTGAAAGACCATATTTTCCCCTGAAGTATTATACTCAGTTTTGCTGGATAGGTGATTCTTGGTTTGAGTCCTAGTTCCTTTGACTTCTGGAATATCCTATTCCATGTCCTTAGATCCCTTAATGTAGAAACTGCTAGAGCTTGTGTTATCCTGATTTTATTTCCACAATACTGGAATTGTTTCTTTCTAGCTGCTTTCAATATTTTCTCCTTGACCTGGGAACTCTGGAATTTAGCCACAATGTTCCTAGGATTTTCTCTTTTTGGATCTCTTTCAGGCAGTGATCGATGGATTCCTTCAATACTTAATTTTGCCCTCTGGTTCTAGAATCTCAGGGCAGTTTTCCTTGATAATTTCATGAAAGATGATGTCTAGGCTCTTTTTTTGATCATGGCTTTCAGGTAGTCCCATAAGTTTTAAATTGTCTCTCCTGGATCTATTTTCCAGGTCAGATGTTTTTCCAATGAGATATTTCACATTCTCTTCCATTTTTTCATTCTTTTGGTTTTGTTTTATGATTTCTTGGTTTCTCAGAAAGTCATTAAACTCCATCTGTTCCATTCTAATCTTCAGAGAACTATTTTCTTCAGTGAGCTTTTGAACCTCTTTTTCCATTTGGCTAATTCTGCTTTTGAAAGCATTCTTCTCCTCATTGGATTTTTGAACCTCTTTTGCCAATTGAGTGAGCCTATTTTTCAAGGTGTTATTTTCTTCAGCATTTTTTGGGTCTCCTTTATCAAGGTGTTGACCCGTTTTTCATGCTTTTCTTGCATCTCTCTCATTTCTCTTCCCAGTTTTTCCTCCACCTGTCTAACTTGCTTTTCAAAATCCTTTTTGAGATCTTCCATGTCGTGAGCCCACCAGACATCCACCTTGGATGTCTGGGATAGAGAGGCCCTGACCTCCACGTCTTTCTCTGATGGCAGGCATTGTACTTCTTCATCAGAAATGAAGAGGGGAAGGAACATCTCTTCCCCAATAAAGTAGCTCTCTATGGTCTTATTCTGCTTCCTTTTTCTGGGCATTTTCCCAGTCAGTTACCTGACTTCTGAGATTCCTCTCCACCCCTGCCTAGATCTTCCCAGCTAGTGCTTGGGGTCTGAGATTCAAATACTGATTCCCAGCCTCAGGGCTTTCCGTGGCGGGAGTGGCTGCTATTCAATGTGAGCTTAAGTTTTGGTGCTGGGGTGGGGGCAGGGCCACCTCCCAGGCTCAGTTCCCTCAGGGGCTTTATGCAGAGACCTTCAGTAATGGAGCGGGTGGGGGCAGGGCCGCCTCCCAGGCTCAGTTCCCTCAGGGGGTTTATGCAGAGACCTGAGCTTCTGCCTACTGCTTGGGAGTCCCGGGCCACTGCTGCTACCTCTGCCGCTTCCTGCCCCTGCCTCTGTCTCCCCCGTTTCCTCCCAAGGGGGCCCGAGCCATGGAGACACCCCGCTCCCCTCTTGGCCAGCTCAGACGTCTCTCTCACTGACCCGTAGCGCCTGTGGGTGGAGGGACCTTCGCGGCCGTGAGATGTTCCATCCCTGAAGCCTGCTCGCATCTGCTCCTCTCAGCCTTGTGGCCAGGGCATCTCGGAGTGGGCTCCACTGTCCGGAGCGTGATGGACCCCTGGGGACGGCTCTCCAGGGCTCTCTGGAATGGAAATCTTTTCCGCTGTGTTTCTGTGCACCTTGCAGTGATCCAGAATTTGTGGGGAGTTCTTCTTGCAGGAAATATATGGGCTGTGGATTCGGAGCTAGCATACATGAGTTTTTCTACTCCGCCATCTTGGCTCCTCCCCCCACTATGAGTCCCTCTTGAAAAAATTCAATGATTGAAAGGAAATGGGGCAAGGAATCAGGGAGTGGTTCACGGGTACCTTGTGACTATTGTACAGTGTTAGCTGTTATTTTTTTCAGACTTTTTTCTATTACCTTTAAGGGGAATTTCAAGCGTGGAAACTGTTTACCAGTGTGGGTTTTCTAATTCTCTATAGCTTAGAAATTTGGAGTTCTCTGAGGCACTGAGGGCTTAAGGGACTTTCCCATAGTCACACAGCCAGAGTTTCTCAGGTGTAGCCCTTGAACCCAGATGTTTTTTGCCGAGATGATCATCTATCCACTCTGCCAAACTACTGCGTTTTCAGAGACATGAAGAGTCATTGACTCTCAGATTTCTGAGTGAGCAGTTAGAACTTCGTTGCCAGTGCAAGTGTGAGAGTTCAGCAAGTGATGAAGCTCAAAAGTCATGACTGAAGATAAAGCCCTGGCATAGGCAACATGGCACAGTGGTGAGAGTGATGGATGGAACCAGGAGACCTAGATTCAAATCCTCCCTCTGCTGCTTTCTATCTGTTTGAACTTGGGCAAGGCAGTTAACTTCCTTGTGCCTCAGTTTCCTCACTTGTGAAATCATGAATTTGAATTTTATCTCTTTAGTTCCCTTTAACACATTCTATAATACCATGATCTATGGTTCTATTATCCTAAGTATATCCACACTGAGTGATGTGTTCTGAGAACATACTACCTCAGTGCTGGGCAGGTATAACAGAAGAAAGAGAGGTATTGTCCAGAGGAGGTGCTTCTGATCCTTGAGTTATAGATGGATGGATGGCTCAGGAAATCAAAGTTTTACAAAAAGGAGAGCAGAGTTTTCAGTAACAGATGGAAGAACAGGTTGGTACCTGGCACAGAAGGACAAGAGATAAGGAGTAACTTGGCCATACTATTAGAAGGAGGAATGGGCAAGTCTTTATCCCAAAAACACTGATGAAGATTTAAGGCAACGGTTACCGAGAATTTTGGTTCCACATGATAAATAAAATTCCAGGTCACAGGTGCTTAGAAGTATCTACAAGGTGACGTGTGAACTTTTTTTATAACTGTATTTCAATGTAATTAGTTTCTTTAGTAATTGTCTCTATTTTATTTTATGCATTTAAAAGCATGACTCTGAGAGAGGATCCAGAGACTTCACCAGACTGCCAAAGGTTTCTTTCACACACACACACACACACACACACACACACACACACACACACACACATACACACAATTAATAACGCCTAATCTGTGATCTCACCAGGCACATATTTTAAGCTGCTGAGTCCAACTACCTTATTATATATAAGAAAAATGAAGCCCAACCAGGGAATGGAGACTTGGCCAATGTCCTTTGAACTCTGTTTTCTTACTCTAGATTCCAGGCTTCTTCTGTTCCACTTCACTACCTCCCACTTGTTGGATCACACTGTTTCTAAGCTCTTGTGTGTAGCCCAAATGGCCATTTCTTGACTACAATGTATTCTTTTGAATTTTTTACCAGGCTCTTTTTTAGTAACAAAGGTGGAAAGGCAGACACCGGCAGCAGCTTGTATCAAACCATTAGTTTTCATGTTAAGATGCGCCCAGAGAAATGGTAGGAAGGAGACTATTGAAATAGCATTTCTTTCTCTATGGCCCTTTCCTATAGTTCAGTGGAAGCAAGGCCTCATCATGTTCTTTAAGAAGCCCCTCAGTCAGTAACACAGAGGCCCTGCTGTTTCTGGGTCAGTTGTTCCGTAATAAATATGTTAATAAAATCAGGTGTCCTTAACAGCTTAGTAACCTACAACTTGTCCCATATTAGAGAAGTAAGAATGACATTTTGGTCACTGTGGGGTGGAAGGAGTCGATACCAGACTCTCTGGTCTTTATTCATGAATTATTTTCTAATAACTTTTCAGCAACAAGTCATCCACAGCATAGATTGTCCATGCCTACTCAAGGTCTGGGTTCTGAACTGGAGTGAATGAATTGTAGATGAGTTAAAGGTCCTTCTGTTTAGGAATCCGAACCTTTGATCTGGAACAGAAGTGTTAGGGACATTAGAACTCATTTCACCTGACCCCTTCATTTTCAGATTAAAAAAAACATCCAAAATGGGAAGGCATAGAGAAGAGAAGGTATTTTCCCAAGGAACATACAGGGAGTTATGGAAGAATTAAGATTAGAATCCATGTATTATGACTTGCAGTGTCACCATAGTGTGTTTCAGTTCAGCAAATATTTATTAAATATAATAAATGCATTTATTAAATATAATGAATAAATATTTGTTAAGCCTAGACCTCACAGCACTTCACATAAATTATTGACTGATTTTCTGAACTTCAGATAATACGATTAAGATGCAGAGCAGAAGCTCCCAACCCCCCGACTTTCAGGAAAACCTCCTGAAGCTCCCTTTTAGTATAAAAACAAATGAGCTTTACCATTTGCCGTACAGATGACATTAGTAAAAGAATTCATTTCAATAGGACAGTATATGATGAGTTGCTCCACTTAACCCATGACAAACTTCCCATACATCCTGGGGCTTGGGAACTCTTCATTTGGGTTGATGTAATGAAACAAAGTTTGACTTAATGTCCAGGTTTGATGGAGAAACTTATAACAGTAAGAACCGTTTCAAAATAACTCTTGGGAATTTTTGGATCCTCTCTCCCTGGGAGTCTTCAAGATGATCTTATCAAATACGTATCAGGGAGGCTCCTTGCCCAAATTATATCACAGGCTTAAAAGATCATAGAACCACTGTGGGTTGAGAACTTAGAGTTTATCCTCCCAAGGAAAACATCCCTGACTGCTCCTCATTTTTCATCTGTAATGAAAATGATGATCAAACTGAGGGACAGGGTAAGGAGGGAGGGGGAAACAAACATTTATATAGTGCCTACAATGTACCAGGCACTGTGAAAAGTGCTCTTAAAAAATATCTTATTTGATTCTTGCAAAAACTTTAAAAGGCAGGTGATGTTATCATCCGCATTTCAAAATTGAGAAACTAAGACAAATGAGACTGAAGCTTTGCCCAGGCTCATGAAGCTAGTGAGTTTCTGAGGCTGGATTTGAACTCAGCTCTTCCTGACTCTGAGTGTGTGGTCTATGCACTCTGGCACCTAGTTGCCATAGAGGAATTGAATTGTTTTCCCAAGATCATAGAGGCAGCAAATGATAAAGAACCGGGGAATCAAGCACATAGTTTGTGAATCCGGGTTCAGTATTCATCTGAATTCATTCTGCTTTGGTCGGTAGGAATGGTTGTTTATTATCAGGATTTTGAGGATAAATCAAGAATATGACACTCACTCACTGCCTTGTGTTTTCAAAGTTAGTTCACTGTGTACATAAGGGAAGTGATTTTTTTTGAACCCGGGGAAACTTTTATTCAGTGTTTTGTGCATGCATGCAATACAGGGGGCAGCTCAGCTGTAGATCAGACTAAGGACCAAATCAGGAAACAGTAAGAATATTAAAAACAAATTTTATTTTTTCATAAGAACAATTTTACTGCCAAAGTGAGTCAATGAAATCAAATGAGTACTGTCATTCCCATTAGGAAAATTCTATTTCTTGGAAGAGCCGTCCACAGGTGATCTCAGAGTATATATCAGCACCTTTATCTGGAAACAACTTATCAAACCAGAAGTTGTAGGTTTCCTCTTTCTAATTGTATACTTGGAGAGAGCCTGAGCCATGAAGAGTTTGCCCAAGTTCTGTGCAGTGAACTCTTGGATGTTTTCGCAGTAAGTATTCATTTGGCCTGCAGCAAGGAGTGAATCTATCCTAGCAGGAGGCTGAGGAGGTTTGAAGGGCTTGGACATGTCCTCTTCAGGGAGAGGACATTCTCCTCTGCTGTGGTTCTGTAGGTTCTTCGACTGGCGGCCCTGCTGATACTCATGATCCTGTTGCTGCTGCTTACTGGTGTTTCTCATATAGGTATTATATTTAACAATGTCCTGGCTCATTTCATCCACTCTGTCCATCAACAATTGCAACTAAGTGATTCATGTCTATCTACCACAGTTGATTTCTTTTCTACTTCCCACATTAGTACGCTGATCAGATGTGAATTTTTAATTATAATCAACACTTCTTCAAACATGTGCTCAAAGGTGATATCTGTCTTTTTCAGTGCTTCAGGAGAAAAATCTTTCTCTTTACAAACTTCCATCAGTTTAGGTGTCAGGCTGTATGCCTTCAGTGATACAGACCCTTGAGCAGTTTTTATGGGATCATAAATGAGAACTGCAGACTCTTCAATTGCATGTTGGTAACTGAATTGAGAAACCAGGAGAGTACGGGTGACAAAAGAGTCATAGTATGTAGACTGGTACCAACCAACATGAAGATGAGCAATATTTACCTGACAAAGACTGAACATCATTTCCACCTGATATTGGACTTCATCAAAATCAGCGTCATCCTCTGTTTGTTGGGGAAAGGGAAAACAATTGGTGATTTCAAGTCTGTCTTCCACCATCAGATCCCAAAGTACTCCCTGGACAACTTCATTACCTTGTCCTTCTTCTTGGCAATGTTTAATTATTTTCAAAACAACCGGGCTGTCAATCTGCACTTGCTTCACGGCTGAATCTCCCGAGCTGCCTTTACCTTTTCCTTTGCCCGAGGATGCACTGGTGTAGAAATCTAACTGGTGGAACCAGAGCCCGTATCTTCTTTACAGGACGCTATCTTAGTGGAACGACTGGAGGAAAGAAACGTGAGAGACTAGAATCCAGAGAAAAGATTCAAGTGCTAAATTTTCTGATCTAGTTGCACATCCACAAGCACAATAAGACACTCACTTTCTCCTTACACTACTCTTCTCTTTCCTGGGTCTTGTTCGTTAGGATTTTGATATCTCTGTGGACCTAGAACCTTATCAAGCTGTGTGTACCTCCTGGAAGTGCACACACAAACCCACTTAATGTCTTCCTCTGTACAGTTCCTGTCCAAGCTCAGTCATGAATGTGCCACAGAGGCTTTGCCTGAGAGCCTGGGGCAGGAAGAGCAATGAGTCATCCTTCTTCTCAGTTTTTGAATATTCCTGGAGCACTTAAGCTTTTCTTGGGCTGTCTAGCTTAAGGATGGGTAACTTATGGCCTCAAGGCCACATGTGGCCTTCTAGGTCCTTGGGTGCAGCCTTTTGACTGAGTCCAAGTTTTACAGAACAAATTCTTTTATGAAGGGAATTTGTTCTGTGAAGTTTTAGTTCAGTTAAAGGGCCATACTTGAGGACCTAGAGGGCCACCTGTGGCTTCAGGGGCATAGGTTTCCCAGCCCTGGACTCTAGCTGTCTCCTTTTGCTGTCAGTACATGATACACCACCTGCTTTTTCTGATCTTTATTTCTAGCCTACGTACACCTATCATGTTCCCCTTCATTGCTTTTTGAGGGTACCCACCTTATGGAATCTTCAGATACCATCATTTTCCATGATGTCTTAACATACAGCTTCACACAGAAACATTGTTATTTAAATAGCAAGGTTCTTCATCCTAGGGAGCAGCTTGAGATCAATGAAATGGTGGCACAATTTTGAAAATGCAATCCAGACCATTTTCTTCCTCTTTTTCTGTCTTGGCTCAATCTATTGCCTGATATACATGTGTGGATTGTGATCTACATGTGTGTATGCATGGGAGGGGCAGCCCTATTTTCATTTACACGATTAGCATTTAATGAGGAAATTCCTTCTCAGAGAGTCTGGACAATTACTCTGACCATAGAGTCTCACATGACTGCCAGTGTCACTGACAGGTTAAGTGACAGACTTCTCCATGGTCACACAACCAGTGAATGTCACAAATGGGACGGAAATTCAGCACTTCTGGACTCTAGGCCAGCTCTCTATTCACCATATCATGCTGCATTTCACATACGCATATGCTTAGTGATGCTATTTCTTAGTTTAAAAAAAACCAATCCTTTAACTGCCGATGATATATCTGCCGCAAAGTATTGTACTAAAAATTTAAAATAAAGTAATACTACTCTCCTTGAGATTTTTGTGCATTTTGGGAGCAAAACCACAATTTTGACTGATGAACAAATGTCACTCCCAGACAGTTCCTAAGAAGCAACTCGCTATGACTATTTAGCTCCGTATCTCCCACAATAACAAGACTGACTTGACTTGGAGAAAGTACAAATAGTTGTACTCTTTTTGATCCTGGTTATTCATCTCAAAAAGTCACATCCTCTTAAGGGCGAGGTCCTTGAAAATGACTTCTTAAAGCAACTGCAGCAAAGATTGGACTGAACTCACTAACTCGCTGCAGGTGGACCAGTATGAGACCACACTTTGTAAATCCTCCAAATCTACGTGAGGTTTTGTGGTTTGTGACATTGTTCTTACCTGTTTCTGCAGAATTGGGGAGGAAGGGGAAGGAACTGAGTCAGTTCAATATCTTAGAACTCAGGTTTTATCACATGAGAAACTGAAAATACGCACAAGTGGACACAACACATTAGTGGTTCTTTCCTGACCTTCTGAGAACAAGTTGTCCTTAAAATGAGTCAACTTGAATTTGTTAGGCACCTATTATCTGCCAGTCTAAGCCCAGGAGATACAAAAGAGGCAAAAGACAGTTCTTGCTTTCAAGATATCTTATGGCGTTGTGGTCTGTCTTTTTCATCAGATTGAAAAATCATTCATTCTTTTATTCCAACAATTTTCAACTCCTTCCTATATAACCTATATGCTTGTTTCATCCCTCCTGTCTTCAAATATACCTAAGTCTTCCCTACCCTTAAAAAAACAAAATAATTTACTTATTCTATCATCCCTTCAAATGATCCTCCTATAGCTCTCCTCCTTTTCTTGGACAAACTCCTAGAAATATCTGCATTTTTATTTCCCTTACTCTCTCAATTCTTTTCAATCTGGCTTCCAATCCAATTCCAACTCTATTCTACAAAGTTATTGATGATAACATTTGCCAGATATTATGTCCTCTTGTCAGTCTTCATCCTTCTCAATGTATCTTATACATTTGGCACTGTTGTCCATAATTTATTTCAAGATATTCTTTTATTATTATGTTTTCATCCTCTTTCCAGATCATCTCCTATTTGTCTGATCTTTCTTCTGTCTACTCTGCTGACTCATCATCTAAGTCATACCTCTCGACTATGGATGGAACCCCAACTTCTCTTTGAAGGCCTCCTCTTTTCTCTCTACATTCTCCTTCTTGGTAACCTCATCGGATCCTTTGAGACTGATTATAATTTCTGTGCAGATGATTCACTGAACTATATCCACAAACTCATTCTTGGTCTATCCCTTGAGCTGCAGTCCTCCATCATCAATTGCCCATTGGACATTTCAAACTGGAGGTCCCAGGGGCACCCAAAACTAAACACATCCAAGACAGTTCATCCATTATTCATTATCTCTCCCTCAAATCCACCCTTCTTTCAAGTTTATCTGTTTCTGTAAAAAGTATGATCATCCTTCTCAACCCAGGTACAACTTGTCCATACTCTGTAACTTCTCAGTCTTCTTCAAATGCATACACACACACACACCACACACTCACACACCTCATTATCTAATTACTTGTAAAGTCATTCTATTACTACCTGGGTGTCTTTTTTTTATCCAATCCCATCTTTATGCTTCAACAGCTATCACCTAGTTTAGAGTTTCATCACCTCTAACCCGGATTATTGAACATTTTCTAATCATTTTCCCCACCTCAAGGCTATCTGATGTTGATTCTGTCCTGTTCACTGCTGACAAAGTTATAATGCTCATTTGACCATATCAATCTTTTTTTAAAAAGTAACTCCTTTGGCTCTCCATATATTTTAGGATAAAAAAATTCGTATTTTCCTTCTTTCTTTCTTCTTTTTTTCCAACTTGTTTTTCTTAAAGCACATCACAAACTAGCTTCAAACTATCTTTCTTGGTTTGTTGTGCACACTCATTTTTCTACCCTCAGTGATCTAGAAAAAAACTAGCATCTTTTCTGTCTTTCTTATACACCACACTCAATCTTCTATCTCTATGCTCTTGAATCATCCATCTGCCAGGCTTGGGATGTATTCTCTCCTTACCTCCCCCCCCCATAGTATCCCTCACTAATAGCATCCTTCACTAATAGCAAGCTAAAATTTCTGTAACTCTTAGGCTTCTGAAGAGTTTTATGTATATTATATTATTTGATCCTTACAATGACCCTGGGAGATAGGGACTATTAATATCACCATCTCACAGATTAGGACACTCATACATAGAAGGTTTAATTGAATTGTCCAGAATCATCCAGGTTGTAAGCATCAGTGGTCACATTTGAACTCAGGTCCTCCTCATTTCAAGCCCGCTCTTCACCATCTTATCTATCTTACTCCAGATGAAGCACCACCTTCTTAAAAAAATTAAAGTTTTGAGTTCCAAATATCCCTCCTCTCTCCTCCCTCCCTGAGATCATAAGCAATCAGTTACAGATTATACATGTGCAGTTATGTAAAACATTTCCATATTAGTCATTTTGTACAAGGAGACTTGAAAAACAAATGAAAGAAAAAAGTGAAAAAGAGCATCGTTTGATCTGTATTCTAAAGATATCAGTTCCTTCTACGGAGGCAGATAGTATGCTTTATCATTATTCATTTGTGGTTGTCTTGGATCATTGTGTTGTTGAGAACAGCCAAGTCATTCACAGATCTTCATTGAACTATACTGCTGTTATTGTGTGCAATATTCCCCTGGTTCTGTTCACTTCACTATGCATCAGTTTACATAAGTCTTTCCAGGTTTTTCTGAAATCATCCTGCTTGTCATGTCTTATAATGTTCCATTACAATCATATACCACAGTTTGTCTAGCCATTCCCCAACTGATGAGTATGCTTTCAATTTCCAGTTCTTAGCCAGTCACCACAGAAATCATTGCTATAAATATTTTTGTACAAATGGATCCTTTTCCCCTTTTTGTATATCTTTGGGACACAGACCTAGCAGTGGTTTTGCTGGATGAAAGGGAATACATAGCTTTATAGTTCTTTAGGCCTAGTTCCAAATTGCTCTCCAGAATGGTTTGGATCAGTTCACAACTCCACCAACAGTGCATTAGTGTGTAAGTTTTCCCACATCCAACATCCAAATTCTTTCCTTTTTTGTCATATTGGCCAACCTGATAGGTGTGAGGTGGTACCTCAGAATTGTTTTAATTTGCATTTCTCTAATCAAAAGTCATTTAGAGCATTTTTATATGCCTTTAGATAGCTTTGATTTCTTTTTCAGAAAACTGCCTGTTCATATACTTTGACCATTATCAATTGGGGAATGGCTTATATTCTTATAAATTTGACTCAGTGTTCTATATATTTGAGAAAGTGTGCCTTTATCAAAGGTGCCTGTTGCAAATTCCCCCCCCCCCCCAGTTTTAGGTTTTACTTATAATTTTGGTAGCATTAGTTTTGTTTGTGTAAAAACTTCTTAAAAAAAATTTATATAATCAAAATGACCTATTTTAGATTTTGTAATGCTCTCTATATCTTCTTTGGTCTTAAACTCTTCTCTTATTCACAAATCTGACATGATCTATTCCATGCTCTCCTAATTTATCAAGCACTGTATCTATATGAAGCCTTCCCTGGTCTTTGCAACTGCTAATCCTCCCAAAATATCTTATATTTAACTACTTTTATTTACTCATGTTATGTACACACATGTGCATATATGTATGCACATTACACATATGTATACATACATGTTTACATATTATTGTTGTTGCCCCCAGCAGAATATGTTCTTTGTGAGCAGGGATTGTTTTGTTCATTAATATTTTCACCAATCAGTGCAATCTGGTGCATAGTAGGCATGCTTTCAATGCCTGTCAATTAATTGATTGATTTTGGGGGAGTCATCTGTAAAGGGTGATTGTGGAAGCACTGATCATGGTTCAGATGAGTAAACATGAGAATGCAGAGTGCAAAGAGAGGAGGACTGTAGCAGACCCTTGGCCGATACCCAAATTAGGTGCTTTGGAAGAAAGGAGAAATCAGTGATACAAGAAAACAACAGTTAGAGACAGAAACATGGATTATTGGATCCACACATTTTGGGAAGGAGAGATAATTCAGTAGAAGGACATAATTAATAGTGTGGAAAACTCTTCAGCACCCATGGAGGATAAGAGGGAAAAATCATTTCATTGAGTGATTTTAAAATCATCAACAGCTTTTGAGAGAATGATAGCTGGTATGGAAGCCATATTCCGAAATAAATGGTTGAGAAAAAACTTGGAAGTGAGGATTCAGATACAGCGTGTGTGTGTGTGTGTGTGTGTGTGTGTGTGTGTGTGCATGTGAAACTTTTTCCCAAAAATATTTAGCAAGGAATAGGAGAAGGCAAAGACAATGTTCATCTATTAATCTGTCTTACCTGGGCTCCAGTCTGACAGTGATGGCTCCTCTCTGAAGGGCCTAAATACCTTCCATTCTTGGAAGTATGGATCCATAGCCAGAAGAAACCTACTTTCACATTCCACCTCTGAAATTTGCATCTGTGCCTCTTGGTAAGTCACTTAATTTCTCTGGACTTAGTTTATTTATGTCCAGATTTGAACTAATGATAGCAACTACTTGACAAAATAGTTTGGTGGATTAAATGAGAACATATATACAAATACACTTTCCAAAGCATACCAGGCTAGGTGGATACTCTTTGTTGTAATAGGATCTCCCTGCTGCCTATCTTTACACCAGTATTATCATTTCCACTTTAAACTTAGGGGAAACTCAGAAACTGAGAAGAGAAGGGAATTTGTCTAAGCTAATCCATTCCCATCGAATTCAGCTATTGTTTATGAAGTGCCACAGTAGGACAAGCACGATACTAGGCACCAGGGAAGGGGGGTTCAGAACTGAAATGACGACATCAAAGCTCTCATGTTAAGAATGAAATGGAACCCCAGTTTTCTTATTGTTCTAGTTAACTTGTGACTTTAAATTCCCCCTAAGCCTTTCTCTAGCTGGACTGTAAGGGAATAACGGGTACTTAGTACCCTGGAGCTTCTTTTAAACCATCCCTGGTGCTCATTATCTCCTCATCTTTGCAAATCGCAGGTAACTTTCTGACCTGAGTGAAGGAACAGTCAGTTGAAGGGTTAGAATGGGAAATTGGTTATTAGTAAAGTTTCAAAAGGGGGAAAAGGCATAGATAAGCAGATTCCTGGGAATGTCATAGCCTTGATGGAATGAGGCAATTAGTAGGGGACAAAAAAGAAATTGACTTGGGATTTCTTTTATAAATAAAGGCAGTGTGGTGTAATGGGTAGTCCACTGTACATGGAGTCAAGGGTTACCAAGAGGCAGCATGGTGGCCAGTACACAGCAGGCATTGGTTAAATGTTTATTCATTGATTTACTGGCTCTGAATCTTGCCTCATGCTTACAGGCCATGGGATCATGGGAAAATCAATTAATCTCTCTGAACCTCAGCTTCTCATCTGTAAAATGGAGAACATAATAGCTGCAATAATTAATTCAAAAGATTGCTGTGAAGATGAAATTAAGTTACGTGAAGTTCTTTTTAAACTTGAGAGCACTAAACACGTCATCCATGGCTAACATGATTTTGGTGAGCAGAGTGGAGAATGGGATTGCTACATTTTGTTATTTTTTCCCTCATTGGCATTGTGGGTGTCCTGGGTGTGGCTATTTTTTTTGTCTTGCTGTCTCTTAAATGTGTGCCTTATCACTTTTCTTACTGAGATTTGAATGTCCATTGATGCTTCAAGGGACTTCGAGCTCCTTGATTCCAAGTGCCATTTAGATTGAATAGCTCTTCAGGATCATGGCTGCTGATTTCCTTTTCCCCTGATGTTGGTCTGGCCACTTAGCTTTCAGGGCAATGGTTTGTCTACCTTGTCTAAAGGGTAACAGAGATGTAATTCATTTCATCACTCTTGCAGACTTTGAGGAGAGCAGCAGGGAAAATCACTTTGCTTCTATTCCCTTTGCTTTCAAATAAGGTCAGGTTGGTGCCTGCAGGGTGTGTTATTCATGACAGGAGACCCATTCTGGGTCACAGTCCCAATCTAGCCCAGCTTGTAAGGACTGGTCACACATAATAAAGAGGAGTCTCCACTGTTCATCTCCAAAGCCTAGAAGTTCCAAAACAAGCCAACAGCCTCTCCCCTACCGTTGTTATATCTCACTTTCATGAGTCTTCCTATGAAACTCTTTCTTCAAAATGAGACTTTTCCCCTGGGTTCCCCTGGGTTTCCCATGAGCTTGGCACACAGCGGAGTTAAATAGGAAGCAAAGAAAAGAAGTAAGCAGACTCATCAGTAAATACAAATGTTCCCAACAGAACCCAGAGAAGGATAGATTCTTATGGCTGATAGACATCACCAGCATCTCTTTCCTCCCAGTTATAAATTAAATCCCCTCTACAACATATCTGTCAAGGGGCTGCCATGCAGCCACTGAAGACCTTGAAGACCTCATTCAAACTCTTGAAGCAGCCTATTCCACTACTGTATAACCCTCGTCGCTAGGAAGTTCCTCTTGATATCACCTTAAATCTTCTCTTTAATAAAGTGATATGAGAGGAAGTACAAGTGAGCTTCTCTTAGGACTCAGGCAGAGGAAGCCCATGACTTTTTCTACATGAAAACAGCAGTCATGAGACTCTCAGGTCTTCTATTCTCTATGTCAGACATCTCTCATCCATTCAGTAGATCCTTAGATAGCATGGCTCCTTGTCCCCTTACCTTCCCAGGAATTCTCTTGTGGTTGGACATTACCATGGACTTTCTAAATTGTGCTACACATCCCTGAACACAATATCCAAAATGAGGTCTAAAAATGGAAGAATATAGTGTGACTGTCAACTCCTAAACTGTGGACACTGTCTCCTGATTAAGGCAAGCTAAAACCATCACAGATTTGTGTGTTTGCTTGGTTCAGTTTGGACTTTGGGGGCACCATATTGCTCTGGTGACTCAAACTAAGCCTGATATGCACTAAAACACCCACATCTTGTTTTGTTTGCTTTCTAAAACTAGTTATGACATTGAAAATGACAGAATTAAATATCCTGCATATTATACTGCATCCTCTGCTCCTGCCCACCCTACATTTAACTTCAAAGAGTAAAAACTATATACAATGTACTGACAAGAGGAGACAGTGAATCAAGTGCTGTATTTGGAGTCAGGAGGAGCTGGGTTTGAATCTTCCTCAGATACTTTGTAGCTGTGTGAAACTGAGCAAGTCACCGATTCTTTCAGATCCTCATTTTCCTCATCTATAAAATTAAGGGGTTGGACTCCATGACCTCCATGGTTCATTCTAGGTCTAGAATTTATGATCCTATGAACTATAAAGTAAAAGTTTCCACCATCTCTTGGATGATTTTATAAAGTGGAGTCTGGGAAATAATGAAACAGCTCCATTTCTTTCTGGGCTGTGTATTTTCATTGTTGTACATGTTTTCTTTTGACCAGAAAGTCATTAAATTATTCATTTGTTACTGCTATTTATTGACTACCTATATGCTATTTAAGAGCAAATCACTGACCTCATGGAGCTTATAGTATAGTGTATTGGGGAGGGAATGTTATATACCCAAAAAAGAAATGCATTACAACCATAAATGTGCATGTATATATGTGTACATGTATGTAAACACACACACATGATCCAGTTCACTTTACAGATTTGGAAACTGAGGCAAACAGGGTTAAATGGCCTGCTCAGGGTCGTTTCCAGCTGGTTAATGTCTGAGGCCAGATTTGAACTCACAAAGGTGAGTCTTCTACTTAACCAACAGACACATTTTTATGCATGTGTACATGTTCACAATGCACATATGTAGTTATTCTATCACATTCTGTACCATATGTGTAAATGTAGGTTGTGGTTGTGCTCATGTGTATGTGTGTACATATGTGTGTATACCTGTATGTATACCATATGTGTGTATACCTTTATAATTAAAAATGCATGTATAGAATACAATAAAATACAAGTATACTAGCAGGTTTCTGTAGAAGAAAATGTTTTTAAAATGTTTGCTGAATATCAGAAAAAAGAAAGCTAATATCCAGTCTGAGAACCTCTGGACAGCATTGAGGAGAAGGGGACATTTGAGTTAGACTTTTAAGGATGGACAGAATTCTAAAAGATTAAAGGGGAAGAGCATTTAAGAAACAGGCAGAAATGTGAGCAAAGTGATGAAAGCCCTACCTGTGTCTAATAGCTGGCAAGTACTCCAGAGGGGTTGTAATATAGGTTTGTAGAATGCTTGCAGAGGTTTTGTCTGAGGTGAATGAATGGATGGGTGGATGGATGGACGGATGGATGGATGGATGGATGGATAGATGGAAGGATGAACGCATTACAAAATATTATGAGATGATATTCCAAGCACTGTGTGAATAACTCAGGATACAAATAGAAATGGAAAGATGTCCCCAAGGAGGTTATATTCTAACAGAAGGAGATAACACCCAAAGGTATGTATTAGTCAAGGAGGGAGCTCTTTGATCTTGACAATTGTCTGAATGTGAGTGGGTTATTAAAGAAGTAAATCAATATACTAGATTCAGAAAAATTACAGAGTTTAGCTTTCCTCTCTAGTTTAAACCTTCACCTGGGATATTACAATAACCGTCTAATTAGTCTCCCTGATTCTAACACTTTCTCCTTTCCAACTCATTCGTCTTCCCTCAGCTGTCAAAATTACTTTCCTACAACATGATTTTGACCATGTTGCCTGCCCAATAAAGTTTCATGGTTCTCTAACATCCCTAGGATCAAAAACAATATTCTTTTTTTTCTTTTAATGCTTGGCACAGCCTAGCCCCTTTCTACCTTTCCAGTGTCATATTTCACTACTCTCCATGTGGTGCATGGTCTACTGGTTGTCTCTTTCACCATGACATTACATCTCCTATTTCCATGCTTTTATATTGACTGTCTTTCATGTTTGGAAAGATAAAATATGGATCTATGTTCTTTTCTAATAGCTGACAGGAAACATGACTTCCTTTACAATTTAATTCATGTCACCTTCCCAGAAAGCATTTCCTGTTCTCTCCATCTTCTAATATCAGTTCTTCCAAGGTCACCTCCCATTTACTTTGCCTATATCTTGGATGTTCCCAGTTCTATTTCCTCCTCCATTAATATGTAAGCTTCATGAGGTCAAGGGCTGGTTCTGTTTGCTCCTTCTTTCCCTAGCCTTAGTGCTTAGCACAGTATATAGCTAGCACATAAAAGTGTTGGAAAGGAAAGGAAAAAAAGAAACACAAGAAAACTTTGTTCATCAATTGACTTCAGCAATGAAGACAGGCAGTATACGTGCACCGTGCTGATGAAGTAAACAGGACTGTCAAGGAGAAGATCATGGTGTAGGGCATGGAGCAGAGCATGCCGGGGCTCTCCCCAAACAGTAGCCCAGGTGTGGAAGGACTCAGTCAGGATGGCCAAGCTATGGGGTTTGGATTTTCTTTAGTAAATGCCAGTTCAGGGCTTTGAACAGAGGAATGACATGATGGGATCCATGGTCAGTCTGGCATGAGTAAGAAGGGAGGAAGGGAAGGAAGGGATATGCATTGATCAAGTGCCTACTATGGGCCAGACCCTATCATAACACTTTCCAACCATTATTTTATCCTCAAACAATCCCAGGAAGCAGGTGCTATTATTCCCATTTTACAGTTGAGGAAATTACGGTAAAGAGCAGTTAAGTGACTTTCCCAGTGTTACCCAGCTAGTAGACATCTGAAGCCGAATTTTGAATCAGTTCTTCCTGGCTTTCAGCACAGCACTCTATCCACTGTGTTGAGAGAGGCAGATGCTGAAGCCAGCAAGTATAGTCATTATTTTGTTGTTGTAGTATTCCAACTTCATTTGAGAGGCTGTGTGTGGTAGTGAAACATGGTGGACTTGAAGTCCAGAGACCTGGATGCAAACCCACAGTTGGCTACATCATCACTACACAACTCAGAGTAAGTCATTTTGCTTCTTTGAGAGCCATTTCCATAATGGTCATTGTCACACTGTCTCTTCCTTGCAGGTTTGTGTGAAAAGTAGGTAAACTCAAAGGTTCTTTGTAAATGTGGCTTGTAATGAGTTCTAGCATTGCAAACATGGAAGCCTTAACAAGCTACAACCTGTAGTCTGGAAAATGGTGCTTGACAATGGCCTGGAAGTTATGCTAAGCAAGGGAATCAAGCTGGCGCCTCAGTGCATTAGCAGCCTGTGGGATGCTCGCTCCTCCTTTTCCACAAATCCTTCTGCAAAACTGCTTTCCATTTCCCTTTGTGAATGGAAACCTGTAAAGACAAGAGCAAAGAGGCACACGAGGTGTGCAGATGTGGTCCTGGCTGCACATCTAGTGACTCTGGTAAGGACGTCCTGCCAGTATCTCAGGGGCTCCAGAGTACCACTGAGATTGCCCAGACAGCGCCTCTTAACCTTGCTATACTACCAAACTTTTCTTGATATGCTGTGTCATCCTACCTCATTAACTTGACAGAATAAATATTGATTAAGTGTTTACTGTGGGAGGAAAAGAAAAAATATAAATATACATATATATATATACACATAGACTGTACACACATGTACATATATACACACATATGTGTATATATACATACATTACATATACAATTATATATTCATATTATCTATGTACTTATCCATGCACACAGTGTAATTTTGAGGAATGTACTATAGTAGTAAAGGGAACAGTAACCACAGTGGAAGTGAGGAAGGGCTTCATGCAGCTACTTGAGCTGAGCTCCAAAGCAAGTGAGGGTTCCAAAGGTAGGGGAGAGGAATAAGATGTTGACAGAGCAGTTAAGCTTGTGCCAAGTCATCAAGTTAGAGTTATGTATATCTGGTCTGCTATAGAAAGGGATCTATTAAAAAATAACTCCTTCCAGTGCCTGTTTCATGTGCTCATAGATAATCTTGCTACATGGATAGCTCACTTTTAGAACAATTTCTTAAAGACTGGAAAGAAGGCACAGGGACATGGGTCATGGCTCATAATTTCTCATTTGGTGTTTTCCCACTCATTCCTTTGGAATGGAAGGTCCAAATGAATGACATGGACTAGCATGATGAAGATGGGAGCACACATCCTCCAGAATGACACTGTCAAGTTCCTCTCAGTGTCTGATACTGTGATGTACAGAAATGTCCAGGTTTTTGTTGTTGCTGCCATCAGCTTCTAGGACGCCTGACACCCTCTCCTTGTTACTGTTTATAGAAATGGTTGCCTCTAAGTTGGCATCCGATTGATTGCCTATGGTGTTGCTTCAATGGAGCCAGCTGGAATGTTATTAAATAGGCTTTAAATAAAATGTAGTGGCAACAAATGCATCTTGTTTGTGGGTGGGAGGGGGGAGTTTTGGTTTCTTGCTACAGTCTTCTCTATGTAATTGCTTGCTTAAAATTGAAAGAATTGGAAAGTGAGAGAATTTCCATATGGGATCAAACCCATTGCCCATACAGAACATGATTCTGCCCTTGGCAGCAGCAGTCAGTTCTTATGTCACAGAGAACCAAAGACCTCAGAGATCTGATTCTTCTGAAGTCAACTGCACAAAGTTCAGGGTGTCTCCCCAAGGACTGGATATGTTTTAATAACCCATTGTTATTGGTTAATTCATACACATTCTAGACACCACTGCAGGAAGTAATTTGGTGAAATGGAAAGAGAATTGGACATGTAGTCAGAGGACCTGGGTTCAAATGTGACTCTCAGCATATTGTCCATTTACCCACAGTTAAGCCATTTTCTAATTTAAGTAGATAGTTGGCAAGAGGTCCCATGGCTGAAAAAATGTTTCCCTTTATGGCTAACCTCCCAAGCCTCCTCCATACTCTAAACCCTGATGAATACTAGAAGTGGCGCTTCTTACTATGACTTCTCCTACACTGATCTGTTGGTATGAATATCACCTTAGGTGTATCAATCACTAAACTTCCTTGCTAGGTCTTCAACAAGAACAAGTCATTTATCCATCAATAAAGATTTATTGAGCATTCACTAACCATTAAGAAGCACACATTGCATGTGTTCAATAAATGCTTTATCAACTGGCTTGAATCCAAATGACCTGACCCAACCCAAAGGTCACTGAGGCCAGAGGCTGGATATGCCAGCTCTGAACCTGTGAAGTAGGAGTAGGGAGGAAGATTATTACTTACAAAGCAGGCAGAGAGAATGCACCAGAACACACGAAGCAAGAATGAAATCCAGTAGTAGATGTCTAATACGAATTCCTCTAGATGTCAGAGAAGGAGAGAAGGAAGAGAAGGGATAACTTGGAGGGAAAAATATTCTAAGTATATCCATCAGGTTAACAGGTAGTTCATCACCAAGGATAGAGTGCTGAACTTTGATTCAAGAGTCTATGAGTTCAAATTCTGCTTCAGGTATATGCTAGTTGTGTGACCTTGGTGACTCGCTTAACCTCTTGGGTAAGTATCTTCAGCAGTAAAATTCTGATAATATGTGCAGTATTTATCTCACATGGTTCTAATGAAAATGCGATGACATAATGTGTTGGGGGTATGCAAAGTGGCTCAAACATTGACTTTGCAGTTAGGAAGACCTGAGTTCTAGTGCTGCTTCAGACATTAGCTGTGTAACCTTGGACAAGTCACTTAGTTGCCTTAATTAGTACATGTAACTACATGGAGATACTAATCTTTCTCACAGGATTATCGTGAGGCTCAAATATTATCATATCTGGAAAACATTTTGCAAACTTTAAGATAGGAATAGTAGCTCTTACATAAAGCACTTCACACTCCTCCAAGTGATTTATGAGCAACATCTACTAGAGTGCTTAGCTCATAGAAAGCACGCAAATACTTTATCTATTCTTTTCTTTATTTAATCTATTTTCTGTAATTGTTATCTATCTATTTATCTATCTCTCCATCTATCTACCACTGGAAAGGTAACTTACAGGTCATTTAATCTATCATAATCATTTTACAAGTGAGGCCATTGAATCCCAAAAGATTAAGTTAATTACCCAAGGTCTCATAGCTGGGAAGTAACAAATGGAACTTATATGACATTATCTAACCTGACTACACAGTTTTCTTGTGACTCAAACTGGCATCTTTGATGAGGGTTATTAACACTTCAAAGTTGATAGACCCAAACATAATCATCAGTGCGTTAATTTTGCCAAATGAATAACCTTCTATTGCTTGAATGATTAGTGCATAACTCATACTGTGGTCACACAAAGTCAAACATTCATAGAGAACTGACTTTTGTTTTCAGCACTAGTGAACATCAAATGAACTCACTTTTTCTGAGGTCATATGGATATTTGACATTCCTCAGACATATGCCCTTCATCTCAGAAGGCAACTTGCTGTTTGGGTTTGGACAGTTTCGTGTCTAAGTGATGACATGCTTTCATCATTCTGTAGCCCCTAGCATCAGAATCCATAAGGATTTGATAAAGAAGCTTGATGAACATTGATAAGCATTTATATCTGGAAAGAGAGAACATTGAGCAAACATCAATACTATGGTTCAGGGAGTGCTGGAGATCCACCAGTCCTTGGGAACTGCTTATCGTTTATATGGCTGGATTCTAGATATGCTGGATAATGGAGTCCTCCAAGCTGATTCAGGTGAATACAACAAATATCTAGTTAGCACCTAAAAAGTGCCAGACACCGTGCTAGGCACTAGGAATACAAAACTAAAATGAAACACTCCTAGATCCCAGAGAGATTACATATAACTAAGAAGAAACAATGTTCACATAAATGAGCAATGAAGCCTGAGCCCAAGCTATTCTGGCAATCAAAAGATTCCACGTGACTCTTGAGAACTCTTCATCTTATGCCACGATCATCTCTTCTTTCTTTGCAACAGTAAATAAACTTGTGTATTAGGGAGGTGAGAAAAAGCTAAACCATGAGCTGGTTCAGATTATAACAAACCCTGAATGAGGTATGGAAGGGAAAGTTGTTCCTTCTATATTGGTTCAATAATTATCATAGTTCAAATGATATATTTATATATCTGTCTATCCCACTTTAGACTACTCTTTGAACATTTTGAGGGGCAGAAAATTCATCATATTATTCAACAGAGAAGAGGGCTAATTTTCAAGTTACAGTAGCTTGGTTCAAAGTCCACCCCTGACCTTGGAAAAGGAACTTTGCCAGTCCTCAATTGCTTTGATTAGAAAAGGAGTTGGCTAGAATTAGAATAGGAACTCTTAAGATGTTTTCCTATCATGGATCTTTCAGCAGACTGTTTAAGTCAATAGACTCCTAAAAATAATGCTTTTAAATGCACACAATAAAAAATAGAATAAAAATAAAACTACTTACACTGAAATTCTGTTATCAGATATATATTTATATGGAGTTCATGGACCCCAAACTAAGAACCATTTGAGAGTCTCCTGGGTCTTGTCCCACTTGAAATCTTATGATCTCATTTGCATTTCCCACTCACCATGGGAAGTAGGCATTCATATTCCCATTTTAGAAATGATAAAATTGGGGGTCAGATAAGTCAAGTTACTTTCCTAGGATCACCTGACTAGTGATTGTTACACAAGGGACTTGAAGTCAGATTTTCCGGCACTCTCTTTGATACACCACACTGCAGCTAGCATTTCCTAAATACCTTTTAGTACACTGAGCATTTAAATATTTCTTGATGGGATAAAAAGAGCCCTGCTCTTGGAGCCAGAGTCCTATATTTGGTCTGATCATTAGAATGTAATCAAGTTCCTTGAGGGATGGGATGGTTTCACTTTTGCAACTGCATCCCCAGAATTTTGAACAATTTAGAACCTCTCCACAGAGGAGAGGTCCAATAAGTGTTTGATGACTGATTACTTGAGTCCTGTCCCTATCATTTTTATCTGCATGACCTTGGGCAAACCATTTCAACTTTTTGAGCTTCTGTTTCCATGTCTGTGAAATGAAGATGATAATTCTTCCAGTGGGGTGGTGGGTGGGGGAGGGAGTCTCTGATAATATGAAGTATATTGTGTGTATGTATATATGTGTACATATATACATACATATGCATACACATACACATGTATATATACATTTTTATATATTTCCAGAAACATATCTATCTATATGTGTATATATACATATGTATATATTTCCAGAAATATATCTATCTATATCTATAAGTCTATCCGTCTGTTTATCTATCTATCTATCTATCTATCTATCTATCTATCTATATGTGTATGTCTATCTCTATATCTATCTCTAGCTCTCTATCTATATCTATCTATCTATCTATCATCCTTCCCTCAAGGAACTTACATTCTACTGTGCACTCAGTAACTGACTCTCTACAAATTTGTTCTGATAAGAATTAGATGAAATAACTATGCATTCAACTAGCATTTCTTAACTTCCTTCTATGTAAAAGGCATTGTGATTGCATGGTTGAATAGCTCTAAAGTGTCATTCATCAGGAGGGGAATGTGTAATAATCTATATTGCTCAGACTTAAGTTGGCTAGAACAGAATGGCTTGTGGGTACTGACAGTTGGGTGCGTAGAAGCTAGGCACCATGAGAGTTTTCCTTTTCTCCTTTGTAGAAACTGGCCCTCCTTCTAGAGAAGCATGTGAGCCTGGCTTTTGTGAAGTATAAATTCTTTCTTCAATGTCCTTAACCTTAATCAGAAGTCACCGTGAAGTGTCATCCCAATGGCATTCAAAGTGAGATGGAATATTTTTGAAAGTAAAATATTGACAAGACAACTAGAAGAAGAGAACTTACCCTTATTAGCTAAGCTACTGTGAGCCAGTCACTTAACTCAACCTTCCTCATCTGGAAAACAGGGAAATCATAGTAGCTACCTCATGAGTGTGTCATGAGAAACAAATGAGATAATTCTTGCAAATGTTGCTGTATACCTCAAAACCATGTGAAATATCATCTCTTTCTATTGATGTTTCTTTCTGCCCTTGTGCTCACCACATTTCTTTTTCAAAGCCCTGCTGCAGTGGTGCTGGTTGGTCTAGATTTCTTGCTCTCAGATTCCCTCCTAAATGGCAGGTACAACTTTCTGGGGGAGCAGCTCGGAGAAGTAATCCCTTGAGAATTCCTGAACAAAAATAAAATAAAGTGCATGGAAGGAACAGAGTATCTTCAGTGCCCCCAGATCTCTGGCAGCTCCAATTTCAAAGTCACCTGAACCTATTCACCTGGACTTGCTTCTTTCCGAGAACAGCCTGCTCTCTCAAAAAGCCTCACAAGCAATCAGGACATATTACATCTACCGCAGACACCCCAAAGAAAAGTAAACTTTGATTCCACAGGATCCAGTAATTTAACTATTAATTAGATCATCATGATACATGAATTTTATCAGGTTTACTTGTTCATAGAAAGCATAAGCACACAATGGGAAACGATAAAATTCCTCATTGTACAGAGGGTCATGGATTACCTTTCTTAGGCACGTATTTGTATACCAAAAAAACACTGATAGTTGCCAACACGGTACCACATACATGTGCTATTAGATGAGGTTATTAGGTGTGTCATGGTTCCAATAATCTCAAGAAAATATGAGTTTGTTGACTTATAATATTTAATTAAACATTTTGTCTGGTTTAGGATTAATTTTCAGTACACTTTGATTATCTGCATACAATAGTTTGTAAATATAATTTTAAAAAATGATGGTGAGTTAGATTTGTATGGTAGCCATAGAGTCATACGTGTGATTATTCTTACCTCATTTGCTACTTTCTATGGATATGACATTGTGCAAGTCACTTCCTTCCTGTGCTTCAAAATCGTATCATCTGTAAAATGAGAGGGTAAGGATCAATGAACCCTGAAGTCCTTTCCAATCCCAAATCCTATGAATCTTGGTTTAGCATGCCACATTTAAATTTTTTTTTAATTTTAATTTATTTTTCTTCTGGACTATTTTTTTAAGATTTAAATTTATTTATTTATAGTTTTAAACATTCATTTCCACAAGATTGTGAGTCCCAAATTTTCTCCCCATCTTTCTCCTCCCCCACCTAGAGATGAAATGTATTATGATTACCCCTTCCCCCAGTCAGCCTCCCTTTTACCCTCCTTCTTATCCCTTTTCCCTTTACTTTATTGAAGGGCAGGAGAGATTTCTATACTCCATTGCCTATGTGTCTTATTTCCCCGTTGCATGTAAAAACATTTTTTTAACATTTGTTTTTAAAGTTTTGAGTTCCTGATTTTCTTTCTTCCTCCTTCCCTACCCACCCCCATTGAGAAGGCAAGTAATTCAATATGCATTATACATGTGTAGTTATGCAAAAGACTTTCATAATAGGTATGTTATGAAAGACTAATTATATGTCCTTCCATTCTATCCTGCCTTCCAATTATTCTATTATCTCCTTTGATTCCATCCCTTTTCTAAAGTGTTTGCTTTTGACTGCCCCTCCTCCAATCTGCCCTTCCTTCTATCATCTCCCTTCTCTTAGCCCTTTTCCCCCTACTTTCTTGTAGGGTAAGATACCCAAGTGAGTGTTTATATTATTCCCTCCTTAAGCCAAATCTGATGACAGTAAAGTTCACTCATTCTTCTCATCTCCCCCCTCTTCCCAAACATTGTAAAACCTTTTTCTTGCCTCTTTTATGTGAGATAGTTTACTCATTCTATCTCTCCCTTTCTTCTTATCTTAATATATTCCTCTCACCCTTTAATTTTACTTTTAGATATCATCCTTTCATATTCAACTCACCTTGCACCATCTATCTATGTATCTATCCATCTTTCTATCTATCTCTCTATCTATCATCTATTTCCTCCAACTACCCTAATACTAAGAAAGGTTTCATGAATTACAAATATCATCTTTCCATGTAGGAATGTAAGCAGTTCAACTTTAATAAGTCTTTTTTGATTTCTCTTCCCTGTTTACCTTTTCATGCTTCTCTTGATTCTTGTATTCAGCTTTGGCCTTTTCATTAAGAATGCTGGAAAGTCCCTATTTCATTGAATGTCCACTTTTCCCCTGAAGGATTAGTCTCAGTTTTGCTGGAAAGGTGATTCTTGGTTTTAATTCTAACTCCTCTGACCTATGCAATGTCATCTTTTAAGCCCTTCGATCCTTTAATGTAGAAACTGCTAGATCTTGTGTTATCCTAATTGTATTTCCACAATATTTGAATTGCTTCTTTCTGGCTGCTTGCAATATTTTCTCCTTGACCTCCTTAGCTACAATATTCCTAGGGGTTTTCCTTTTAGTTTCTCTCTCCAGAGGTAATTTGTGGATTCCTTCAATTCTATTTTACCCTGTGGTTCTAGAATATCAGGGCAGTTTTCCATGATAATTTGAAAGATGATGTCTAGGTTCCTTTTTTGATCATGACTTTCAGGTAGTCCAACAATTTTTAAATTACCTCCCCTGGATCTATTTTCCAAGTCAATGGTTTTTCCAATGATATATTACACATTGTGTTCTATTTTTTCATTCTTTTGTTTCTGTTTTATAATTTCTTGACTTCTCATAAAGTCATTAGCTTCCATCTGCCCCATTCTAATTTTGAGGGAATTATTTTTTTCAGTGAGCTTTTGGACCTCCTTTTCCATCTGGTCAATTTTGCTTTTTAGGGCATTCTTCTCATTGGCTTTTTGGATCTCTTTTGCCATTTGAGTAAATCTATTTTTAAGGTGTTATTTTCTTCATTATTTTAGGAGTTTCCTTTAGCAAGCTGCTGACTTGATTTTCATGATTTTCTTATATCACTCTCATTTCTCTTACAAATTTTTTTCTCTACTTCTCTTATTTGATTTTCAAAATCCTTTTTGAGCTCTTGCATGACTTGTGATGAATTCATCTTTCTCTTGAAGGCTTTTGATTTATATCCTCATCTTCCTTGTCACCAAAGTAAAGTTCTGTAGTCTGAGTTCTTTTATGATGTTTGCTCATCGTTCAAGGAAAACATTTGATTTTCTAACTCCTTGTCAAGGTAGAACTCTGCTTCCAGTGGGGGTGATGTGGAGGTAGGTGTACCGTCCCAGGCATCAGGGATTTTGTGTCACCTGCTTGATACCCATTGTCCACGGGCCCAGAGCTTTGGAAGCAGCCTCTGCCACTGCTGCTGCTACTGCCATTGCTGGCACCAGCTGTTGCCACCCTAGGGCTGGGGTTGGACCCAGACCTGACCACACAGAGCACTTCTCTTTCACTTAGGTCTCAAGGAGTTTCCCATTGATCTTTTTGATCCTTGATCTTTTATGGGTTGAGAATTCTGGAAACTATGATAGCTGCAAATGATTCAGTCCCTTGGGGTCTGCTCTAGCTGGTCTGTTGGTACAGTCGGGGGATTTGTTTTAACTCTGTCATTTTGTGGGTTCTGTAGCTCTAGAATTTGTTAGAGTCATTTTTACAAGTATTTGGAGGGCTTTGGGGGACAACTCAGGGAAGTCCCTGCTTTTACTCCACTATCTTGCCTCCACTCCTAGTATTTCACAGTTTTAAAATTTTCACATTGGACCATGGACAGTTATTACTTATGAGAAAACTATTCAGTTTAAAATATTCAATAATATATTCAAGTTCCATTCAATAATATATTCAAAGTTCCATGGCCAACTAGTGGTAGGGCCCAGGCTTTGTGACTCACTCAATACCAGGACTAAGAATGAGATCAAATGCTAGGAGGTGTTCAAATGCTAGAAGGGGAAGGAAAAGAAGGAACTAGTGGCAAAATTAATAGCTAAATTAAAAATATTCCATTTTGCAGTGCAACAGGCTTACTCTATCATGGCATGTAGGAGGAGAAAGGGGAAACATGAATTAATTCACAGTATAATATATACTTACCATTATGACACATACAGAATACTATGACATATAGAGAAATGCATGTAGTAGATGGATGGAAAGCTGAACTTAGAACCAGGAAATTCAGCGTCCATATTCAGGTTCAGAAATATAGTAACTGAGTAATCTGGGGCAAGTCACTTAACATCTGTCTATCTCAGTTTCCTCAATTGTAAAACGAGGGATAATGATAACACCTACTTTCCAAGATTGTTGTAAGGGCAAAATGAGATAATTTTTGTAAAATTGTTTATAAGCTTTAAAGAATTATATAAATGCTGTTTAGCTAAACAAATGAATGAATGAATGAATGAATGAATGAATGAATGAATGAATGAACTCTGGTACAACAAGCCTCTTCAATGTTCTGAATCATCAATATTGTACGTCAATTTCATTTTGGCATGTTTGCTCGGGTTCTGGATAGTGGACAATGCCTTCCCAGTCACCAATGGAGTGAAACAGGGCTGTGTGCTTGCTCCCATGCTTTTTAGTATTATGTTTTTCAGTCATGTTGTCAAGTGATTTCAATGAGAGTGAACATGACATCAAAGTCAATTACTGTACTGATGGTAAGTTCTTCAATTTGAGAAGGCTACAAGCCAGGACCAAAATGGAGGGAGTGTTGGTGCATGATTTTCTGTTTGCAGAAGATTGTGCACTCAATGCAGCCTCTGAAGCTGAGACGCAACAAAGTATGGATCAATTCTCTTCTGCCTGTGCTAATTTTGGCCTAACAATTAACACCAAGAAAACACAGGTATTCCATCAGCCACCACCATACCATCCATACGTGAAACCATTAGTTACAAGAAATGGAGACATTTTGAATGCTGTGGATAAGTTCACTTACCTTGGTAGTGTACTTTCCAGTAATGTACACAATGACAATGAGGTTGAGGCATGCATTGTCAGAGCTAGCTCAGTGTTTGAGAGGCTCTGAAGAAAAGTTTGGGAGAGAAGAGGTATTAGACTGACTACCAAATTGAAGGTCTACAGAGTCATTGTGCTGACCTCATGGTTGCATGCCTGTGAAATATCTACCAGTACCATGCCAGGAAACTGAATTGCTTCCATTTGAACTGTTTTAGGAAGATTTTGAGGATCACCTGGCAGGATAAGGTACCAGACACTGAAATCCTTGCTTGAACTCAATTGCCAAACATTCAAACTATGCTTCAAAGAGTGCAACTCTGATGGGCTGGCCACGTTGTTCGAATGCAAAATGTATGCTTGCCAAAAAGACTATTTTATGGAGAATTCACATGGGGCAGGCGATCACATGATGGTCAGAAGAAGAGATAGAAGGACACTCTCAAGGTCTCTCTCAAGAACTTTGGATTTGACTGTGCAACATGGGAGACACTGGCCCAGGACCACTCAGCATGGGGCACCCACATCAGAAAGGGGGCTGTGCTCTATGAACAAAGCAGTAAACGTAGGATGCGCAAATTTGGGATATTCACCCCAAATATTCACACAGACTATATGTGCCCAACCTGTAGTAGAGCATTCTGAGCTTGTATTGCTCTGATCAGCCACAATCGGACACACTGAAATTTCACTTTATCATGAGGATGTTATTTTGGTCATCTTCGAGAATGAAGGACAACAGCCAACCAACCAATCAATGTTTCTGTACTGACAACCTTTTAACACAGGGCACAATTCCCATTATAATGTGTCCTCTGGTGGGTGTGGAATGATAGCTCTTGTACTATTTATTTGCCATGGTAGGGTTTCAACAGGAAATGGGGGTGGGGAATTCTGTGTCCTATTGGTCATGACACTGACGTGTCTTTCTTTTGAGATAGAATAGAAAGGGAGATGAGCCATTCACAGGTGTGTTCACCATGTAATGAAACTCTAATGTTTATAAAAGTTGATTATGGGCCCTTCAGAAAAAGATCCCTCCCCTACCAGCCCCAAGAGCTTGGCATTTTATGGATAGGACAAGGATCACTCATGTGCATGCAGTACTTTATTCTGCTGATCTGATGGGAAGGAAATACAAGGTTCCTTCTTCTGGCTCCTATTTTCCTCCATATTAATCCTGTTCTATGGGTCACATTTACAGTGTTTGGTGGGCACTAATGCCTTGGGATTTTCTGTGGATATCATTGCTGTAAATTTTATTGTTTTGTGTTTTGGAAATGAATGTGAATTAGCTCAAGTCAACATATGTAGGTTTGGATAGCAAGAAACATAAGTTTCATTTCTTTTCTTGGAAGAAATTAGAGACTAAATTTTCTATGTAGAACTCAGATGTGTCATTGTATTGAAACAAAAAGGGAGTCATTTAAAATTATTATCTTCCTTAATGTCAGTTGAACTTATCTAGGTGCTCTCCTGACTACCTCAATACAGTAATATTTCTCCTCCCCCCAAAAATGAAGAGGGAGAAAATGCGACCCTGACTTCTAGTAAATTCTTGGATATGATAACATGAATATTGCAGTAGTCAATTCTGCCCATGAATCCATAATCTCATCCATGCAGCTGCAGATCCCGATGTGGATCCGACTGTCTACTGACCCTAGGCCACTCCTGATCACACTCTTTCTAACATTTGCTCTGGGGAGCCTACCAGATATACAGGAGAACTTCCACATTATCTCCTCACCCAAAGAGAAGGGCTATGGAGAGCTCAGACTGTGTACCTGGTGGCTCTCCTATCACATATTTCCCTCATTACATTGGTTAATCCTGCTTTTCCTCACAGTTTCTCATTGGTTACAGGTTGCAGTTTATTTGAACCCAGCATGAACTTTATCCATTGATTTCTGTTGAACATTTGATTTTAATTGAATTGTATCAAAATATTCCTTTTGGGAAAAGCAAAGATTAATTGAATTTCCACATGTTGGAGATGAAAAGAAGACTCAGGTTTACCTTCAAAAGTCTGATGTCTCTGAAGGATCAAAGAAGTCACACTGTCCCTATCTCATTTCTTGCTAGAATTCAGAGAATCACAAAAGTGAGAGTTGAAAAAGCCCTCAGCCCTCTGGTTCACTGTGGATTCCCTTCAGATTAGGGGCTAGTTGGTTATGCCTTTTTTAATTTCAGGCATGAGAGAGTGATAAGTGTTGTAGTCTGACCTGATACCAAAGGCCTTTCTAAAGAAGATCCAAGTATCTAGATTCCAGACCCTCAGCCTCCCTTTTGCTGGGATTAGAAGAAAGCTGGGTGCTTCAGGAGGTAAAAAAGCGGGTACAGTTACTGAGAACAGATTGCTTAATTGAACTAAAAATTGGGAGTTTAGAATATAAGGGAGAATAATAAATAAAATTACCCAGGTAGAGGGATTAGACAGGTTTAGTGGGAGATTAAAAGGTTAAAATAGACTGGAAATATGGAGTTACTCATCCCTCAACTCACAGAGAGAATTTTATATTTATTCCAAAGTTTTGGCCATTGTAATTCCTGAAGTGTTCTGTTTTGTTTTTGTCTTTTTCCTTCTTTATATCATTGAGTATTTCATATTCTGGGACTCCCTCCTCTATCTAAAACTCACATCAAAACTTGGCAGTTTGTTTCTATCTCACTGCTTTCTAAAGGGCTGGAGAAATGTTAGTCCCCAAGGCCATCTTCATGTTAGGAAAGAAATGATAAAATCATAAAAGGTTTTATGCATCACAGTGAGTGAAGAGAACAAGTTCAGTGAGCAATGGCCCGGGGTCCTCCCCAGTGGCAGCCTAGCTATTTGACAGCCTTGACCACTAGTTGCTCCCATCACTAGTAATTAATGTTTTATAATCTACTTCCTAAGAACAGAAACTTGCAACTCTTATGTTGCAATCCATCCAGTCATATCCTCTTGTTGGACTGGAAATAACCTCAGTTGGCAGCAAACATTCTTGTCTCTAAAGAGGAATCTCTGGTGCAGAGGAAAGAGTCAGTCAATTGGTTAACTAACATTTATTAAGCATCTCTCTTGTACATACTGGGCAATGTGTTAGGGATACAAAGAAAATGAAAACACGCACACACATAAATAATCTCTGCTCTCAAAGAGCTTAGAGTATAGTGGGAATACCACATGAAAACAATTATGTACAAATTACATAAGTATATACATATGTACATATATGTGTATGTATATATGTGTAGACACATGCACATATTATACACACACATATATATACATACACACACACATATATATATACATATATATATTTCTGAGACACATCAGAGGAGGACTGGGAAAGGCTTCTTATAAAAGGTGCAATTTTAGCTAAGATTAGAAGAATTTCAGGGAAGCTTAAAGGCAGTGAAGAGTAGAGGGTATTCTAGGCATGGGGAAAAGCAAGTGAAAATGCTTAGACTTGGGAGTGTCTAGTTCAAGGAAAAGTAAGGAGAAAACTATCATGGTATCTTGGAGTATATAGAGGAGAGTAAAAAGTAAGAATAGTGGAAAGGGATGAGAGGACGAGGTTATGATGAACTTTGCAAACCAAACAGGATTTTAAATTCGATTCTGGATGCAAGGTGGAGCCACTGGAGTTTGTTTTTTAATAAGAAAGGGGATGATGTTTGCACTTTTGAAGGATCATTTTGACAGTGGAATAGAAGATGGATTGGAGCAGGGAGAACACCCATCGATCTATTTCAATAGGCCCCAAATGAGGTGATGGGGTAGTGGAAGTGTCAGAGGAGATAATGGCACGTATACAAGGGACATTACAAACATTAAAAGGACAAGACTTGACCAACTTCAAATGGGAGATTTCAAATGGGAGAAGAGGTGAGAGAGAATCAGGATTTGAGGATAAAACCTAGTTTAAATCTGGGTGACTGGAAAAAGAACAGTATCTTTGAGAGTAATAAGAAACCTCAGAAGGGATTAGGGGAAGTTATAATGAGTTAAACTTTGCACATCTTTAGTTTAAGATGTCTATGGGACGTCTGGTTTGAGATGTCCAATAGGTAGTTGGAGATATGAAAATGAAATCAGGAGAAAGATTAAGATTGAACAAGTAAATAGAAGGGTCATATGCACTAAGATGGCCATTGAAAGCATGGGAATTTATGAGATGACCAAATGAAATAATATAGAAGAAGATGAGGATAAATCACAGGACAAAGACATGGGGGACAATCCTGATTTACAGATGTGATGTGATTGAAGATCCAGAAAAAGAAATAAAGAAGTAAGGGTTAAATGTGTAGGAGAAGTGGGAAGGAATAGTGTCAAAAACAACCTGAAAGAAGAAAGTATCAAGGAGAAGAGCATAGTTGGCAAGATCAAATGCTACAGAGAGATAAAGAACATTAGCTTCCCAGGCAGAGGACCTGGGTTCAAATTCTGCCCTATCTCTTATGGACTGAATGACTTCAGAGAAGTTGCTTAACTTCTCTAAGCCCCAATTTATTCATCTTTAAAATGAAGACATTGAACTAGATGGCCTCTCAGGTCCCTATAAGTTCTAAAAGTTTGAACCTATGATTCTCTATACAAGGGTGGGGAACCAGCAGCCTGGAGACCACATGTGACCTTCTGGGTTCTTGGGTGCATCCTTTTGACCAAGTCCAAGTTGTACAGAACATATCATTTTAAGAAGGGGATTTGTTCTATGAAATTTGGATTTAGTTAAAGGGCCACACTTGAGGGTTTTGTTCACACTAGAGGGCTTCATGTGGCCTTGAGCCTGCAGGCTGCCCATCCCTGTATTACCACCTAAATCACTGAATGTCTCTGAGCCTCAGTTAATTTGCATGTAAAATTAAGCATTTGAACAGATGGTCCCTACAGTCCCTTCTTGCTCTTAGTCTTTACATCCTACCTATTAAATACATGTTTATTGTGGAAATGACAGAAAGAGAAATCTGCAGATAAAAGTGAGGGGAAAAGTACTTTTCTAATTCCAATATGGCTCTGCTAATAGACTATCATCAAACAACCTTCTGAGTACATTGGAGAAGTCCATAGCCTATCATATTGACCACAAGGTGATGGAAGACCTTCTCAAACACCTCAAGAAAAAGCATGAAAAAAATTTTCCAAATTTATGTAATGGTAATTTAAAGTTAATGATGAGTGGGGGATGAGTTAAAGATCTTCCTCACCCATTAATAGGCTTTTATACCTTTTGTTAATTTCTGTTGAAGCACTGCATCAGAGGGTCCTGTCCTCCAACTCTGAAAAATGTGTGTAAATACTCTGGGGTGAACTTTTGTTTGGGGGCTTAGTTTTTGGAAGAAGGTTTGTTGAGACTCTGGGAAGCTGCTAAGAAATCCCCTGGCTTTGAAAACTCAGTTGTTGGTGCTTCTTTCTCTGGTAACTATGTGTATACCTAATGGTCAGACAGTTGGATCTGTCTGTTGATCTGGGATATATGCATTGCTTATTATCAGACAGTTGGAAGTCCTGTCAGTTGGTTTTTATTTGTATATTCTCTGAAGTCATAATGCTGACTTTTGCCTTGAACTAAGTGAATGATATATGTGCATAATTAAAGTAGATTGCTGATCCCTCAAAAGTTGCTTTCCTTTTAGAGAAGTAGATCTAAGAACCTTTACAGCAGATCCTGCTGTGTGTGCCAGGGTCCTTGCTGATATAATTCCCAGCACCAATAAATGTCTCATTATTGTTATTGTCTACTAAGAGAGTATGGCATATGCTGAAGCAAGCAGCACCTGCTCTGATGCCATCATGGATACCTGAAGGTTTCTCAATTTTCTGACAGCTCTTAGAGTTCAGCTGTTTGGTAATGAGTTAAGTATACAAGTCACACACGAAGATGTATTATCACTTCATATTTATAATCCCCTTCTTTCTAAAGAAGTTTAAGGGAAGAGAGGAATGAGAAGGAAAAGGAGGCTCAATATTGTAGCACTTAGACCTCACCTTAGAGGGTTGTTTAGCCTAATGTCCCCATATTTCAGAAGAAGAAACTGAGTATACAACTTAGGGAAGTGTTTTGTCCATGGTTAGAAAAGTACCAAGTGACAAAACCAGGATGTGACTAACTCCAGTTGATGTCAGATCTCTTAGTCTTTTTACTAAATCAGAGTTTTACAATTGAGAGAGATAGCTATGACCATCCAGTCCAGCTCCTACCTGAAAATGAATCCTTCTTATAACCAAATGGGCAGGTAGCTATATGACTTCTGCTTGGAGACCTCTGGTGATAGGAGACCCTCCAGTAACTTCCTGAGGCAGTTCATTAGTCCTAATAAATCCAATGTTTAGGAATTGGTAGTTTTATTTTCTGAGATAAAGCCTAAATCCGCCTCTTTGGATCTTCAACTCCTCACTCTTTATCCTTTCCCATGGGGCCAAACAAAATGAGGCTGATCCTTCTCAAACTGAGGGGGAAATCAGGGATTTTTCAAATGTAACTAGATCCTAAGCTAGGGAGATGTAGATCAAAAGTGATAACTGACCTATAGCTCTGTAAACATTGAAAAACTGCTTGATGTGTGTTAAATCACTGGAGCCTCATGACAACACTCTGAAATAGGCAGTATTACTTCCATTTCATAGATTAGAGAAACTGCTGTTAAGGGAGACATACTGATGGACCCATGGTCACAGAGTATCAAAAGATATGATCTAAATTCTTTATAACAACATGGCACTACCTGCTGAGCAAGGAGAGCATAGATCATCAGTTATCATATGAAGGAAAAACTTGATTTGTTTTGGTCCCAGAGGGCCATAGCTGCACCTACTGTTCCCATAATTCCTTGCCTCAAATGGCCTTTGTTTGAATTCTACACATCTTTCTTTGATGGCATTGCCAGTATTACAATTATCCATTCCCATCTCTTGTGTAGAAGGTGCTAACACCTGAGTGCCAGCCAACCCTCTCATCTGACAGAGATAGCCGTGGAGGAGGAGCTGCTTGGAGATGTGAAAGGTCCTCAAAAGGGTTTCAGTGCCCTCCTTGTTGGTGCCATGAGATAAATGGACGTTCATTGAGTACCTGCTATGTGTCAGGCACTGGGGAAGCAAAGACAAAGACAAAATGGGCCATGAGAGCATGCCAAAAGAGGTTACATGCTATCAAGGAACACAGTATGTACATGTATCAATCATGTAAGCATGGCTTGAGCTCTACTAGGTGACAAACAGAAGTAAATCAGTCCCTTCTCTCAAGGAGTCACCATTCTACTGAAAGGAAACAGCAAATACACAGCTGAATAGACTGAAAACACATATAAAAATGTGATGTCACCTACCTGCAGGGAAGTATACTGAGAGCACATGGGGTCAAAAAACTCTTGATTCTCATATTGGTCTTTGAATGCTATCCTGAGGGCTACTTGAAGCAACAAAAGTGATAACTAGCAAGTGCTATGTAGCATTTTAAAATCTGCAAAGTTCTTTATCCATGTTGTCCTACTTGATCCTCATAACAGCCCTGAGTAGGAGGTGGGGATAGGGACACATACTACTATTATACCCCTTTAGAGGTAGCTGGGTGTGGATATAGCACTGACCCTCAAATCAGAAAGACCTATGAGTAAATCCAGCCTTGGACACTTATTATCTGTATGATGCATGACAAATCACTTAACCTCTGTCTGACTCAGTTTTCTAAACTCTAAAGTGAGGAAACTAATAGGACCTAACATTTAGCATTGTTATGCAGATCAAATGAGATATTCATAATGCTTTTAGTATTAAGAACTACTGGCACATAGTAGGTACTTAATAAATGCTTGTTTCCTTCCTTCTTTTCATCAATAAGGAAAGTGTTTCCCAGAAAGGTTACATGATTTTCCCAGGGTGGCAGGAAGGATTCAAACAAACCTTCAAGAGACCAGGTTCTACACTCCACTATACCTAGATGCCCTCAAGAAAGCTGCCTCTCTGACACCAGACACAGAGGATTAATAATAGTCTTCCAAAGGCTTCCCCTATTACAAACCATCATGAATTTCCACTCTGGGCATTGTTTTGTAAGCCAATCTGGAGGCTGCTTATGTCATACATGATGAGGGCACACAATGCATTAATTAAACAATGACTTTGAATAAGACTCCTAGGTTTGAAGCATCTTCTCTGTGTACAGGACTGTGCTAAATCCCTGAGTGAGATGAGGATTTGATGAGGTGATTCCTGTTAAAATTTTCTATCAAATAGGCAACAAATTCTCTGACAATAATCCCAGCATCATAGACATAATAAAATTAGACATTCATGCAGTTCTGAAAGATTGACAGATGGCTGTATTCAGTTGTCTCATGACATCCTTGTGAAGGAAATTGTTTAAATTAGTTTCCTCAAGGGGAATTTGGGTTCTAAGGGGTAGAGTGACTTACCTAAGTCAAACAGCTCATAAGTGTTTGAGCTAGACTCAAAAACAGGTCTCAATGTAAAGGAAAATGACATTAAAATAAACAAAATTAAGATTCATGTGTTGAAAATGTCTTGGATTCCAAAAGGCTGACAATGAAATATATTCTTCTCCTCACAATCAAGAGGTGGTGAACTAAGGAGAAGAAACATGATGGATGCTAGCAGACATAGTGGACATGTCACTATATCATGTTTGCTTTTTAAAACCCTTTTTTATGAGGGAGGGCCCTATTCTGGGAGATGTGGAAGCAACAGTGATGTCAAAAATATGAAAACCAACAATTAAACATTTATAAAAATCCCAACATAGAATCTGAGATATATGTGGCCTCAGAACTCATCTTGTTCATTTAACGTGAAAAAACTGGAGCCCATAGGGATTACATAATGGTTCAATATTCCAAAGGTAGCTAGTGACAAAGTTGGTACTGTGGCACATGTCCATAGATACCACCTCACACTTTCTTTTCACTCTACTGTGCAAAATGATGCCAATACTCGATATCTCTACACCAGGACTTCTTGAACTGTTCCTATTCTTGAGCCATTCAGTGATTATTTAATTAAGTGTTACTGCTTTCATCTCTTTGGTACAAACTTCCTCTTTCATCATCAAATCAAGTAGACATACTTCTGGTCATCCTGATCAACTCACCATCTTGGGAGAGTCCAAACCCTTGATTCATTTCCATTGTTCTGCTCTTGGCTTTCTCCATATTTCTCCAGATAAAAACAGTGGAATGAGATGCAGGGATGACTTCATAGTGAACCTATAGTTGGAGAGAAAATCACAGGTTTGAGTCCCAGCTTTACCTTGATTTGTTTGGTTCTTGTCCCTTATGCTTGAGGAGAACCACTGACATCATGATGTCAGATCAACGTATGAGGATCCAATGACATCATGTCAGGGTTGAGGTGAAGAGTATTTGATTGTGACTGATCAAACCAATATAAGCTAGGAAGGTTCTAGCACAGATTAGGCACAAATAGTCCACATGAACATTTGGGGTAGAGATGTCTGGTAGAGATATCTCTAAATGTGCACATCTCACATTTCTTTTGAGCTACTGCGTAATGCCATTGATGGAACAGTTCAATGGCCCTGGTCCTATCTCTGTAAAGTAAGGATAATGATACCTGGTATTCCTACCCAAATAGCAAACGGAATAATTTTGAGAGTGGATGTTTCATTGACTCTCAGAATTCTAGTTCCAGAAATTCTCAGAAAAAAATATTCAAGGTTACCTAGATATATAATGCTCACATTGATAGTGATGTTGATGAAGGAAGCAAAATGTAATTGGAGATGAAAAGAGAAGAAAATGAAAGAGAACAAAATTAGAAGGAAAAGAGGAAGGAGAAGAGAAAAGGGAAGAAAAAATAGATGGAGGGCAAGGAGAATTGAAGTCAACAAGCATTTATGAATATCTGGAAGGTGCTTCCAAAAGAGCAGGTGCTTCCTTCTTTTCCAGTAGTTGTCTGACCCTTATACACCCAGAAATGGAGGAACTAGACTTTTCTAACCAGAAATTTGACCTTTTCTGTGAGTAAAGTGAGAAATAAACAAAAGAGAGAATTAAAAATGAATTCCATAGATTCCCTTCCCTGATATCCAGGGCCTAAAAATTTGTGTGTAGGGCCTTTGGAAGGGAAGTTAGCCATATAGCTGGTACATGAGACATTTATCATTGTACAACCCGTCCTTTGTGGTTTTGTCTAATCTGCTAATAGATCCAGCAATTGACTACAGGAGAGACTGAGAGTCTAGACTTCTTCTGAGCCAGAAACGCTGCAATTTTACACCACTAGCCTAATGTGGGAGGGAAAAGGTTGGCTAACTTTCCTACTAAGACAAGAGGCAGATATGAGTGCTTGTTATCGGGGTTTGCTGCTTTGGAGGGCTTGGTGAATATAAGCCGTTGAATCGAAATGGGTCTCACACTCAATTGGTCCTGATCAGTATAGATTCAATGTAGCTTCTGAACTGACATTCTAAATTAACTCCAAAGGAGGTCTTCATCACAACCATGGTCCATATCAAGAGATGTAATGATTTTACATTTGCTAGGCAGTAGTTATGAGTACAAAGCAGAAGTAAAGCAATAGGAATCATGGCTCCTGTCTCTGGCCCCCTTATCATAGCTTTACTCCTAGACTTTGGCTGAGGAAAGGAAGTCAAAGAGCCCCAGAAATTTCCCCAACCATAGAAAAGAACGGTGTAAAGAAAATTCTATGGTGAATAAATTAAAGCATCCTGTCATGAGCCTCACAGATCCAAAATAGTCACAATTTTGTTGCTCATGTGACTGCATTTCTATCTCACTTGCAGCCTTTGATTTCTGACCAGTTAATTTGCTAAGAGTCCATGAGGTTCAGGTACTAAGGTGTAGCAGACTGAGTTGTGCTCCTCATATATCCACAGCTCTGCTGAGTGAGGCACAGGTCTGACGCAGGCACAGGGATGGGGATGGTCACACCAACAGCGTTCTTAATTCAGTCACGTTTGAATAAAAAATCAGGTCAGATCATAAAGACTTGTCGCCGAAAATGCATTCTCTTCATGCAATAGACAAGGGACTGGCTGTTGTTCAGCAATGATTGATGAAATTCCCATCTCAGAAATTTTGGAGGTTTTTTTTCTCCCTTTAAAGAGAAATGGAAAGAGATGGTCAGCTGCTGATTTTGTTTTAGAAATGAGAAAGCTGGACTCCAGATGTGGGTCATTTCCAATGTAGCCTTATCAAAGCTGAAGACAATGGACTAAGGAGGAAGTCTTACGTTCACAATGAGGTAGAGGGCAGCTCTGACAAAACACAAAGGTTCAGGGGTGTGTGTGTAGGGTGGGGGAGGCTTCCCAGAATGTCAGAGCTAGAAGGGATGTAGTCCCTCATTTCTTGGGGCAAGTAAACTGGGGCCCCAAAGTGAGGCCCCATTCAGCACTAAGAGGTCTTGGTGGGGAATCTTTTGTATATATCATTCTGGAACTTGACAAGAGGCATCCTTCTCCTTCAGATTCAATTCTCCTTTTTAATTTTAATTGAGTTGTCACCTGAGGGATCAGAAGAAAGCCAAGTTAGGGCCCTTATCCCCTGTCAGTGTGATTATTACCATGTTCTCCTATTCAAATTAATCTCACTGCTTCCCGCTCTCTTCTCTCCTCATCTTCCTCACAGATTTCAAATTAATATACTTGAAATTTAAGACTGCTCATATCATTCCCCTGCTCTAAAGTCCTTAGTGCTCCCTATTGCCTCCAGGATAAACTACAAATTATTTAATTTCAGCTCCCAGTCTAGTTTTCTGTCCTTAAATCTTGTGCCTCTCAGACATTTTATGTTGCCCCTGAATTTCTTCCCAAATGACCATTCCCTTTCCTACTCCCATGTCTTTTATCTATTCCTTATACCCCTTTTCCGCTGAGAACCATAGGTACCTTAAAAGGATCCCTTTTCTGTTACCCTCTTTTTGCCTCATTAGTTCTCTCTGTCTGTCTCTCTCTTTGTCTCTGTCCGTCTCTGTCTCTGTCTGTCTCTGTCTCTCTGTCTGTCTGTCTCTATCAGTCTCTGTCTCTGTCTCTGTCTCTCTCTCTCTCTCTCCCCTCAAGTGATCTCACATCTACTTACATTTGAATTTGTTGAGTCCCCAATGCCTAATATACTCTCTTGCATACAATAGGTGCCTGTTGAATCAGATTTGACTAATAAATGAAAAGTTCTGAGTGTATCTGATGCTGAGGGATAATGAGGTGGGGTTCTTTCACAGGAGGTTTATGAATGAAGCTGCTAAGCCAGGAATTATCATCAATTACAAGCTCCCCAGGAGTCAGCTGTATGCTTGTGGCAGCCAAAACAAAAGCTAATGTGATTTTAGGCTGAATCAGTAGAAATATAAAATCTAAGACAAAGGGAAGCATGACTCTGCTTGGCAACGGTCAGATTCAAACTAGAGTTTGGGTGTTCAACTCTGGGCACTGATGTTTAAGAGAAACATTTAGAGAAAAGTGCATTTAGAAGAAGCCAATTGGAATGATGAAAGAGCTTGAAACCAGTTCCATACAGGGCATTGCAGCCCTCTTCTCTGCCAGTCATCAGATACTCCCTGGTGGCTGCAATTTTCTTGATCCTCACCTCATTTAGTTGAGCCCCGTCATTTCCTCAGGTGAGGAAGCAGATCCCAGACTCCAATACAGGCCTTTGTCTCCAAAGTCACTGCTCATTCCAGTGTACCAGAGGATTTCAAGAACTATTTCTCCACCGTTTCCTAGAGAAGCTATCTTAATGTCGCATTATTAATAAAATGTGGTTCTTTGTCAGTCCTTACTTCGCAGTTACTTGGTGATTAGACTATTACATTTTGTTTTATCTTTTGAAATTGAGGGAGGGGGATTCCTGGGGTCCAAGAACACTCTCCATATCCACAAAGGAAGGACTATTGTGGAATGGTTATTGGGTTGTACTAACTACTGCCATTTTTAAGTAGAACACGATGACGGGATCCCAGACATGGCAGGTGATAGAGTGAGAGGACTGGTGCAAAGAACTCTAAACTTTCAGAGTTGGATCCTATCCTTGTCACAACTACAAGGTGACTCTGCTTTCAGAGCCCTAACCAGGAATGTTTGCACCCGAGGCAAACAACACAGTGTGCTGGAGAGAAGCTTGCCCTTAGTTCTGTCCTTGGTGAGATGAAACTCAGCCACTCAGCTAGCAGTTATTAAGTAGTTATTTGTGTTGGACAACTGCTAATAATGCTGGAAATACGAAGAAAGGCAAAAATCAGTCCTTGCTTTCAGAGAGCTCAAGCTCTAATGTGTGGGACAGCATGCCACAACAAGGGCAAATCAGATAGATGCTGGATAAATTGGAGATAATCAACAGTGATGAAGCATTAGCTATAAGTTCACCCTTGGACTTAGAAGATGACAGGAACTCATAATGTTCAATGTTAACTAATTACTCTTGCTAAGGAGGTACTTGGCTCAATTGCAGGTGAACGATTTAATGTGTTGTCAGCATTCTCCAGGTCCCAGTGCTCTGAGACAAAGTCCTCAACACCATGATCTAGTTAAACCTCCACCTTCTTCAGCTGGGTGTTTCTTTGTCACCTATTAACTGGGTAATATGGTAGAATTTAAGGCAGATAACTCATTCATCTCTACATTGAGGCTCTAGTGAGACTTCTGAAGAATTATGTTCAGTCCTGGGCACTGTGGCTTAAGAAGAACATTGATGAGCAGTAGAGAGTCCACAGAAGGGCAACCAGGGTTGGAAAGGACCTTGAGTTCCTACCATAGGGGCATCGATGGAAGGAGCTGATATTGGTTAGCCTAGAAAAGATTCAGAGGGGGCATAAGAACTATCTCCAAGTATTTGAAGAGTTGATGTTCAGTAATGATGAGAATTGTTCTTTGTAGTCCCTGAATATGTGGAAGCTATGATTCAACTAAGCCGTATAAAGAGTGAAATGAATCTTATTCCTTCTATCCCAATCCAACCTTTATGCCTCAATCTCTCTGAACTGTGTTTCTTTGAATATGTATTGATGTTTCTTGCTGTTTTTCAGTCATGTTCAACTCCTTGGGACCCCATTTGGAGTTTTCTTAGCAAAGATAGTGGAGCGGTTTGCCATTTCCTTCTCCAGCTCATTTTACAGATGAGAAAACTGAGGCAAACAAGGTTAAGTGACTTGCGCAGGATCACATAGTTAGTGTCTGAGACCATATCTGAATTCCTTACTCCAGGCCAACACTCCATACACTGGGCCTCCTAACTTCCCCAAGAATGTGTATATCTCTCTAGAACAGCAGGCACCAATGAAAAGGGTCTTTTGGGAAGTTGATAAAGGGGTGACTTGGCAGAATGCAGAGTTTTTGGCACTATTGGTTGTATATATGACTAGAATGTAATATAATCACCTGAACTCCATATAATGGGATAAGCAATGGCATCTGCCCAGTTTCATCAATGCCTGATGTTAAATAGGATAAATACTGAACATTAACAACCGCCCTTCCCTTTCCTCTAAGTGGAAAGCAATCTGCTTTAGTTCAGCCTAAATGCATTCTGAAGTAATTCATCTGAGTTAATTCAGCAACCAGACAAAGGGATCACCTGGATCAATAAATACATCAAAAGACAACGTAGTTACACTGATTGGAACTGGCATTAGAAGTTTGACTACACGGACCTGGGTCATTTTCCTCAATCAGCTCATTTGGACAGATATCATCGACAAAGGGATTTCTCATTAGAATGTGGAGGATGTAATTTGGAGCATAAACCTTTTGGCCTGTGAATGTTTGTGGCAGTTGTCTGGGCAGGAGAAGGGGGAGGGAAGGAAGGATGGAATTGTTTTGCTCTCAAATGATTCTATTTTCCTATTTAAAAATGATTATTCTATTTGTGTCTATAAATATTTAAATCAATTGTTGTCAAGTTAGCAAGGATTTATCATGTGCCTATCATATGCCAGGCACTATGCCATGCCCTCAGGATGCAAAGAAAAGCAAAAACAATAGTTCCCTCCTTCAAGGAGCTCCCATTAATGGGAGAGAAACCTTGTAAGTAGCCATGTACCAATGAGATGCATCAGGACATATTGAAGGTAATCTCAAAAGCCAAATGCTAAGAAAATGGAAGAGCTAGAAAGACTTCTGCAGAATAGGAGAATTGAGTTGAGAGCTGAAAATCCAGAGAAACCAGGAGGTTGAAATGAGGAAGGAGAGCATTCCAAGCATTGGGGACAGTCAGTGAAAATGCCTAAGGTTGGAAGATGGAGAGTCATTGAGTCATATAACATATGGAGAGAAATAAAATGTAAGAAGATTGGGAAGGCAGAAAAGGATTGGATTATTCAGGACTTTAAAAGACAAATAGAAGATTTATATCTGATCTTACAGTTGATACAGTCCCTAGAGTTGATTGAATAGGGAAGTGGCATGCCCAGACCTTCCCTTTAGGGAGACTAATTTGACAGCTGAAAAGAGAAGAGATTAGAGTGGTTCAAACAGGAAGGCCAATGAGAAGGCTATTGTAATTGCCTGAGCAAGAAGTGATCCTCAAAGGAGAGAAGGGGGAGTTTATGAGAGGTAACCTAGAGGAAAAATGGACCAGACTTGGCAACAGATTGGGTGGGGGAGAGGTGAGAGATAGGGAGGAGCTGAGGATGACACCTAGCCTGTGAGCCTGAATGACTCAAAGGATGGTGGTTTCCTTGACAGAAATAGTGACATTTGGAAGAGCGGAAGATTTGGGGAGAAAGATAATGAATTCAGTTTTGGGTATGTTGAGTTTAAGGTGAATAGAACATCCAGTGGGAGATATCTTACAGGCAGCTGGAGACACAAACCAGGAGGGTAGGAGAAAGGTTAGCCATGGATAAGTAAATCTGAGTAGAATTACCATGCAGATGGTTACTGGATCTCTCAGACCTTATGAAATCATCAATTGTATTAGTATAGAGAGAAGAGCCGGGAAAGAATCCTGGGGGACACCCACCTCTAGAAGGTGTTGCCTGGACAATTATCAAGCAAAGAAGACTGTGAAGATGGGGGCAGGTAGGAGGAGGACCAGGAGAGAGTACTGTCACAGAAACCTAGAAAGAGGAGGGCATCAAGGAGAAGACAATCAAGTGTCAAAGACTCCTGAGGGTTCAGGAAGGATGAGGAATGAAATAAAGGTCATTATATTTGAAAAATAAGGGGTCATTGGTAACCTTAGAGGGAGTGTGTTGGTTAAATGATGAAACCGGAAGTCAGACTTCAGTGTTAAAAAGAGTGAGAGGAGAGACAATGGAGGCATTGATCAGAGATGGTCTTCTCCAGGAATATAGCCATAAAAGACAGAAGAAATAGCTAATAACATATCAAGTGAGGTTTCTTTTTGTTGGAAGAGGAGTGGTTGAGGGAGAAATGAATCTGTTTGTAGGCAGTAGGGAAGCATCCAGTAGATAAGGAGAAAGAGAAGAAAGGGGAGAGACTGGGCTGGTGGTGATAGAGGGGACAATCTGCTGGATAATATGAGATGGAGTGGGATTACTTGTGCGTGTAGAATGGTTTTCTTTGCAGGAAGAAGAGAGGCTTCTTCAGAGAAAATGAGGGACAGAGGAAATAGTGGCTTAATGTGCCTGGGTGAGGTGGGATAGGGAGGAAGCTAGAATAGAGAATTCTTGGTGAATGACCTCTTTTTTCAGTAAAATATGAGACAAGATTCTCTCTGAGGGAGCGGGAAGTGGAGGAGTCATAGAAGGTTTGAGGAGGGGTAGATGTAACAATCTGGAAGATGGATTGTAGCGAGCAGGAAGGTGAGTTCATTGGAGGGGTGTAAAAGAATTGTCTTGCTATAATGAGGGCTGAGTTGAGGTTATGTAACAGAAATTTGTAGTGGTCCCTGTCACCATGTTTCTTGTTTTTCTCCACCTTCATTCAGCAGAACTTTTGTAGGAGTAAAGGCAGCAGATGGTGGGAGTGATCCAAGTCTGACGCTAGGCAAGCCAAGATTGGCAACATGACAAGAGATGAAGGGCCTCCATAGAAAAGGATGGTAGAGAATTGAATTGAACTGATTCATCAAGAGCTTAAGAAGGGAAGAGAGGAGAGTGTAGCCAACCAATCAATAGTAAACATTCATTAACCACCTACTTTGTACCAGACACCATGTTAAGCAATAAAGGTACAAAAAAGAGACAAAAGACAGTACCTGCTCTCGATGAGCTTACGATCTATTCCGGGGGGTGGGGGGAGATAATATGCAAAATATGCGAAGCAAGCTATATACAGGCTGAACATCATATTCCTTTGTTTCTGAAGAGGACCAATGACAGCTCAGGGTGATGTCTTGACTCATGAGTGAATTGGATTGAACTGAGGCAGAGTTGCACAAAGTCATCAGCCTCACCCTCTCTTTCTGAGTCATTGAAATCCAGTGGCAGAAGAAAAGTCACCGTGATTGATGATGGCCCAGGATGACCTTGGTGTCTTTGATGCCTCACCAAGCTCTAACTGTCTCAGTTTCCTTCATGAATATTGGAAGAAATTCTTCTCATCCACCCATTCTGCCAGGAAAAGTCTTCACACGCTTAGGCAGACATCCCCATTACTCACTGATAGGTTGCAAGCATGTCAGCTATCCTTAATTGGTTAGCCCATCTGCCAAGACAGTTTACCTGGATGTAGCCACTGCACATGCTTCACCTTCCTGTAGCCACAGTGAGAACTGAATTAATCAAGTGGACACCAAAAGTGGATGAACAGCCTTGAAAAGGCTCACACCAGAGGTGCTAGTCCTTTTGAACAGCCCATATAGGATTAATAGAAAATGATTATCAGATGGAAGGACTGAGGGTTGAAAAGAGGAAAGGCCATGGTAAGGACAAAGATAGGCATCAGGGTTCCAAAGCAGGAGTGTTAGAATGCCAATAGTCTGTGATCAGATGAAGAATGGCTAAGTTCTTGAACATGGAAGTGGAGCATTTGTGAGTGATGGAAAGGTCAAGGGATCTTTGTTACTGAGGTTTGAGCATATCATGCTATGGGTATGAGTAGATCATGGGAAAAGAGCAAGGTGAGGAAAGTACTTCATCAGCATCAGATGTGAGCTACTTTTACTATTAGAGGCAGTGCATCATAGGAAGTAAATTAAAAACAAAAGGGATGTAAAAGTTTGCAGTTCCTTAGCCCTCCACTCAGATCTTGTCTTTCTCAGACCCTTGATAAATAACTTCATCTCACTGCACTCCACACAAAACTCCTAGGACTTTTCTATTTTTCTTCTATAGGTTGGGACCTTCATTAATGGATGGGGGAAATCTCAATCTAGGGAATCCACACAGGGACCCAATCATGGCTCCTTCTCTGATTGTCCTCCAAATTCTCCTCTTCTTTCTTCTCCTCTCCCTTCTTTTTCTCTTCTTCTCATTCTCCTCTTCATCACATAGTGGGCATATGATAAAAGCTTATTGATGGATCATCATATAACAATAACGGCATTGGTATTCAAGTTATCAGTATGTACTTGGTAAAGTATTAGATTTCTTAACTCTTAAGGAATGATGGAATTAAACTGTAGGCATAGTCTGTGCTGCTCACAGACCTGATTCAGTGAGTTTCTGGAAGAGGATCGGAGGACTTGAAGAAACGACTATGCTTACAAGTCATGCAAATACTCAATGGGTTTGGATACTTGTGAAACTTCTTCGCTACATGATACCACGCATCAGTAGGGAATTTGGGTCTTATTTCAGTTTTGCCACCTGTAGCATAGAGTCACAGAATCTTCTACCATGAGCACCGAACATGGATTCCGAGGATGTCTGTTACAACATAGTGTGTCACTGAACAAATGACCTGGCTTTTCATGTCTGTCTCCTGGATTCTTTAGTATGCATCATAATATCCCATGAGTGGTGTAGTTTGATATACATTGATGAAAGATGCTGGAGTGAGATAGGATAAAGAGTTAAACTCTGGAGATCTGGGATGGGTCTAGTGTTATTTTACATTTCTACCAATGTCTTAGATAAGAAAAAGATAATAGTATACTTAGCACATATACATCATATGAGAGTCAGGACCCAAAAATAATCTTGATAGGCTAGAACATTGATCTGAATTCACAAGAGAACATTCGATAGATTGATATATTGAAGAAAAAAACACCACCACCACTGCAAGATGTGGAAAGCATGTTTAGAAAGAGAAATATATATGTATATGTGTGTATATATTTTTTATGTATGTGTGTATACATACATATATACATATATATATATGTATATTTGATTTTTAGTGAATTGCAAATCCAACCTGAGTCATCATCAGGATATGTCAACTGCCAAAAAAAGAGGGGGGGAATCTTTGGTTCCTTCAAGGGAGGTCCATAAGTACACAGGCCCAACATACTCAGTCATGATCATATTTCTGGAGGGTTATATCTAGTTCTGAGAGTCACAGTTTCATACGGACAGTGACGGGATGAAGTGTGTCCAAAAAAGGGTGCCCAGGATGGGGAAGGTCCATAAGTCCCTATCCTAGAAGGAGCAGTTGAAGGACATAGGCATGATCGTCCTGGGAAAGAGACAATTCCATATCTGGCAGGGGGTGCAGGCTTGTCATAACTGTGTTTAAGTTTTTACCATGTGCCGCTGAAGGAATTGGTAATGTTTAATTGGTCTGCAAATAAAGAAAAAAACTTTAAAAGACAGATTAGGATTTGATGTGAGGAAAACTTCCTTGAAATCCAAGTAAACTGAAAGTGGCATGGACTGCTTCAGGGGATGGCCAGGAGGAGAGGCCAGTTCATATTTGCTCATCCTGTTGTAGACAGGATTCCTATTCAGACTGAGATGAAATAAATGGCCTCTCAACTTGTTCTCATCTCAGAGATTTAGTAACTCAGAAATACAAGGGCTAAAGAGAAAGAGGAGGAATCATTTCACTGGTATAGGCAGTAGGTGGTATAGTGGAGAAAGCACTGAACTTAGGAAGACCTGAGTTCAAATTCAGCCTCAAATACTGTGTAAGATAAGTGACTCTGGGCAAGTCACCTAAACTCTACCTGCATCAGTTTCCTCAACTATGATATAGGGAAATCAATAGTATCTGCTTCTCATGGTTATTGGAAGGATCAAATAATGTTTTAGAAATACTTTGTGTGGTAGATGGCACATTGTAGGTTCTTATAAATTCCTGTTCCCTTTCACTTTCAAATTTAATTAATATTGAAATGTTCTACTGAGAAAATATTTAGACTCTATTAGCCTCTGACCTATCACCAACCTAGGTAGGAGTGAGATAAACATCACTGATTGTTTGGGGGCGTGAAACTTGGAAATGTGACTGGGATCCTTTGGTTTTGGTAAAACAAGCTTTTGATTGGGACCAAGTAAAATGGCAAGTGTCTGAGATGTTATCTTGGGGCAGGTGTGAGAAGAAGGGCAGTGTTGCACTCAGGAGAAGGCCTGACCTGTACTATCTGCCCTATTCCACAGAGCATTGGCTGCTGAGTGCACAGCTTGCCTGCTTGTGAGCATATGACAGAGAAACAGAGAGGAGATCCCTTCTCCATTTTGTTCTCCACATCTCCAGGATTAGACAGCTTGTAGCTTGCTCCTTTGCCCTTAAATGTTTCTGGTGTTCGGTGTGAAATATAAAATGTTTCAGCATTCTCCTGTGGCCTAAATGAAACTTGGAAGTGGGCTCCCTATCAGGAGAATTGGTTGAACTGAAGGCGGTAGAAAAGTTTGCCTGCTCAGAAAACTGTGAGGACAGGGAAAGGACTGAGAACTCAAGGACCAAGGGGGGAAGTGAGAGGGAGTGTGGTGCATCAATAGATCCCTTATTCTGGGGAAGCCCTGGCTTCACTTTCTAGCTCTGTCGCCATCTCCCTGGGTGATTTGAGGCAAGTCATTTGCCCTTTCTGGGCCTCAATTTCCTCACCTGTAAAATAGGCAATTTGGACTAAATGATTCCTAGAATCCTTCTAACTCTAGAACTGGGATCCAATGCCCTTATTTCTGAAAACTGGTTGTTGTTAGCATTGCCTATCCTTTACTCCAAATCTCCGGTATCCGGAGATGAGAAATGATTAGGGAACTCAAAATGCCAAGATCTCCAGTAACAGGTGACCCAAGAGCAAGAGACAGAGAGAGTCAACCTGGGGGAGTTTAATAACTGCAGCTTCCACCCACCACTGATTGACATGCAAACATTCAATTTAATTGAATAAACATTCTTAGCCTATTGTGAACAGAGTGTTCAGATATCAAAGTATGAGTCACTGTCCTAAAGAAGCTAACATTCTATTGTAGAGAAAGAACCACTTCACAGGTACATGGGATACAGACTTGAGTATGGGAGGGACAATGGAGACAAGAAGACAAAGGTCTGAGTATGGACGTTCCCCTTTTAGTTGGAGAATCAGTGAAGTATTCATAGAAAAAGTGGCATCCACATGAATGGGCCTTGATGAAAGTGAAGAATTTAACCAGGCATAGATGGGCAGGCAGTGCATTCCAGCCATGGGAGATAGATGTTTTGACAGGTATATCTGGAACTAAATTGATTCCAGTTCTACTGTCCTGATTGGGGCAGGTCAGAGATTGGAAGTGGTAGCAAAAGTCATCACCAAGGGAAGTTAAGACAAAAAATGTGGGAGGTAAGGGTAAGTATGACCTGTTATAAAGGAAAAAGGAGGATTTGATGGATGGGCAGACTAAGGAATGCACAAGCCTCCCCATATTTTTTCCCAAAGGCAAGAGAAAAGACTCCAGTGCTTTGGATGAGATTCTCCTGAAAGAGAGCAATACCTTGGAGTTAAGATGACATGGGAGCTCTATAACTGAGGAGAAGTCACTCAACCTCTGTCTGCCTCAGTAGTCTCATCAATTAAATGGGAATAGTGATAGCACAGGCCTCATGGGTCTGTCATTCTTCAGATTAGTTGAGATAATATCTTCAAAGGGTTTTGCAGACCTTGAAGCACACTGAAATGTAGGCCTACTGGAAGATTTGCAAGAAGTCTTGGGTAAGAACACAGAAGGAGAAGGTGTAGCCTGGTGTGACTGCTGGTCATAGTCCCATTGAAGTGCAGAAGTGTAATTTATGTTAAGTGAGAGACTCTCCTGTGGCCTGAGGACCCCTGAAGGAAATGGGATGGTGTTGAGCCAAGATATTCTGTTAATAGGACTACAGGGAGAGTATCCCCTAAAGTTTCTTAGTGACAGCAGTATTTGGGGGCCCATGCATGGACCTTGCCTTTTCACACAGCATTTGTTTCTTATTGCCTTGTGACTTGAAGAAGATATCTGTAATTTCTTGACAAGTTTATTGGTAATTTTATACCAAGTATGGATTCAGATTGTTCAATGGAAAGAAATCTGAACATGGAGTTTCAAGACCTGAGCTGGAATCCCAGTTCTGCTAGTTACTTGTGAAGTGACCTTGGACAGGTGTATCAATCTTTCTGTTTCCTCACCTGGAAAATGGGAACTATATTTCAGCTACCTACTTCACAGGGCTTTGTGAAAATCCAATGTGACAGTAAATGGAAGCTGAGCTCCTTGAGGGCAGTTGTAGAACTTTTGCTTCGTATCCCTAGTGGCTAGCACATTTCTCGGCACATAGTGGATGCTTAATAAATGCTCAATGACTGACTTACTGAAAATGGCCCAGAAGCACAGTCAGATTAGTTATGCCCCATCATCAATACTCATGATATTCCCACAAAAATGACACAAAGTCATGTCTTCATTGCTTCTCGGATGCCTTGGTTCTTCTTCCCCAGCTGCCAACTGTGATCTGGGCTTAGGGACTATACGTTACCCTTTATAATGAAGTTCTATCTAATTCTCCAGGTTATATTATACCATGGCTCGATTGACTCTGTCTTTTACAAGACTGTGATTTCCTTTCTCTGCTGCCGGCCTCTCTTCGTTGAGTGATCAGAAATGAGTCGAATAAGCCAATTCTAAGTCAACAAGGTTCTCCTCATCTTTAAGCAGTCCTTTCTTGAACTTAACAATAATCAATCTCTAAGTGCTAAAGGGAAGGGTCTTTTTCTACTTGTCCTCTCAGTAACTTTTGATGCTTCCCTCACTTCCCTCTCTCTTTGATACTATGTTCTTCCATGGCTCCCATGAAAGCATGGTTTTCCTTGAGGGCCTGGAATATTATTAACACTTAACAGATGCCTGTTGATTGCTTCTCCTCTTAATTATCTGAAGAAGTGTAGGTGACCACAAAGCTCTGCTTTGAATCCTCTTCTCTCTATACACTCTTGGTTAGCTCATCTCCTCTCAGGGGTTCAGTTATCATTACTATGTAAATGACTCAAAAATATGAAAGGTTCTAATCTCTGCCAGCCAGCCCTGAATCACCAAAAGTCTGCTGGAGAGCTCTGTCATCAGTGTATCAAACCAGATGTGTCCAAAACTATACTCATTTATATATACTATACTATATATATACTATACTCTATATATAATATATGTGTGTGTATATATATATACATTATGATATATATATATACTCATTAACACTCTTTTCCCAAATTTACCTGTTTCTGAGAGCAACAACATCATTCCAGGGACCTGAGTTTATGATCTCAGAGTCATCTCCATTAAAATGTAAGCTAAGCATAAACAAGGTTTGTTATATTTCTTGAACTTGTTTCCCTGATGCCTTGAACATTATAGGTGCTTAATAAATGCTTGTCATTGGAGTGATTGAACCTTTTTCTCATCCTCCAGTGTCAAGTAAATCTTTCACCAATTCATGTCAGTTCTTTCTCCACAATCTTTCACATCAGGAATACCCACAACTTGGGCAGGAAATTCCCCTCTCTTTGGATCATGTGACTGAGAGCACATGTCCCTCTGTTACCACCTCTCTAGGCTCTGACCACTCTTCCACTACTCCAGCCACTGACACGCTAGCCCAGCAGAAGAATGGTCCCTCAGTCCCTGGAGTCTATGCTAATGAGGGGGAGCCCTTTGGGGTCCCAACTCTACTCTCAGATCTCAGTCCTCTGACTTGTATTCAGCTCTCTTGGAATCTATTCAAAGAAAAATAAAAGAAGATAAAAAAATGACATGCTAAAACTAACTCACTTTTTAGAAGAAATATACAATCTACAATATTGAGTATCCATCAACTCATTCCTATGTGAAAATACACAGTCATAAACATAAGCTTATATGCACATCAAGATGAATAGGGCAACTTCCCTGATGAATTAATAAGAAAGAATTTATTAAGAACTTATTATGTTTAAAGCAGTGAGGATACAAAGAGTCAAAGAAAGACGTGACCTGCTTTTGAAGGGCTCGTTTTTTAATAGAGGAAGTCAACACATGATGAAGATTTCAACTGAAAGTCAGATGAAAAGGTTGCATAATCCTGGGCATATGGTGATAAAGTCAATGACCATTTTATCTTCTATAGTTGTATTCCCACTGAATCAAACTATCGATTTCTGATATTTAACTTTTTGACAACTGCAAGATCTTTGACAGGGGAGAACCTTTAGACTCTCGTGTAAATTACATGCTTGTAGAATTGAGTTGAATTGCCCTTATTTGTACCTATAATGTTCTAGACAGCATTCTGGAACTTAGAGAGGAATCTACTTAAATAAAAAGCCTCTGTCCCCAAGGATCTCAAAGTCTAGACAGGGATAAATGTCCTATACACATAAAGAGTGAAAAGGAAAGGTTCATGGGGTAGTGAGACGTGAGAGGAGGCACAAATGAGTATAATGCTTTCCAAAAACAATGCAGTCTAGTTGGACCAATCATGGTAAGGGAGGAAGAGACCCCGTTTTATGGAAAGGTAAACTGATCCCCATACTGAAGTGTTCTGAATGCATGACTAGGGCATTTGCACTTAATCTATCTGATTTTTCCTTCTCTTTTCCATGTTAGTCAAAAGCAATGGTGGCTGAGCCAATCCCAAAGAGGAAGTAATTCATAAATTATTTCTGCTTAGATTGTAGCACGCATGCAGTGGGGGTGGTTCATGCCTATTTTCATTAGAAGATGCTATTTTACTATTTTAATTAAGTTCTCCCAAACACACCCCTTCATTTCAAAAGTATAATATGAGCCCAAGGAGCCAAGCTGAGATCCCTGTGAATGGCTTGAATACTGCTGGATGCATCATCCCATTACACAACAGGAAGATGACAGCAAACAGGTTGCACCTTGCCTTATGTTCCATGGCAGCCATCATCTGACCCAGAGACCAGCCTTGGGACTGTGCTATTCCTTCCACCATGGGGAATTCTTAGGCGTGTTGCATCATCTCTGAGATTTGTCTAGACTAATTGGAGGCTCTACTTGGTCTATCATAATGAGACAGTCTTGCAAGCACCATCCTGGATGGCCAGAGGAATGCAGCATTGCCCAGAATCCCAGACTTTATCCTTAGCTTTTCAGGACTCAACTTCCAACAGCACCGTAATCCTCTGCTTTCTTCTTAGTTTGGTCAAAGAGGCAGAGTGGTAAGCAGCATGCTTTAGTAGCCTGAGCCGAAGCCTTGGAGCCACAACGCGAGGATTTCAGTCCCTTGTCAGACATTCTCTGTAGAACCTTAAAGACAGCACTTAAACTTTCAGAGACTCAGTTTCTCTATCTAAAATTGAAATATAATACTTGAACTACCCATCTCCAATACATAGCAGATTAGATCTTGTATGTCACTACAATGTGCCCCAAAGACAAGAAATCCCCTCCTAATGAAGGACCTTGTCTCTGAGCCTCCCGGTGGTTCGGTGCAGTCTACCTGCCATCTCCACATGCCCACAAATATACTTCGCTCATTGATAATTGCCTCTTTCATACCCCAGTTTCAGGAAAGCTGTTGTCATGCTTTTCTTCACCCCCTCTTCTCTCCCCTTCTCTACAGCCTCCCCAAAAAGAGCCTCACCATCAGGAGTATACAGTTCTCCATCCCATGGACTCCTCCCACACATACACATGACAACTATGACCCATGAACCAGTCAACTCTGCCATTGTTACCATGTGACACAGGCTTTGAGGGTCACTTTCCTAATTTGCATCCCTCAAAAGCAACTGGCAGCTTGTCCCTTCAGGGTTCTATGGGTAACCCCAATGTGCAGAGGGATTCTTTCCAATGTTACTACTCATGAACTCTCACTGTTGTGCTCCCCTCATTGATTAATAGTTGATGTAATTTCTCCAGCCATACTCAATTCATTCTTTAGAAATGGGTATTTGCTAAGAATATACAGCAAGAAGAGTGGGAAACAAAACATATTGACAAAGCAGGGCCATACTCTCAGATATATAGAGATGCCAGAAGAAAATGGACTCAGCTCAGAGAGCACATGTGGCAAAGGGATGATTCACAGCTTCTGTGAAGGGCCTGAAACCCTTCTCTTGGTGACAGTCTCATGATGTCACCTTTGGAACAGGGGAGGTTTTACTCAGCAACTTGTTGATTCTGGAAGCTGCCTTTCTCTAAATGTCTAAGTTGTTTTCAATTCTTAAGACAAATATAATCTTTAGCGCCTGCTTTTTTGGAGACATTTCTAGCATGTCTATGGGAAATCCATCTTCCAGTCTTCTGAAGTTCAAGGTTATTCTCTGGCCAAATGAGAGGGATTGTAGACAGAGGATCTCTCCTCTTCCTCTTCCTTTCCCGTACCCACAATGGCAGGCAAAGCTCTCAATTATTGTTTCTAAAGAGCTTAGCTAGAACTCCCCTACCTCCAGGAAGGTTTGCAGTTTGGAATACCAGTTTCTCAACTATCCCACTGTTTTAATCCAATTGTAATATGTGTCCTGTGCAGCATCATCTCTTTTTTATCAAAAGCTTTTAAACTTCCCAGGATTCAATCTTGGAAAGGATCCCCTTAATTAAGGATCCCCTCCACATACAGAGGTGTATCCAGGTGGCACAGTGGATGGAGTATGGGGCCTAGAGTCAGGAAGACCTGAGTTCAAATCTGGCTTCAAACACTTCTAGCCATGTAACTTAACCCTTTTGCTTCAGTTTCTTCATCCGTAAAATGATCTGGAGAAGGAAATAGCCAATCACTCTATCTATGCCAAGAAAACCCCAAAAGGGGTCAGAAAGAGTCAGACACAGCAAGAAGTACTAAACAGCAGCACATACAGGCCTAGTTTAATTTGTTTTGATTGACTCAATAGAGTTTTCTTGTCTGGTAAGATCTTGATTCCCTGTCATGTGAGGATCAGAGTGGGGGATGTTTGTCCTGGAGAAGGGAAGCCTGGGATAGGAAGTGGGTGCAATGATACCTGTGTTCAAGTTCTTACAGGATTGTTTTGTGCAAGAGGGATTGCACTTAGTCTACTTGTCCCCAGGGCGGAGGGAGGAGAAATGGAACGAAGTTATAGAGAAGCAAAGTAAGACTCAATGTAAAGAAAAGCCTTGTGAGAATTAAAGCTGTTCCAGAGTGGGGGCAGAAGGCGGTAGGTTTGGCCATGTCTCACACGCACACACACATGCGCACACACACGCACATACACACATGCGTGTGCACACACATGCACATACACACTCACACACATGCACACACACTCGCACACACACAATAGCAGGCAAACACATAACATTTCAGTCAGACACAGCCACAGTGTCCCTCTTGTTCACATCTCTGTGGAAATCCAGACAAATGTGCAGGCACACTGCTTCCCTGGGCCACATATATACAGACATGCAGACATCGGGATGCAGAGCCACGTTCCCTTTCACAGATGCATACTTTGCAGCATATTCACACACATATGCAGAGCAATCCCTCTCTGGACCATACTTGTCCCTGGTGGCATAGAGTGGTCAGTGGGCTTCTGCGGCCTCAGCCTTTGTTTTCTAATTTGCTAGAATATCTTACATGAAGGCTCTTGCATGAAGACCTTCTGCACGCTGTTGTGGCCACCACTACAGATACCCACGATCATTCCATGACTAATGCCAGCTCATCACGCACTGCAGGTGCAGCGAGTTCTAGAATGAATCACTGTGAGAACCTGGAAAGGGCCACTGCTCCACTCGCTCCTCTGTGGGCAGTCCCTTGAATCATATCTTCTGCCATCTTTAGAGCCTGCCCCTACATACTGTGGCCCACATACAGCACAGTGGTCACCAGCCTCCTTTGTCATGGGAAAACTCATTAGACATGTTTTTAGACTGATTAGACCTTCCATGCTGTAACAGGCAGATGATCTCCTCCTCCCCCCACCCCCCACCAAGGGAGTGTGAACTCTAGCAGGTTCTACCTTCTTCCAGTTCCTCCTATTGATAAGTGGTGTTCCTGAAGCCTTGCTAAATTCCTAGAGACTCATCACCAGATTGGCCACAAAGTGATACATTTTTAGCCAAAGCAACTCTCGGAGACCAGGTGAGCTCAGAGATCAAGTGATTTGGGGATCTGAAGGTCCTTAATTTAGAGTGGGAAGGACCTCAGACTTCATCAGTACTCCCTCTTCCACCTCCCTCTCCCCCTTTTTAACAGAGGAGTCTGAGCAGACAAGATGTAACTAATAATATATTCAGAAGAGAAAAGGGACTCAAAGTTCATCTGTTCCAACCCCTATATTTTATAGATGATCAAGCTGACAGACACAGAAGTGGTGACTCACCCAGGGTCACTCAGTTAGATAGTGGCTGGGGAAGGATCCATGTCAGCAGAGGAGCATCCTCATTGCTGAAATTGTACTGAGATGCTGAAGAAATGTTTGATAGTACTGGTTGCATACCTTATTTATTGGGGAGGGGCCAATCCTGTGCTTTCATTGACTGAGGAAACGCCCTCTTCCAATGTAGATGGACGCCTTGTCTCCCACTAAAGCTGTAGGTAGCTGTTTGGCAAGGCCAGGGTGCATCAGAGGCAGACTTGACGCCTGGTCTTCCTGACTCGGAGGCTAGCTCCCTGGCCTCTCCATTGCGCACGCCGCTGGTCGGAGGCTCTCCCCACAGACGGGTGTGTCTCACTGCCGTCTCAGCTTCTAGGGGTCAGACCCTGGGTCCAGCGGTGGGGAGGACGCTCCGGTCGGCCTCGGCCCGCGGCCCTGCCCTGCGCGCTCTGGAGCCTTGGCTTCGCACGTGCCTGGAGACGCGCCCCAGAAACCCCAGCCTGGAGCTGCCTGGGCCAAGCCGGGGTCCCCAAGGCGGCCTGCCAGGTCCCGGGAAGGAGGGGGTCCGACCGCTTAGTTACGGTCGTCGTGCCCGAGGCCTCCCTCCTCTCCCCGCTGCGTGTGCCTGAGGACGAGGGCGAGGGCGAGGGCGCACCCCGGACCATCCCAGCCTTTGCCAGCTTCATGCTTTCCAGTTTCATCCCTGCTGCAATGCCCCCCTGTGGCCGATTCCGGACATTGCTATGCCAGAAATTAAATGCACAGACCCAGCCGCAAGTGATCCGAACATCTCCCGCAGAAGAAGAGCTTTGGGAAATCCATCTAGAAAAGGAGGCAGGGGCCGGAGTAGCGAGACTTCACCCGACAAGCCACGCTAGCGAGCGGACACTCAATCCTAGAACCGCTGCACACCTATGGAGGATTTGGGAACAGGGGAGTGACCTTGGCCATGAGGCTGGAAGGATTCGATGTGGAGCGGGGAGATTGGAAGAAGGCAGTCCGCCTAGCAGTTAGTGAGGAGACCCTGGAGTGGTGAGGAGGGTCCGAATAGTGCCCAGGCCGGGAGCAGGGAAGGGAGTGAGTGCCAGGCAAAGTAGTCAGGGTGAGGTAGGGAAGGAAGCAAGAGTGGGGGTGCAAGAGCGTTCCAAGAATCTACAAGTGGGGATAGCTGTTAAGTGGAGATGACCTGTCCAGATTTACTCCTCTAACCCCCTTCAAAAACAAACCACTTAAGCTTTAGCCAGGGATTCATTTTAATTAAGAAAAAAGCACAAGCTAACATACAGTTCATAATACAAAAACAAAAAATCTGAAAACATAAAACTCCTAGAAACTAATGGTAATGAGATTTTCTTTATATCACTACTATTAGATCACTCATCTTTCTAATGTTCTTTCCCTAAATGTTATATTATAGAATACCCCAGTCAACCTCAGGAAGCTCATTTACACATCTATGATCCAGCTAGTAGTCAGCATTTGCCATTTGATATGCTATGCAAAATGGAACAGATCATTTGAAGTATGATCAAAGCTCCTATTATGTGCCGGAGGCCATCTTGATCCACCTCTCCTTGGTAGGAGTTTTGTTCTTTTATTTAAACAGTTTCCAACCCTTTGAGGTAATATGGAACAATAACCAATTCTATCTTCTTGAATATTAACTGGAATAAATGAGACCCACAGGAATGTTAACTGTTCAAACAAAACACACCCCTTCAAAATTTAAAGTAGAAGAAAAATTAAGCAGTACTGTTTTAAGCAATGCTTTTAGAAACAAAACAGGATGATTTTTAGAGGTGACTGGAGTTCTGATAAATTGAATACTCAGTTTATCTTGAGTCAAAGTCCTTTATGTTTAACTTTAAAAATTAGTCGATATTATTAAATACTAGGACTTCCTGTCTCTATAAATTTCTGCTGCTACTCCATTACTTTCTGAAAAAACTCTCTTCACTGACAAAAATTAAAATCCCTCCAATCTTTGTAAACTCTTCAGATATTGCTGTGGATTCAAACATTCATTAACCAGTGGCCAACTTTTCCTCATGATAATCTTGGTAAATGGATTTCCTTGGCACTTGGACAGCAGGCACACAATCCCCAGTCAGACTCACACTCAAGAATTTTGACTCCTGGATTGGTTTGTCCCAGTTTGTGTTCCACTGGGAGGTTCCCTTTAGAGAATTCAATTCAAGATTCTTATTCCAATTTCCTCCTGCTATCTGCATAAGAAAAATGAATCATTTGGAAAGATTTTTTTTTCCTTAAAAAACTCATCAGATCTAAATTTGAAGCAAAAAAAAAATAAACATCCACAGAGTATAGTTAACAATATCCATGAAAGCTTTAAAAGGGACATAAAACTACTTTACAAACTGCAATATTTTATGCAAAGAAAAAGTATAAGTATTATTAGACAATTTGCAGATATATTTTCAAATGATTAAGAAAGGTTCAGAGAAAAGATGAAATAAGTATTTCTACATTTTATAAAGTAAAGAAAAACATGAAAATTTATGGTCTCGTCAATCCATGATTTTCCATTCCAATCCTTGATCCCCCTATATGTCTCAAAATCATCACTAGTCGGGTGACTGAGACTGCCTCAGTGAGATGCACTTAAAAGGTGCTGATTTCACTTCAGGTTTTTCCCAGATATAAATAAAAAGCTTTAATTTTGAGTTAGCAAGAATAATTACATAGGAAGCTGCCATATTCTCCAGCATAGTGATACATGCCTGTAATCCCATTTTTTACACAGACAGAAGCTTTCAAATGCGCTCTGAGCTGATATTGTGTCCACAATAAGGGCAACATCAACACAGTAAGCCTGCAGGGAGGGTGGGGAACCAAGGTTACTAAAGAGGGAAAAACTGGTCTGGACTGTAAATGAAGATGGCCAACGCTGCTGTGGCAATCAGTAGTAGGTTCGAGTCTGTGATTAGCCCCTGAATAACCAGACTGGGTGGGATGGAGAACCTCAGTGCTTAAAGAAAGAAGCAGCTACATGAGAGACATGGGGGTCATGACTTGTTCCACTTGACCCTAGGACAAAAAAACTCCTAGTTATGATTCTTGCATTTCTATTTATTATTGAATGATGTATAAATACATCTGTGTTTACATGTGTGCATATATCTATTTATACACACATAGTATAATGTAATATGTGTGCATGTGTGCAAATATACAGAGAGAAAGACACTTCCATACCTATGTACTAATCATCACCTGGGTACTTTCTCCATAAGTGCAGATCAAAGTTTCATTTTACTACATAAAATAGTCTTCATGAATCTCATGACCAAAGAAAGATCCAGTCTGTCATGATGAATATGATAATGACGATGAGAGCATCAGACGTGAACATAGCTGGTGTTGATCAGAAGGTAATCTCTTTGTAAGTAGGGATTATTTCATTTATTGTATTTTCCCAGTGCCTGATGCCATCCTACAAAATAAAAGATCTTCATAAAAATTTGATTACTTGATTTGACAACAGAGATATCAGCTCTAGGCATATGGAATTAGTTTGGTGCCTTAAGAGAGTGGTTCTTTAAAGGCAAAAGGGCCTTAGTTCTGCTGTATCTGCTCTTTCTTCCTCTTCTTCATCCACTTGGGTTTTTGAGCAATACTCCAGCAAAAGCTGGTCGGTTGATGGTTGTTCTTCGTAATCAAAGAGGATCAAAAGAATATCCCTATGTCAGAATAAGGGTCCTGTGTGTCTGACAGTGGCTGATCAGATCAATATGAGCTCCTAAGGCTCTACACAGGTCAGCCACAAATAGTTCATGTAAAAATTTGGAGTAGAGACGTGTCTAGATTTTCACATTGCACATTGCTTTTGAGCTCTTGTAGTTCTGCTTTGCTCATAGAGCACAGTGCCTTCTTTGATACAAGTACACCATTCTGGGAAGTCCTGTGCCAGTGGCTCTCATGTTTCACAATGGATTCCAAAGTTCTTCAGAGAGAAAGTACCCAACATATATAAATATGGACATTTTGACACATCTAGGATCTTTGAACATTTGGGAGATAAGGAGTTAAAATGATGATCCCTTGAATGCAGAAACTAGAAGTGATTTACTATGGCATGTTGAAGATTTGACCAAACTACATTGGAGTGAGCATGCTTGTGCTTGTTTTTGAGAACTTCATTGGCTTTAGTGTTTCTTGGTGCTCTGTTGGACATTTGTGTCTCCCCTTCTCCCCTATGCTGCCAGTTGTGACTGCCAGCCCTAGACCCTGCTCTTTGTATATAAGCAGTTCATCCACTGGGGATTGACATTTCCTGCTGAAGCTTGTTGTTTGAATCAGAGAAGGTGAAGGCTGATGTCCCAACGTAGGAAATATCCAAGTTCTGTAAACAGGCTACATGAGATCCAAAGGAAAGAGTGAACATAGTAATAATAGCTTTTCTCATGAGAGAGGAGTCGGATGAAAGGCCTCCATGTGGGTTTCGTTTTTACTGCTCAGTGTAAACCCTGTGGGAATGGGAATCCTGGAAGGGATGTCAGCCAACTGCTTTAAGTGGCCTCCTGAGCCCATCCTGGAGAGGCACAGCTGGGTTACCTAGCTGTAACAGGCAAAAAGCGAGCCAACGTGTGTGCTAACACATCAGTGAGTGTGCCCAGACCTGTGATCCACTTGGCAGTCTCTCTACAGTTAATTCCTATCGCAATTTCCTCCAGGTTTCACCATTAATTGATTAAAAAATACTAGCCCAAGAAAAGTAGAATGGGAAATATAAAGATGTGTATATGAATATATAAAACATATGTACATGCACACACACACACACAAACACAAAGATACGTTGAAGAACTCAGGCGGAGATACAATCCATGTCTCTGAAATTAGAGCCTTCATCCTTACCCTCCTCCCAAATGATCAGTGTCTGAGAAACTTTTTTTAAATTAGAATATGGCTTCTAGTATCCCTTTCACCTCTAAATCTCCTAAATCATACACTCTCAGAATTGAGAATGTGTGTATGCATGTGTGTGCATTGACACATGTGAGCTCAAAAATTCATTTCTAAGAACACCCAGGTCCACAGGATTTAAAGAAGAGGGAGAGAATATCAGTATCTCTGGAGAGGCAGGCAGCTAGTGAGGAGAAGGAGGCTGGAAAGTTGAGTACTGAGTGAAGTATTGTGAAATACAATGTGAAAAGTAGATAGGACCTAGATTCTGAAGGACTTTAAACATCAAACAGAATAGTTTATTTTTTTCTAAAGGCAGTTGGTAGCCATTAACAGTGCTATAGTGGAAAGGGCATGACCACATTTGCATTTAAGAACATAAATTAAATAGATGATAATAGGATGAATTGGAGTGAGGATATTACAAAAAAGAAAAACCATTAGGAGGATATTGAACTAATCAAGGTGAGAGATACCTGGGATCTGAACTAGGATGGAAAAGGTGTAAGCTGAGGAAGACAGTGTGCATATGCAACCAACAAGCCTTGGAAAATGATTTAATATTGAAGAGGGAAGCAGATGGAACAGTCATAGAGGGCTCAATGACATCTTGGGTGACTAAAGGATTGGCGATGTCAGCAGCGGAAAGAAGGAAGATCTTTCTGAGTCTGATTGTCTTTATTTTTTATTATTAATTTATTTGTGTTCGGTTTTCCACAATCACTTCCATAAGTTTTAGATTTTTTCTCCCTCCCTCGCCTGTCCCTTTCCAAGACAGCATGCAGTCTTATATGGGTTCTACACATGCATTCTTATTAAATACATTTTTACATTTGTCATGCTGCATAGAAGAACTAAAATGAATGGGATAAGCCATGGAAGAAACCCAAATAAAACATAACACAAGAGAAAATGGTCTGTTTCATTCTTTCTTCCAACGCCATAGTTCTTTCTCTGGATGTGGAAGGCATTTTGCCTCAGGAGTCCACTGAGAATGTTTGATGTCCTTGCATTGCTATGAAGGACTAAGTCTACCAGAAAAATTCCTCCCTCACTGCGGTTGTTACTGTGTACAATGTTCTTCTGGTTCTGCTCCTTTCACTCAGAATTAGTTCATATAAGTCCTTCCAGGCCTCTCTGAAGGTTGCCTGTTTATCATTTCTTACAGCACAATAGTATTCCATTATATTCATGTACCACAACTTGTTCAGCAATTTCCCAATTGATGGGCATCCCCTTAATTTCCAGTTCTTGGCCACCACAAAGAGAGCTGCTATAAATATTTTTGTACATGTGGGACCATTTCCCCTTTCTATGATCTTTTGGGAATACAGTCCTAGAAGTGATATTGCTGGGTCAAAGGGTATATGCATTTTTGTAGCCCTTTGGCCATAGTTCCAAATTGCTTACCAGAATGGTTGGATCAGTTCACAGCTCCACCAACAATGAATTAGTGTTCCAACTATCCCACATCTTCTTTAACATTTTTTATCTTCCTGTTTTTTCATGTTAGCCAATCTGATAGGTGTGATGTGGTACTTCAGAGTGATTTTGATTTGCGTTTCTCTAATCAATAGTGATATACAGCATTTTTTCATATGACTATAGATAGTTTTAATTTCTTCCTCTGAAAACTGCCTGTTCATATCCTTTGACCATTTATCAATTGGGGAATGACTTGTATTCTTGCACATTTGACTCAGTTCTCTATGTGTTTTAGAAATGAGGCTAGAGAGAAGGAAGTTTGAACAAGGGATAAATTTGGTGAAGAAATCAATGGATTATGTTTTTTAATTGGTAAACTTGAAATCCAGGTTGAATTATCAAAGAGGCAGTTGGCAATGTCAGACTAGTGTACAAGAGATATTAGGGCTGAGCATGTAGATCTTGGAGTCATTTGCAAAAATGTTGATTATTAAAGCCATGGGAGTTGATGAGGTCACCAAACAACAAAGTGTAGAAAGAGAAGAGGAGAGGATCCAACATAGAGCCTTGGGGACATCCACATTTGGAGACGAGGGGTATTTGAATGCTGTTCTAGCCAAGGAGACTGAGAAGCAGCAGTTAGAGAGGTAAGAGAGAATAATACCATGGAATACAAGGAAACAAAGAGTGCACAGAAATAAGGGATGGCTGATGGTGTCAAAACTTGATGAGGTCAAATAAAATGAGGGATAAGGAAAAACAGAGTTGGAATTCACAATCTCAGTCATGAATTGGGGGTTGAAAGCTAAAAATGAGGATCAGAGAAGCAATAGGTGAGAAAAATGTCAGCACTGAGTATAACTCAATCATCCTAACGTCTTTCCTGTGAACTTGAAGTTCAGCTTCAACGTTGAACACCTTGGGAACCAGAAGGATGGTAGTCATTAACAGAAACAAGGAAGTTGGGAGAAAGTGAGGTTTGGGGAATGTGTAACCAGGAGAGATACAAGATCATATCTTGAAGGAGTAATAAGGACCAGGCTAAGTCAAAGGAGTGTGTGTGTGGCAGGGGGGCAGGGATTGGGTATGTTTGTAAGAAGTGGAAGAGTGAAGAAAGATTGAAAAATAGAGAAAGAGAAGGGAAGATGGAGGATGACACCCTCTTAAGGGAGATGTAAAAGAGATTAAGGCACAAGTAGAGGTATTATCTTGGGTGATGATCAGATCAATATTTTGACAATCCTTCCATGTGTTTGAACTGGAATGAAAATGAAGTTCAAGAAGTTGATGATGAAGAAAACCATGGTATTAGAGAAGGCGGCATTTCATCCTGAAATCATCCCTTATGCTGCCATCTACATGGGGAGAGAACAAGACTGATCCATGTTCTGATCTTGAGAAAAGACAGAGAAAGACTTAGAGACCAGTAAGTGACTTTGGCATGAGTGAGGATTGGGTAATAAGTATGAATGAAGTGAAACCCAAACTAAAAAAAAAACATTAAGTGATTATGCCAAGGGAGAGTCTGGAAGTGGAAACGAGTATTGAAAACTATGCCTACCCTTTACTTTAGTGTGTGCAAAAGGAGGGAACACCTTGTCTTGGAGAGATTTGGCAGAGTCAGGTTTCTGTTAGTCAAGAAAATGGAAAGGGTGTGAATTGGAGAGGTCTAGGATAAAGAGGAAAGATTTTTTTTAATGTTTACTTATTTTTAGTTTTTAACATTCATTTCCACAAAATTTTGAGTTCCAAATTTTCTCCCCATCTCTCCCCTCCCCCACCCTAAAATACCATACATTCTCATTACCCCTGACCCCAATCTGCTCTCCCTTCTATCACACCCCTCCCTTCCCTTATCTACATCTTCTCTCTTTTCTTGTAGAGCAAGATAGATTTCTATACCCCATTACCTGTATTTCTTATTTCCCAGTTGCATGCAAGAACAATTCTCAACATTTGTTCCTAAAATGTTCCAACTTTTCTCCCTTCCTCCCTCCTCACCCATCCCCACTGATAAGGCAAACAATTCAATATAAACTATATATGTGTAGCTTTGAAAAGACTTCCATAATAGTTATGTTGTGTAAGACTAACTAGATTTCCTTCCATCCTATCCTGCCCCCCACTAAATCTATTCTCTCTATGGCCTTGTCCCTCCCCAAGTGTTTATTTCTAATTACTCCCTCCTCCCATTTTCCCTCCCTTCCATCATCCCCCCACCCCACTTATCCCCTTCTCCCCTACTTTCTGGTAGTGTAAAGATAGATTTTCATACCAAGTTGAGTATGTATGTTATTCCCTCCTTAAGCCAAATGTGATGAGAGTAAGCTTCACTTTTTCTCTCACCTTCCCCCTTATCCCCTCCATTGAAAGATCTTTTTCTTATCTTTTTGATGAGAGATAGTGTGCCCTATTCCATTTCTTCCTTTCTCATCCCAATATATTCCTCTCTCATCCCTTAATTTTATTTTTTAGATATCATCTCTTCCTATTCAACTCACCCTGTGCCCTCTGTCTATATGTGTGTGTGTGTGTGTGTATAATCTCTCCAACTACACAAATACTGAGAAAAGTTTCAAGAGTTGCAAATATGATCTTTCCATGTCAGAATGTAAACAGTTCAACTTTAATAAGTCCCTTAGGATTTCTCTTTCCTGGTTACCTTTTCATGCTTCTCTTGACTCATGTTTGAAAGTCAAATTTTCTATTCAGCTATGGTTTTTTTCATCAAGAATGCTTGAAAGTTATCTATTTCACTGAATGACAATATTTTTCCCCTGAAGTATTATACTTAGTTTTGCTGGGTAGGTGATTCTTAGTTTTAATCCTAATTCCATTGACTTCTGGATATCATATTCCAAGCCCTTAGATCCCTTAATGTAGAAGCTGCTGGATCTTGTGTTATCCTAATTGTATTTCCACAATACTCGAAACAATACTATTTCTTTCTCGCTGCTTGCAATATTTTCTCCTTAGCCTGAGAACTCTGGAATTTGGCTACAATATTCCTAGGAATTTTTCTTTTTGAATCTATTAAAGGAGGTATTCAGTAGACTCTTTCAATATTTATTTTACCCTCTGGTTCTAGAATATCAGGGCAGTTTTCCTTCATAATTTCAAGAAAGATGATATCTAGGCTCTTTTTTGATTATGGCTTTCAGGTAGTCCCATAATTTTTAAATTGTCTCTCCAAGATCTATTTTCCAGTTCAATTGTTTTTCCAGTGAGATATTTCACATTTTCTTCTATTTTTTCATTCTTTTGGTTTTGTTTTGTAATTTATTGGCTTCTCATAAAGTCATTAGCTTCCATCTGCTCATTCTAATTTTTAAAGAACTATTTTCTTCAAAGACATTTTGAACCTTCTTTTTCATTTGGCTAATTCTGCTTTTTAAAGCATTCTTTTCCTCATTGACTTTTTTAAAAATAAATTTTATTTATATTTTCTGTTTCTTACATCCCTGAAGTTATCCCATGTATTCTCCACCTTTCCCTTCCCAGAGAGCTATGCTATATGGCAAATAGTACATTTTAGGGAGAGTAAAAATATTGGCATAATATGAGTAATATATTGAAAAAGTCTGAAAATGTTCATTGTGTAACTGTAGCAGCAAGCACCTCGACACATATCCAGGATGACCTGCTGGCACAGATTCTAAGACCCGTTTTACTAAAAGGAAAGCATTTTTGAAGGGTCAAAAATCTACTTTAATTTCATTCTCCAACAGAGAAAATACAAGTAGAGGGAATAAAAACCAAGAGATAGGACTTCTAACTGTCTGACCAAATGCAACACATACATCACAGACCAATAGACAGATCCAACTGTCTGACCATTACATACATACACTGTTACCAGAGATAGAAGCACCAACATCTGGATTTTCAAGGTATGTGTGGAGGGGAACATGATAGAGAGCTCCTTAATGGCTACCCAAAGTCTGATCTGGTTATATCACATGAATATTCTTTTCTAAAAAAAATATTCATTAATTTTTAGTTTTCAATATTCATCCACAAAATTTTGAGTTCCAAAGTCTCTCCCCATCTCTCCCCTCCCCCACCCATAACATCTTGTATTCTAATTACCCTTTCCCTCATTATGCCCTCCCTTCTATCACACCCTTCCTTTCCCTTGTCTTCATCTTCTCTCTTTTCTTGAAGGGCAAGATTGATTTCTATACCCCATTATCTATATTTCTTATTTCCCATTTGCATGTAAAAACAATTCTCAACATTCAGTGCTAAAACTTTGAGTTCCAACATCTCTCCCTTCCTTCCTTCCCACCCATCCCCACTGAGAAGGCAAGCATTCAATACATTACACACACACACACACACACATATATATATATAGTTTTGCAAAAGACTTCCATAATAGTCATGCCATAATAGTCATGTTGTGTAAGACTAACTATATTTTCCTCCATCCTATCTTGCCCCCCATTTATTCTATTCTGTCTTTGGATTTTGTCCCTTCTGAAAAGTATTTACTTCTAATTACCCTCTCCTCCCATTTGTCTTCTTTTCCATCATTTCCCCCATACCCCACTTATCCCTTTCTCCCCTACTTTCCTGTAATGTAGGATAGATTTTCATAACAAACTGAGTGTGCATGTTATTCCCTCCTTAAGTCAAATACGATGACAATAAGCTTCACTTTACTCTCTCACCTCCCCCCTTTTCCCCTCCATTGAAAAAGCTTTTTCTTGCCTCTTTTATGAGAGATAATTTGACCCATTCCATTTCTCCTTTTCTTCTCCCAATATATTCCTCTCTCACTACTTAATTTTATTTTTTTAGATCTCATCCCTTCCTATTCAACTCACCCTGTGCCCTCTGTCTATATGTATATAATCCCTCCAACTACCCAAATACCAAGAAGTGTCTCAAGTGTTGCAAATATTATCTTCCATGTAGGAATATAAACAGTCCAACTTCAGAAAGTCCCTTAGGATTTCTCGTTCCTGGTTACCTTTTCATGCTTCTCTTGATTCTTGTGTTGAAAGTCAAATTTTTTATTGAGTTCTGGTCTTTTCATCAAGAATTCTTGAAAGTCCTCTATTTCATTGAATTATCATTTTTCTCCCAAAGCATTATACTCAGTTTTGCTGGGTAGGTGATTCTTGGTTTTAATCCTAGTTCCTTTGCCTTCTGAAATATCATATTCCATGCCCTTAAATCCCTAATGTAGAAGCTGCTAGATCTTGTGTTATCCTGATTGCATTTCCACAATACTTGTATTGCTTCTTTCTAGCAGCTTGCAATATTTTCTCCTTGATCTAGGAACTTTGGAATTTGGCTATAATATTCCTAGGAGTTTCTCTTTTCCGATCTCTTTCCAGAGGCAATTGGTGGATTCTTTCAATTTCTATTTTACCTTATAGTTCTAGAATATCAGGGCAGTTTTCCTTGATCATTTCATGAAAGATGATGTCTAGACTCTTTTTTGATCATAGCTTTCAGGTAGTCCCATAATTTTTAAATTATCTCTCTTGGATCTATTTTCCAGGTTGGTTATTTGTCCAATGAGATATTTCAAATTTTCTTCTAGTTTTTCATTCTTTTGGTTTTGTTTTGTAATTTCTTGGTTCCTCATAAATTCATTATCTTCCATCTGCTCCATTCCAACTTTTAAAGAACTATTTTCTTGAGTGAGCTTTTGAACCTCCTTTTTCACTTGAATAATTCTGCTTTTTAAAGCATTTTTCTCCTCATTGGCTTTTTGGACCTCTTTTGCCATTTGAGTTGGTGTATTTTTAAAGGTGTTATTTTCTTCAGTATTTTTGGAGTCTCCTTTAGCAAGTTGTTGACTTGCATTTCATGATTTTCTTGCATCACTCTCATTTCTCTTTCCAGTTTTTTCTCCACCTCTTACTTTATTTTCAAAATCCTTTTTGAGCTCTTCCATGGTTTAAGACCGTTGTATAGTTATTTTGGAGGTTTTGGATGCAGAAGCCTTGACTTTTATGTCTTCCTCTAATGGTATGCATTGTTCTTCTTCTTCTGAAAGGGTGAAAGAAAATACCTGTTCACTAAGAAAGTGACATTCTATAGTCTTATTTTTTTCTTCTTTGAGGGCATTTTCCCAGCCCATTACTTGATTTTTGAGTCCTTTTTCAAGAGAAGGGTATACTCTAGGGACCTGTAAGTTTTCAGTTCCTCCAAGGTGGCAAAATCAAGGGAGAGGAGTTTATTCCTGTCCTGGCCTGCACTCTGATCTGGGAGCTTTTCTCCCCAGGATCTGCGAGTAGAATTCCTTGTCTAGAGCCTCCACCAGCTCCACCACATTAGCACTCTTCCTCACCCCATGACCACCACTCAGGACAGAGATCTAGATCAGTGACTCAATTCCCCTTCATTCTTTAGGTGGAGGGCTCCTAAAATGACCACTGCTGCTGCAGTGACTTTTGGCAGGGCCAGACTGTGTTCCCTTCTCATTCAGATGAAAGAGCTTTCTCACTGACCTTTGAAGCTGTCTTTGGCATTTGTGGGGTGAGCAATCTGGGAACTGCAGCTCTGCCTTGGATTCCACCCACTGAGTCCTGCTCTGGTCCTGTCCCTGTCATGCTGTGTGGCTGAGGCTGGGCTTTGCTCCACTCTGTGCCCAGTGTAGTAGACCTTTTCTGTTGGTCTTCCAGGGTGTCTTGCACTGGAAATCTCTTTCACTCTGTCGTTTGGTGACATCTTCTGCTTTAAAATTTGTTTAGAGTCATTTTTACAGATATTTTATGGATTATGGGGGAGAATTTTTGCAGGTCCATCCTTCTACTCTTGCCCCCCCCCCCCCAGAGCAAAGAGTTCAAAGGAATTCAAAGGATTCTAAAGAATCCAAAGATTCTATTCCAGAATAGAATAAGGCTGAGGAAGATGAGAGTGAGGATATAATGAATGACAAAGAGGATTTTGACCTCATGAGATGTCCAAACTGAAACATGGAAATAAAGTGAGAGATAGGAAGGAATTAGACTGTCATTGGATAGGAATGGAGATGCAGACATCAATCAATGAACCAATAAATATTTATAAATATTTATTGCACACCTTCTATGTACCAGGCACTGTGCTTCTGTGATAGGTGCAGTCCCTGACCACAAGGAGCTTACAATCTAATGAAGGAGACAACATGTATATATATATATATATATATATATATCTCACAAGCCTAGGAAATATTGGCAGAGGAAGCCTATCTGAACTAAGAGAGGTTGAAAAAGTTTTCTTCTAAATGGTGCGACATTAGTTTGAACCTAAAAGAAGCTGGAGAGGTCTGTAGGTAGAGCTGAGGGGGAAAATATTTCAGGCATGCAGAGGAGCCACAGAAAATGTTTGGAGCTGAGAGATAGAGAGTGCTGTGCAAAGAACAGATCTCTCAGCTGAGAACTTTGCCTCATACTTTGCAGAAAAAGATGATGCTATTCACTATGTTTTCCCACTTCTCCCCTCTTCCTGTTCTCCTATCACTAATGACTTCTGTCCTTCTCTCCTCCTTCACCCCCATCTGACATTATGACATGGCCTTATTTTTTACAAAGGCTAACCCCTACCTATTCAAGCAATTACCCTCCATCCTTTTTTCACCAACAGATTGCTCCTTCCATCTTTCCCCTTCTACCACTTATTTTTTAATATTCATATCTTCTGGCTCATCCCTTACTGCCTAAGAGCTTTGGAAGAAAGGGAGCTATGGGAGGATTGAAGAGGGATTAGAAAAGAAAAGGTTAGAAGTGCTGTAGAGAGTGATATAGTGAGTTGTATACTAAGACTGCCTAGCTACAGTGAAGGCCAGGTTGATGTTGTGTAACATCAGTTTGCATTGCATGAAGTCAGAACAATTGAGTGTTTTTCTCCACCTTCATCCAACAGTAGCAGCATATTTGTGTGCTGAAGGTGACGTATGATGAGGGTGACCAAAGACTGAGGTTTAGCTAAGTGTGATCTGTGCTATAATAAAGAGACTAGTGATTCAAGAGAGTAGAAGAGTGTAGAGTTGAACTGGTTCAGCCAGAAGTCAAGATGGGAAAAAGAGGAGAAAGTGGCTAGTATAGGTGATGTGGTCTGGAGGAGAATTGAGATATCATAGGATTGAAGGCCATGGCACAGATGTGGTTGGATAAGGAAATTTGGGACTTCTTGAAGATGGAGGTGTTAGATTTGTGAGTGATGGTACAATCAAGGTTATAGCCTTCTTTTTGTGTGGCTGAGGAAGGGTGATGGAGGAGGTCATGGGAAAACACTGAGGTTCAACGACTGTTAGATTCTGAACTGTACCAGGGATGGAAAAGGCCTTTAATTTTGTCTGGACCCCTGCCTCACTGGGGGAACATAAGCCAGCTGCTGGGGTCAATGTGCCTTGGTTCCACCATCCACCGAACAGGGGGAAGTTAGCCTGAGCTGCCATTGACCATCACTATGATCAGCATTGTTCATGTTTGACTGTAGCTGTAATAATGACAAGTATAAACATGTATGACCAAGCTATTCTTCTCATGTGATGAGGCAGGAGTGTGCATGTGTGTGTAAACACAATTTTTGTTACTCCCATTTTATAAATTAAAACAAAAATACCTCAGGCTTAAGAGAGGTAAGGTGATTTGTCCAAAACCACATAATCATGGGATGATAGAAGCAGACAATTAACCGGTATGGGTGATTAAAGTGGCACAAGATGGGCAGTTATAGCCAATACTCTGATCTCAAAGTGGAACTCTCCTTGGTACCATTTGGTTGAGATCTCTTGATGGATGTATAAGATGGAAACAGTTTTGCTGGCCTTTCTCTGTCCATGGTTTGTTTGCTTTTGTGGAGGAGAAGGGCACTGTCATGAGCAGCACTTCCCCCTCCATACCCTGCCCCAACGTCGCATCAAGATCATCTTTAGGAGCATTGTCCCCTTTGCTGCCATGGCGAAGATGAAACTTCCAAGACTAAATTATCTGAACCTCTATCACTTAATCATAGAATCATAGATTTCCAGCTAGAGGTGACCCTAGAGACCATGAAGGCAGTCCCTTCACTTTGCCTTTGAGGGTATAGGCCCAGAGGGGTTACATGATTTGCCTATTGTCACACATCTAGTGAGGGTTTGACGTAAGCCCATAATCCAAAACTTGTCTTATGATTTTTGTTTTCTAACTTAACACCTTCTTTTCAACAACCTATTATATGCCAACATGAGCTGTTCCATGCTTTTTTATGGATATATCTCTTCCCAATAGGATGTCAAGAGCCTTGCGTCCTGAAATCCGTGTCTTGTTCTTTCCTCACTTATAGAAGCTAGTTCAGTGATTGCCATATAGTAAATTGATACATAAAGGAATATTTGTTGAATCAATGTGGGACTTTAGGAAAGATATTTCCTGTCTCCACACCTCAGTTTCCTCATTCATTCAAGGAAGAGTTGAACTGGGTGAGTGCATTTGCAAAGCCTCATTTACTGAGATCAATTATTTCTTGACCCAAGAATCTTTTCTAATCAAAACAAGATTAAAGGTGTGCATTCGTTTAGTCCTTGAATTGATTCCAGCTAATTCACACCTAGTTGGGAGGAGGGAATGGATGGTGCTGGTGAGAATCAGCTCATTTCATCTGTCTGGCTCTGTGTGGCTGCCTGTGTTATTACTGGGCCAAGACAACTCATCTCCACTAGGACATCTTCCAGGTTAGCTGGGGGTAGTTGCTCCTTTAATCCTTACCAGCTTTCTCCTGGAGGAATCTTGACAAGTCCTCATCATAACTAGTTTGGACTCCTCACATCATTTCCAATGCTAAGGCGGTACCCCTGCAGGCTTTTGCCACCTAAAACTCTCTAAAGATGTTGATAGAATCTTAAGAGTCAGTCAAAGAATGGATCAATTACATAATAGTCTTCTCCCACATTGTATGAAGGTGATTGGCAAAGCCCATACATACCTTTCTTCCTAAAGTTGCTGGACAGCTCCTTTTGGCACAAAAGCCTTTTGGCACTTACAGTTAATTCATCTGTTCCTTGCTGCTCATGTGTCTTACATCTCCTGATCCTTTCCATTCTCAGGATACACCTTTGGCCACCAGGGTTGTTTCTTCTAGATAACTTTTGGGTTCATTCCCTGGTTCTTCCTATCTTTTAACCTGATGATAAGATGGATGGTATCTGTTTCACCTTCTGCTAAGAACCATCTGATCCTCATTGACATACATTGTTTCCAATTCTCATCATCTATGTAGGGTACTATCTATTCTCTATTTACCAGGTTTTTGGACCATACAGTTCCCATCTCCTCTAATATTCTTAGTGTCTCACAGTTGTTCTCTGTCTCTCTCTGTCTTTGTCTCTGTCTGTCATCTTGTCTCTGTCTGTCTCTGTCACTGTGTCTCTGTGTCTCTCTCTCTGTCTCTTTCTCCCTCCCCCCTCTCCCTTTCTGTCTCTGTCTCTTCCTTTCATCTTTTCATCATTTTTTGCCAGCCTCTCCTATCTGAAGTTTACATTCAAGTTGACAGGGACATATGTGAGCTTGGTTTGGAGGACTATTACTGACCTCTTTCAGAATTCAGAAATCTTCCTGGATTCTTACTTTAAACTTTCCTCCTCGTCTTAAATCTCAGCCCTCTTATCATTCATTTCTCCTTACAACAGGCTTATTAAATAAGTTATGATGACAACATATATCTGTAGAGCATTTCTACCAGAATCTTGTGCCATCATTTAGCTGATATGAAACAGGGTTCATGTCTACACAGAAGAGGACCAGTTGATTGGAAACCAGTTGACCTCACATAAGGAGATGTCATCAGCATCTCTTGAGGGATTTTCCTTTTGTGTTAACGCAGTTCTCTGGTGAATCATGCAGCCTCAGTTGAGTCTGTTTTAGGATGAGGCCTCATGAATTTAGCAGCTGAGAACTGCTTGGGACCCAGCTGATTCTCTGCTCCAATGGTGTGCTTGCCTCCTTTATTTACCTGCTCATTAACCTACTCCCTCAGCTTCAGTTTTCACTGCTTCAGATGACATCCATTCTATTTTTTGCACAATTCCAAATCTAGAATACCAAGAGGCTATGACAAAAGTTGGCATTCTACTCATTTTCATTTTAGAAAAGATTCATGGCATGGAGGGGGGATTTTTTTTGTCATTTTAATGAAGGGGGAAAGTAAATATAGAACAATATATTAGGACTTAGTGGGGCTACAAGACATTTTAAATTTCTTTTCATTCATTCTTCTTTTAGACAAAGTACTCAAATTGAGGATGGAACTAGATATGCCATCTAATTGATGTAGGCAACTACAGAATGAGAAAAATTGACCAAGAAAGTTGAAATCTTCTCTATAACCTTAGGATGAATGAATGCATACAGAATTTCCTGAGGGCTCACTGTGTGCAAACACTGTTCTTGAGACTGACCCTATTTCTCAGAAGCTCCCGTTTTCATGGGGGAATACACATGCAAAAGGGTTCAGCTGAAAGTCTGATGGGAAAGTTCCAGGGTCCTTAGGGTACAACAGTAGAGCAAATGGTCACTCCTCTTCCTTAGTGCTATTTCCACTGATAAAATCATAGGCATTTCTGATGTTGAGCTATTTTACAGCAGCAAGAATTTAATTTCCAGTTCTTAAATGTGACTGCCTTCCTCCAGGAGGGGTTTAAACTGCAAGTCCAGGAGTTTCCTAGTGGAATGGAGTCAAACTCAAATAGAAATTGGAAAGTGGGGAAGGTCAGTAATCTGTGCACAAGGATCCCTACAGGCTGCACATTGGCTTAGAAAACCACATACCAAAATATCTGTGTTCTGTTGTATCATTTATTTTATCAATTTTGTCACTTTATTTTGTGAACTCTTGCCCACTTACGTTTTGATTCAATTCAGGCCACATTCAAGAGTGTTGATGGCGCACTATGGCTAGTGGGCTGCATGTCTGAGTCTTCTGGACTAAGTGCACAGCCTGAGGCAGATCTCAAACTCAGGACTTTCTGGTGCTGAGGAAAATTCTCCATTTACCGAGCCCACAGCTGCCTCATTTAACACACAGACAAAATTATAAAATGGTTATACAACAAATAAGCTCCATGATATATCTTCTTTTAAAAATGTATATTCTATGCTTAAAAATTAGAAAAAATCTCCTTTTGCTTCCTTATTCCTGTCTAGACAATTTTCAGGCCTTATTTTGCAATTATTCTGAGGTTATTGTGACTGTTTTTGTTGCCTGAAATGTCTTCCTCTCACACTCCAGTCTCTGCCTGCTGAAATGGTCTTCATCTTAGAAGACCCAATATCTTCCTATCTGTTCTACTCCAAAGATACATTTTTGGGGGCTCCTCAAACAGTGCTTTGAACTTCTCCCCTTAGATTCTTATTCCATCCTCCTGTTTTCTTACTTATCATATAGTTCTACATGTGTCCTATTCTCTCCTGTTAGATTAGGAGCTTTCTGAGGGGAGGGAAGTGCTCAAATTATCTTTGTATGCTAGGCACAGTATTTTACACATCACATTTAGAAAATCATTTTGTTGCAGAACCCCATTTCTTCTGATGCTTTTTCCTTGTAGGCAGTCCATTTGAGGAGACATCTCTTTCTTTGCCCTCTGTTAAGTAAATGCCACAGACTGAATCTATGATTTGGAGCATCTCTTCAATTTCAGTTGGTATGCTTAACTGAGTCATAGGCTGGTGGTCCTGGTTTCATATAAGTCATTACTGTCTTGTCCAGATTTAATCAAGTAACCCACCTGCTGTTCTGTAACAATACCTCTGTGATGAGAATTGGATTCCATGTCAGCCTATGCTCCCCAACCATTCTGTCTCTCCATATGAGAGTATGGTCAAACTCTCTCAAAGACCTAGTTGTTAAATTTTTTTACACTCTCTAGTCACTTAGAAAGTTAAAAAAGAGTGTTCTCTATGATCGGGCCATGGGCCTTCGCTGCCTCCAGACTGCTTTATTCTGAGACTGGGTAACATGACACGATTGATCGAAGTAGGCACGGTCATAGTCAGACTGATGGCTGACCCACGAGGCAAATGCCCCTGATGTTTCCAAGGCTCTCATAAGATTCTAATTAAACCTAGGAGCAAATTCACATAGAGCTTCTTCAACTAAAAAAACCATTCCCTATTGTTTTGATTACCTGCCGATTTCCATCATTTCAGTGTTGGTGTCTTGTGACATGGATTAGCATTCCTTTCTATTGGCTAGTTTTATGCCTGGCTTAATCCTTTGTTTCTTTTTGTTTGCTGATCATACAACTGCTTCTCTTCTTATTTCACTGAGTCCATATTCTTGTTGGTATAGAATGGGGATAACAGCTCTGCAGGTGCAGATCACAACCCAGGTATGTATCCTTTATCCCGGGCAACTTGGGTTCTTGTTCTTCCTCAAAGTACCCAGAGAGGATCTAGCTGACATGAAAGATACCTTCCTCTTCAAAGATCATGTTCTTATGCTTTGCCCTCACCAGACACTTAAGTTTTAATAGGGAAAGACAGTACAGGAAATGGAGCAGAAAAGTGTATATGGGGGGGCATGAAGAAAGGTGATGATATTTGGAGAGTAGATACAGAGTTTAGAGGGCAATCAAGGTTGGTCAATCTAGAGCTTTCTGCAAGATGGGTAACCCAGGAGGAATTCATCAAAGTGGGGAGCAGACAAGAGGGGGAGAGGCAAGAGGCAAGATGAGAAGGTCCCAGGCACCAGGGAAGGCAGCTGAGGCATGATGGCTAGGTCCAGAGGGGCATGCTCAGATGGACTTGGCCATGTGATAGCACCAATCTTGCTATTCTATCCAGTGATTCAAACGTGACCAGCCCAAGGTTGCTCATCCTCGAAGATTTGCCTACGGCATCATCATACCTAGGAGTTAATTGATAAGGGCTTGTTGAATTAACTAATACATGATTTTAATTAAGAGATGGTAGAGCCGTCAAAGCTATTATTGAGAAAGAGCTGTTGACTGTGCGGGAGCCATTCCAACCAATATCTCTTCCCACCCCCACCCCTGTCACATGATTCTTCTCTTAGAGAATGTTGGACTGAATGGATTAGGGGGCTGAGGTCTTTCTAGGATTATCATATGGTCAAACCACTTCAGGCAATTGAGGCAGAGTTGGTTTTGCATCAAGCAGATGCTTTTGATAAAATGACCAAGTGATTGTTCATGGTCCAAACTGTGACACTCATTGAGAATGGTTATACCTGCCACTGTTCTCAATACGCGCCACAGTTTGGACTGTTGTGAGGATTGAAGGGGATCTCGTGTTTAGGACCTTGCAGAGTTTAAAGTGCTAGGAGATGTCAGCTGATCTCACTATTAGTATCATTACATAATAGAATCATTATTCTATTAGGATGCTTATTAAAGTCCATGCTGTGAGGCCACCAGAACTGCTGGTATTCTAGTTTGTCTCCTCACTCACAGGTAGTCGTTAACCTCAACTCACAGGCAGCTCAGCTTCCTGAACAGACAAATGCTTCCTTTCCACAGACTTGCAATAACCAATGTGATAAGTGTTGTTCCCAAAGATGCTTTCAGGGTCCTGCAGACAGCCCAGTGAGAGCCAAAGAGTACTTCACTTTTTCCTGGCACTGAGGAGTAGGTTTTAGGGGCACAGCTGCTAAGCTTTAGCCTAGATGTCTGTTTTTATTTTCTTTTCCTCTGAGGGTCACTCAGAATTCCCAGGATGGTTCCCAAAGTTGCAGGGAAATGAAATGAAGAAAAGGTTGGTCCTTGGTGGGGCAAGAGGAAGGGAGACCCAGAAAGCTTGACTCTTGGTGGAAGCTGTGTCTAATGTTGTTTAATGATGTTAAGCTTCCTTTCCAGCACATGTCCTGAAATTCCTTATCCATGCTCTGAATTTGGGGCACTGCAGAAATTTCAAGGTCAGTTTTGTTTCAGGGAATTAAATCAATTCAGAAATCACCTAATGCTTTAGATCATCTCTCCCTACCTTTCTACTTTTGGTTGTCTGCATCCCCGCAGTCTTTTCTTCTCCCCAGACTTTAGGCTTAAGCTGCATCCCCTCAGTCTTTTCTTTCAATATCTGGGTTGAGTCAGAGAAATATGGCCACGCAATTAACTCTCTGAGGCAGGCTCAGACAAGTGCCAAGAGAGTGCTATAGGCCAATGTGCAATTTCTAAGAAGAGAGTGAGATCACCCTGCCCTGGCGTGGTCAGGGATGGCTCTGATCTAAGTGGACTTTAGTCTGGAGTTTAAAGAAGAGGCAGAATTTGGGTGGCCAGAGAGGGGAGAGGGCATGTAGAGACAGTGAAAATGTGCCACGTTTTAAGATTCTATGTTTTAAGATTCCAGTCCAATGAAGTGAAGGATTCCATTTTTGGCTGGTTTCCTGACCCGTTTGAAGGACTGTGTGGCATTCATCTGAACTGGCTATTCAGCCCTCCTTTGGCAGGACTGTCTATCTGGGCGGCTATAGAGAAGCTAGTCATCTGATCTCCCAAGGTCTCAGTTTCCTCATTTTTGTAATGAATAGGAACCACATATTCTCTAAGACTCCTCTGAATCTAAGTCTTCTGACCCTCAAGCTGCCAAAACTGTAAGCACCCACAGGTCCCATGAAATACCGGACATTGTTCATTTTGATGCATATTCTGTGAACAGAAAGGAAGATTTTTGATGACTGTAATGAAATAAGTTGAGTGCTATAAATGCCAAATGAATGTTCTACGTGCCTGGCCCCATGTCAGGTTCTAAGGACGTAGTGCTACCTCCAAACAACTTCTATCCTCAAGGCTGCTTGCCCTCTACTGGGGGGAGGGTACCGGGGAGCAAGAGAAGAACATATAGGCAGACAAGGGTACCCAAATATATCCTGAATTTTGAGGGAAGGAAGTTCTAGGAGCTCCAGACTCAAAAACTCCCAGTTGTCTTCTAGCTTGAAAACTATGCTTTCAAGCCAGCCTGTCCAAGTAGACACCAAGGATGGCCTGTCCTTCAGGCTTCCTATTTCCAGGGACTCCACATTTCTGGCTGCTGCCACTCTGAGAAGTCATGTCGTCCTGAATTTGTCGATTCAGGCTTTGATTCTTTGACTGGAAAGTTCCCCAGTCTGTTTAAAACACATTTCTCTGAAACGTGCCTGGAGAGCTAATCGATCGGAGGTGCCTGCAGAGGCAGAACGGAACCAGCAGGTGGCGATGTGTCGCCATCCCTGACTAACTGTCCATAAGCTAGAAGGAGGACCGAGTCTGCGGGAGGCTGAATTTCTCTGGGGATTCTCAAGCTCTCTTATGTAACGGGCTGGCTTGAATTCCCCTTTCCTTCTGGGTATGGCCTGTGTGCTCTGCTCCCCTACAGCCCGGTGCACTTCTGTCTAAATGCTAAAGAGCACACAAGCCCATTTTGGCAGGAGGGCTATTAGAGCCCCCCGCCAAAGAGAAGACCATGAAAAAGTCAAGGTCAAGTGGACACACAGACGTCTGGACCTGAAACAAGGCAGCCGGGGAGGCAAGGGAGTGTCAGGTAGGGAGGGTTTCAGGCTCAGGCGAAAGGATGATGGAAAGACAGGTCTTTGGGGCGATTTTCCACTCTCAAGATCACTCCTCAAGGTCAGACTGTAGAGCCTTGCTAGGCAGGGGAGAAAAGCCGTTAAATAGGCATTGTGGAATTCGTGCATCCCAGAAGGCGAAAGGGACCTCAGTTATCATCTGGTCTGCCCCTTGCTCTGCCCTCCCCCACCCCGAGCCCTCCCATGAATCTCACAGACAGAAGGTGGGGAAGGGTGGGGAAATGATGGGTGATACTTACTGGCAAAGCTAGCCCCCACAGCCATGCCCTCTGCTCCCAGGCAGGTGGTTAAAGCATACTGTCAGAGCGTATATTCTTTCTCTCCTCTGTGTGTCTCTGTCTCTTCTCGTCTGCGTTCTCTTGTTTTCATTCATTCTACTCTCTCTCTCTCTCTCTCTCTCTCTCTCTCTCTCTCTCTCTCTCTCTCTCTCTCTCATTCTCTATCATTTTCTCTCTTATTCTCTTGGTTCTCTCTCTCTCTCTCTCTCTCTCTCTCTCTCTCTCTCTCTCTCTCTCTCCTCTCTCTCCCCCATCCATCTCTCTCTTTCTTCTCTTTCCCCTCTGTTTCCCTCTCCATCTCCCTCTGTCTTACTGTTCCATTTTCTTTTGGTTTTTATCTAGTCATTCTCCTATTTTCCTCAGTATGGAGTGCATCAATATTCAGCAATTCTTCATGATTCATTGAAATCTGTGCTGCTCTTTGCTAGAGTCTCTAGTACTTTAAAAGACACTGCAGTGACATCAGGGCCCATTGGGAAGATGCAGTACTGCCTCCTGGTATTTCTCCAAAGCCTCCCACCCAGCCTTGAGTTAACGAAGGCCAGGCTCATACAGTTCAGGCTCATTCTGCCTATCTGGATGCGTCTGTTTGTGCTCTTCAATCAGGGCTGCTGGGCTGCTCCCTTTCTGGGATCTAGTAGGCTGAACACAAGGGGGCAATTATGAGTGATGAGAGTGGACTTTCTGTCTGACTTATTGGGTGAGAAATGAAGTCCCAGTGTAGGAGACAAGGGGTACCTCCTTGGGATTTTGGCAGAGCTAGTAATGAGCTGTCCCTTTTCTATGCATAACCAGGGTCAAATCAAGTTTCATTGCTGGTTTCAGATTCAAACTTAGTTGGACTGTCAAGCCCAAAGATGGAAGTCATCTGGAGACCCTCCTCCCTCAACCCAGACTGGATTCTCTTGACTCTGGAAGCCTGATGACATTTTGCTTCTTTCTTCTCTTTGAACGCCAGTTAAGGAATGATCTAGGCTGCTATTAGAAGAAATAAGAATTTTATCTTAGTTTTTTAAGATAAAGTTGTCTTTTCTAGAGGACTGTTTCTTTAGAATGTTAACTTTAAATGAGTTCAATTAGAGCTTTCTTTTATACCATAATTAATTGCATTAGCAGAGAATTGGAGATGAAAAAGGAGAAAGGCTGAATTCTTTATCTCGGCTCATTTGATAATTTTTTCATCATTATCACACTCTGAGGAGACATGAAGCTGGCATGGGCTAGGATTTAAATGAGAAAAGCCCTTGTGTGTTCTTTGGACTTCCTGATTACAAGGTCTTTGAAGTCCATTCCATTCTATCCCCTAGTGGCCTCCGGAGAGGAAGGTCATGCGTGCATCTTAGCATCCTGAGTTCGATCCCCTTGAAGAGGGTTGCACCTGGTTGTGAATCCTTAAACATGCCCTGATTCTAAAGTAGCCACTTGGGCAGAGCTCTGAGCATTTAGGCTACCACATTCTTTTTTATTTATAATAATATTAAGTTTTAAATCACTTATATCTAACCTGAAATGTAGTCATCGTTTCATTCTTTATCCCTAGCACTGAGCGAAGCATCTGACACATAGTAGGTACTTACTAAATGCTTATCGCTGAATGAACTGGTTTAATTAATGGCTTCCACTAGCCAGAGCCCTCAGAACTTTGGAAAGTTTTTAGCAAGAAAGAAAAATAGACCGTTCAAGACCAACCTAAGATTTTCATTCTACCACCTTATATCCTGGCCTCTCCAGAGGCATGTTTGGAAAGGGCAAAGCAAAAGTGATGCTGTTGAGGGGCATTGTAGGTAAAGTACCCACTCCCTTTCAAAGAGGGATGGATGAAAGGCAAGCCTTGGCATTTCTCATTAACTCCTCGGAGAGGAGGAGAAGGTTTCTATCCAAAGAAAAGTCGACCTTTTACATCATCAGGTTGACTTCTTAGTAAATACAGAAACCTTCTGCCTCCTGTGTCCTTTGGGTCACATTTTCTATCACTGTCAGTATGTTAACTGACTCATTCAGTGATGCCCCAAACAAGAGCAAAGGCTGCCTTGGGGTCACTTTTTGCTAAGACTTTTTCCCCAGTGACTGAAGAAACTGGTCCAGTCTGAAGGCAACGGGCAGTGAGAGGCACTGCATGCCTTACTTCACTTGACTCTTATGCTAGCCCTGTGAAACAGGTGTCCCAAATATCATTTTCATGTTACAAAGTGGAAAACTGAGTGGCAAAGAGGTTCAGAGGCTTGTCCAATGTTGCACAGCTGTAATTGTTGGAGGGCAGATTTGGAGGTGAGTATAGCTTGTGGCATCTACTGCTACTCCCATGATGCCCCTCTGCCTTGGTTGTTGGCATTGCTGAAACTTACTGAAACCATGGAAGGAGAGACAGCCTCATAGAGTCAGAGGTAAGGTATCATTCTTATCCAAGAGCTTTGGTACAAATAGGAAAATGGAGTCCAGGAAAGGAAAACACACCTGTATGGAAACAAAGTACCCTGGGAGACAAGTTCTGTGGAATGCCTTATTTCCCTCCAAACTTTACTGAAGCACCAGCTTTGACATGAACCCTTTTCTGATGCTTTCAGTTGCTACTTACTGCCCTTCTGCCCCCAAATAGGAATTGAACTAGCTTTCTATCTGCACATTGCCATTGCACACACACACACACACACACACACACACACACACACACACACACACACACACGCCCTAGAGGTTTGGAGTGTTTCATTTTTTCTGTCTCTGCTCCTTCTCTCACTGTCTCTGTCTCTTCCTCTCCTGTCCCCTCCCCTCCTTTTCTTCCCCTCCCCTCCTCTTTCCTCCCATCTCTTCTACTCTCCTCTCATCCTCTCTCCACTCCTCCCATCCCCTCCTGTCCTGTCTCTTTCTCTCTCTCTCTCTCCTCCCAGAGGGAAGACAAGGGGAAAATCATAGGAGTTAAGGTGAGGACAGTCTTTCCCTATCAAAAGAGGCCCTTTCCCACTAGAAAAGAGTAAAGGTGTTTTCCCCATTTTAATCATAACAAAATGGGCATAATATTGTACAAGTTCTCCCTCCTGCCACATGATTCTGTGAAGGTCCTGAGAATCCCTTCCCCTGGGGCCAAGACACAAGCTTCTGCCCAGGGCTCATATTTTCTATTTCTTCACGATCTATGTCCAGAATGTCTTCCATGCTCTCTGCCCTATATGTATGTGTGTGTGTGTGTATATATATATATATGTATATATATATATATATATATATGCATATTTACACATGCATGGGGCAGGGGTATACTTAATAAAGAAGGAAAACCAGAGGCTTAGTTTCTTATCTCGAGGGATTTGGGATTTCTTTGCAGGGATGAGACACATGTACACGAACACGAGGATTCTGGTGACTGGCCTTCCTTAAGCGTGACCTGGAAGGGCATTGTTCAGTATTCAATCTGTCCTCACTCAAGGAGTGAGTTCAGTTGTCAGGGAACAGAGTTTGATGAGACCTCAGGCTTGAGCTCAGATAACACGGGTGATGTAATGACAAACCATATGGAGCCAATTCTTTGGAAGTTGAAGAAGTTTGCGAAACATTCTGGCCTGGGCAAAGTTGTCAGCAGCCAATGTTAGTCCCTGGGAATGCTTGGATGCCCTTATTTTCTCTCACCTTTTAGGTCCTAGGAGTGTCTGAAGCTCCCACCCTTTCTTTAAGTAGTCTGTGAGAGGGACTTCCTAAGAACCAGAGTCCATATCTGCTCTCTGGAAAGGGATGGAGAAACTCAAAGAGTAAAACAACTGGGAAAGATATATTTTCATCACGGCCCCTCTGGCCATCAGATTAAATCATGGATACCTTATCAGAATAAATTCATGAACTAAAATGTGAAAAATAAGAAATCAATTCTATTGAGAGAGTTATTAAAATATATTTTTAAAAATTCATAGACTCCAGGTCTGGATCTAAAGATTTATGAGTCTATAAATTTTAATAAGAAACCTTTTTCTTTAACGTTAAAACATGAATTCCTTTTTGTAGGATTAACAATATTGGGTAGATTGTGCAAGTAGGAAAAAACCTATGGAAATGTCTATGTGTGTGTGCCATGCAGGCATGTGTGTGTGTGTGTGAATAGATATGGGAATATAAATATACACATAGATGGGTAGTCCCTGAATGAACACACATCAACAACTGTGTGCATCTTATTTCATGTTTTGGGGAGGTCTTGCAACTCCCCAATTCTCTCTCTGTTGACTGATTTCATGGTGAGCTTCTTCATGTTTGGTTGGACTGGCTCTCAACCACCGAATACATAGCTTCAACCAGGCACTGTACCCGAAGCCCCATCCCCTCCTCCCTGACCCCAGTGGATTGGGTAGAATCTGCCTGACTACTTTTGGGGAAGGGGACGAAGGCATAAATCTCATGGTGATCAGGTTCATTTATCCACATATGCATTTTATACACATACTCAGAGAAGGGCGCCATCTTGGTGAAAACATACTCTATTGTATGTCCAAAGCCATGAATGACTTCTTTTCTGATGGCTGGGAAGATATTCTTGGACAAGCTAATGACTAAATGTGCCAGGTGGGGGATGAAGTCTGGTCTTTTCCTGCATGCATCCACACAAAACTTACTCAGGCAAGTACATAGACTCCTTTTAAAAATGGCTGCCTTGGGCTATGATGTGATTTCAGCTGTGTTTTATGAGAATAATGCAATGTATCTTAAATCACCATTTCATTACATAATGGCATTTTCTGTGAGGCAGATAGAGATCAATGAGTATACTGTCCTAAAGATCTTCCTCTGGGGAATGAAGAGAACAAGAGAGAGGTTGCAGTTGTATGATAAGAGGAGAAAGCAGATCTTAAAGGGCTGAGAATTGAGTGAAATGAAAGGAGAGAAACTTCTGAAGCAATGAGAATGCATAACTTCTAGACATTTCCTGTGAAAATTGGAGGGAGACAGAGAGATAGACAGAGAGACAGACACAGAGACACAGAGAGAAGTGACAGAGAGGGTGATAAAGCAAAGGGGAATCAAAGGGTCTGGTGAAGGTATTTTTTTTAAAGATGAGGAAAATTGACATACTTATGCTTTTAGTGCCCCATCATTTTAGTACTAATATCTCAAAAAGACATGTGGGAAGATTAGATTGCAAAAATTTGAGGAACCAGTGGTCCTATTGTGAGAATAATTCTACTGACATAAGGATGCCCCATAGAACACATGGGATACACTTGGCAGCAGAGTAGAAGGATCCAGTATAAAGGAATTGATTAAATATTAGAGAGAGTAGGACTGATTACAGCAGTAATTGGGAGTCAAGTACATGTAGCAGTATTGGTCTGGATGAAGTGAAAGGCTACTTCTTTATAATATTCTGAGACTTGAGAAGAAAGAGTGAAGAATGGTTGATGTCAAGGCTTGAAATACAGAGAAAGGGAGGAAAGAAAGCTTAAAGTTAAAAGTCTCAGTTTCTCACTCAAACAAGATGCCATATCCTTTGCTGAGATAGAAAATGGATAAAGGGGGCAATATGGGAGACTTAAGGAGAAAAGGGAATATTTAGAACATCTACAGAATATAATGGAATAGAGAATGAATTCAGGATGAATAAAATCATTGTTGTCCTAAGGGGAGAACCCAGTTGAGATTCAATAATTAAAAGTGACTTCCTCCAGAACCTTCACTGCCTTCCCCAACCCTCATGGAGCTCAGACTCCAAAAAGCAGAATAGCCACCACCTAGGGGCACCTTCTCACCTTCCCTTCCTTTTGAACCCTCCTCTAATCCCTGGGCCACCCATACCCCAGCTGGGTTTGCAATGGGAGAAAGTGAAAGGACCTTTTATACCTTTCCAGGACATCCTCAGGTATTCTAGGTTTTACCATTTTCCCTGCTTACATATTCTCTTTTGGCTTGTTGGCTGTCATGTGAGTTCTTGGCATTCCATGGTGGCCACTTGAGCCTTCCACCTTCCTGGTATTTGGATCTGCCCTGCTGCTACACGTTTTGCTTTTTTTTAATCCCCTTAATTAGTATAAGCCTTCAGTTCAGGGACTACTGGTTTTTGTTTGTGTGTTTATTTGTTTCTGTTTTTAATTCCAGCATTTAGCTTAGTACTGGGTGTGTAGCAACCAATGAATAATACTTGTTTTTCATTCATTCATCAGAAGCAGGTAAGTGGTAGAGGAGGCGATAGGAGAAGGTGATATGGTAGAAGTAACCCAGGGTCAGGTTTTAGCAAAGGAGGAGGGATGATATGTCAAAGGGGCAATACTTTCAAAATTAGAGGTCAAGAGAATGTTGAATTGGTTACCTCTAAGGTTCAGATTAGGAAGGGAGAAAAGTGAAGAGGAAGTGATGACTGAAGAAAGTGATGAAGGGTGAAGGTACTGGAAGTCATGACAACAGTGAAGAATAAGGTCACCTAGAATGAGGAAGACATGGAATAATAAGGGCCACATCTGGAGAAAGGCATTTCACCCTTCTGGGTGCTCATGGAAGCACATGTGGAAGTAATGGTAAGATCAAGGGTCTGACTATCCCCATGTGTGGTTGATGAATGGAGTACTAGGTCATGGGATTTGGTGTTGAGGAACTGGGTAGGGCACCAGAGTTTTTGAGAGAATATCAAAGAATATGTTGACATCTGCTAGGAGAAATGGTGGGGTTGAGTTAGAGAAAACAATGATCCAAATACCAAACTCCTTTAGAATGGTGGGGAGAGGGCCTGAAAGCTTGTAGGCGGTGGACCCAGTGAGCTAGCTTGGGTGATCTATTTCTGTAGCACATGCTTTGGGGCTACTTTCCTGGGCCTCACAAATTCATGGGTTCCTCATCTTGTCAATGGAGATTGAGATGCTACGGCTCCACCTGACTCGTTCTCAAAATCTTGTCTAACACTAAGTAGCCAGATTTTCAGATGCTAGATTCCAAGTCAGACTGTTGGTTTTATTCCAACCCCATGGTGCATGAACAAATCTCAACTAATTCACATGTGACTCCTGTCAAACCAAGTTGACATGGCTTTAATTATTTGATTCAATAAATATGTTCTTAAAAGGTTAAATCATTTAAAGATTGATTAACTCATTGGAGATGTTCTGGCTAGACCAGGGGATAACGTTTTGTTGGTTAATTCACATGGAGTGGGGTAACTGATTTATTGGCCTACTCAACCTCCACTCTTTCATTTGTGTATAATGAACCTCATAGGAAAATAGTCACTGAATGAAAGCAGCAGAAGGAAGGCCTGGAAGTGTGAATAAAGGACAGTTCTCAACCTCCCTGACCAGTGTGTTTGCAAGAGGAAGCAGGAGAAGAAGTATGATCAATGCTAGGTAGGATGGGCAGGGATTCAGTGTCTTTTGGAGAGTCATGTAACAATGAGGGTCAGAAGCTGGAAGGAGTATGAGAGGAAGGTGTCTAAAAAGAATCAATATTGTGATAGAGAAAAGAGCGACTCAGAGAATACCCAATGGAAGCAGGTAGGGAGAACAGAATCGGGGTATGGGAGGAGAGGTTAAGGCAAACGGGGCTGAGAATTGGAAGTGAGTAGGAGGGTAGTTTGAGTTTAGCTAGCTAGGGAGTATCATGGCAATTAGAAAAGTAATATCAAATTTTGCATGACATAGGGGATGGACTGTCTTCTAATCTGAAGTAATCTCCAATAAGAAACATTATCAGCTGGAGGTGTATATTAGGGGAGGACTTTTGAAACCGAGTGGAGCAGGGGTCGAGGTTTGCTAGCAGGGTGGTTGAAGAAGTGCAGAGGCTTCCTGTAGATGAAGTCCCTGGCTTCCTCTTCAGCCCCAGGTTCAATCAGAAGCTTGGTCACTGATTGCTGATTATTTTGTAATATGAATCTTTGTTCAGTAAGGACTGGTATGGAGCCCCCTTGGGTCCATTCTGACTTTGAGTCTTGGTGACTTTAAGCATTGGAATGTGGTCCTAAGTCTTCAACTGCCCAACCAGGTTAATGGCTAAGATTCACAGAGCAGCCTCCAGCCCTGAGAAATTAATGGAGATGGTTCTGTGATAAAAAGCTTTCTGGTTTTCATCTGAACCATGATGCACAAGGATGAGTCTTCTGAATAAGATAAGAACTTGACAAAGGGAGAATCAAAGTTTTGAGGGAGAGTTAACACATTGTTCCATAACAGAGTCAGAATCCAAAAGGATCTTGGCAGACTAGAACAGGGATGGGGAATCTGTGCCCTGGAAGTCCCATGTAACCCTTTAGGCTCTCAAGTATGGCCTTTTGGCTGAATCCAAACTTTATAGAACAATCCCCCTAATAAAAGAATTTGTTCTGTAAAACTTGGACTCAGCCAAAAGGCCACACCCAAGGACCGAGAAAGACCACATGTGGCCTTGAGGCCACAGGTTTCTCACCCCTGGTCTAGAGTCTTGAGCTCAATTTAAGGCTGATTTCAATAGGGATGAATATAAAATCTTATATGTGAATACTAGTGTCAATTTTTGCCACCGTAAGATGGGGAAAGTATGAATAGACAACACTTGTTCTGGAAAAGAAATCTGGATATTCTATTGGACTTTAATCTCAAAATGTATTAGCTGTTTAAAATGGTACTGCTATCCCACCCCCAGCCAAAAAAAGAGAGGAAAAAATAGTAACAGGCACTTGTGTTGCATTAGGAGAATTTTAGCAGCTTCCAGTAGTGGCAGGCGAGAGTCCTTCTGCGTTCTGCCCTCATCAGGACTTCTCTGGGGACTATGTTTAATCCTGGGCATTCCTATGTAAGAAGGACATGGACAAGCTTGGGAGTGTTCAGAGGAAGGCAGCCTGGATCTTGAAAAGTCTGTGTCATTTTTGGATGAGGGAACTGGACGTCTTTAAGCTACTCAGAAGAGAAGACTGAGGTGGGAGGAGCAGCAGGGATAGGGAATATTCGAAAGGTTGCCCTGTGGTAGACTAGTCTTGGTCATTTATCCCCATTGGGCAGTTGTAGGAACGATGGGCATGAGAAATTGCAAAGAGGCCAATGGGAGGGGGTGCAGGGAATGGAGACAAGGAGGACAAAACAAGAACCCTTAACAATGAGCATTGACTACAAATAGAATGGGCTGCTGAAAGTGGCCAGGGGCTTTCTATCCTTCCATCCTTGGAGGTCTTTGAGCAGAGGCTGAATAAATCTTTCTCAGGTTAGTGATTGTGGGGATTTCTTGGGTACATAGGATTGAAGAAATGCCCATTGGATTTCTCTCAACTCTCAAATTAAGTGATTCCATGAATCCTGTTCTTTTCCAAAATGCTCTTTATCTCCCTGCTGACTCCCCAACCTCTGACTGAGTTTTTAACTTTAAGAGTAGAGCAGCTGGTTGCCAAGTAGGAGAAAGGATATCGTGGAAACTCTACTCTAGAGCCAAGAAATCTCCAGGTAGTTTGGGGAGAGCTCCTTGTTCCTTTTTTAAAAAATCCTTCTTTTGTTTCTTATCACTTATAGTGGCAAGAGAGGACAAAGATAGGGTTCCTTCAGGGAATTTTTAGGTGTGAAGACATGGTTGGTGAGAATTATAAAGGAAAATTTCTTCTTTTAGAAACCACAGATGAAATCTGAAGGTCAGTCCTAGAATTTCCGGGCTGCAGAAGTCCATATGAGGATGTCGAAACAGGATTCTTACTTCCAATCAAGAGGAGATTTACATTAACCTTGGGTCCCTATCTGATGTTGATTGTTTGGGGACAGAAATTCTACTCTCAAAGCCCACTCATTTTCCTTGTAATGTTTGCTGTGACTCATTAGGTCTGGGCTTTCCCCCTTGGCTGTCTGAAAGTTGATTACTTCCTCAAGGTGCTTTCTCTACATACAGATACCTCATCCACAGGCGTTGGGAAGAAAGCATCTTTAACATGTGAATAAGGCTTGAGGCCATGGCACAGGCGACCAATTGGTGGCATTTTGGGCCATGGTCCCATAGACAAATGAATTGAATTTTGTCCCAGTGTCCTAACATGGCTCAATTATCTTTTGGTAGAAAAATATCTCCTTATTAATGGAACATTAGAGATTGTTAGCTAATCTTTTTTACACTTGCTCCAAGATTTTGTCCCCTTTCTACTGGAGGATTACACTAGATTTTAGCTTCTTCTCCTGGCTCCAGGATCTCTTCTCTAGTCATCTTTCATGCCGATGCCTAAGGAATCTGTCCAATCATCAGTCTCATGATACCATCCTTTGCTCCAGAAAAGAGGAATATGGTACAGCGGAGAGTCTTGGGCTTGGATTCAGAAATACCTGGGTTCAAATCCCACCTCAGTCATTTATGAGTTTTGTCACCCTGGGTAAGACCAGTAACCTCTCTGTGCACCAATTTTGTGTTCCTTCAAATGAGGGAGGCTGACTCCCTCCTTGATCTAAATCTAAAATCCTCTGAACTCTCAGCGACTCCTCACTGACTTCTGAACAGACAAAAGCCAAGATCCAAATCCATCCTCTCTTTCAGCTTTAGGTCATATGTGGCACATGTGCCCCAAAGGTTCTTGTGTCATTCTTGACTGAGTCTCTCCCATATCCGTATCTCACATTCTGTTAAGTTCTAAGTACTATATTTTAGGGAGGACATTGATGGGACTGAAGGGCAACTAGACCATTGATGGGTCATTGAGACTATGCAACCTGAGAATGGGTTTAAGGGGTTGCTATTATTTATTCTGAAAAAGGTGATTTATAAAGACCATGACACCTGAGCCCAAGAAATTTGACCTGGAGGTTGTCAGAGACAAGTAGGGGAGAAAGATGGAAGTTGTGAAGGGAAGATTTAGGGAAATATTTAAAACAAGCAAACCAACATCTTCCTGACAATTAGAAATGTCTGATGGATTGCCTAGTTGAATAATGAGTTCCTCATCATTTAAGGCCACTTCTAGGTCTTTGCCATCAAGTTGGATGGAATAGAAAGTGTGGTTATTAATCTGTGGTGTGTTTTTCTGTCTCTTCCCTTTGCCTCTTCTTCCCTCTCCCCTCCCCATTCTCTGCTGTGCCTCTGACTCTCTCTGGCTCTGAGTCTCTCTGCCTCTGTGTCTCTGTCTCTCTCTATATCTCTGTGTCTCTTTTTGCCTCTGTCTCTCTGTGTCTCTGTCTCTCTCTATTTCTCTGTCTCTTTGTCTCTGTCTCTCTCTGTCTCCCCCTCCCTTCTCTCTCTCTCCCCCTCTCTTCTCTGTCCTCTCTGTCCTTCCTCTTTGTTTAGACAAGACACTTCTTACGTTTGTTCTTCTCTCATTCTCTCTCCTCTTGAGGGTCCAATGAACATTCTAGGTCCAAGTTACTTCTAGGGTAAGACCATGACAATCCTTGATGTCTATAGTGAAGGTATCCAACTTATAATTATTTCTGTTTTCTTTTCAGTTGAAGTGGTTTTTTTTTAATTGTTATTAGGGATTTGCATACAGATCATATTCAATGACTTGTACTGAGCTAGGTATTTCCCTTGATAAAAGGTTTGCTTCTTGGTCTAATTAAATCTCTCAAACTTTCCCTTTCTATTTTTTCCCTTTCTCCAAAGTGTGCCTTTAATTACTGGTATTCTATTTTGGGATTTATGCTGGTTCTGACAGACCCACATAGATAAACCAGCAGTTATGCAATTTGAAATCGGTACATAGGAGAGATTTCAAAAGCAAAATCAGAAAGTTTTGAGAATGAAACCTGTGGGGGAAAGCTCAAAACTGAATTGACCACAAAAGAGAAGACTGAGGTGCTGCTCCCCAGGGACCTTTAGGCAGAGATGTGATCATTTCTTCTACGTACAGGGCACGAAGAACATTTGGGCAGCTTTTTCCTCTCTCCAGTCAAAGGGAAGAAGAGGCTTGTTCTCTGCTCCTCCAGGAAGCATTCAATTTAAGAGCGCAGGAAGAGGTGAATTCATACAAACTTGACAATGGAGTGGTGGAGGGATTTCATTGGCTGCTTCACTGAGCATTCAGAAATGTTGGACCCTTCCCAATTTTGTGCACCTCACAGGAGTGTGAACTACGAATCTGAGGTTTCCTTCCAGTGTTGATGTTTTCTTGAGGTTCTAATCCATGGGTAAGCATTTAAGAAACATTGCCCAGGAGTCAGGTGCTGTGATCTGCACTTGAAATGTAAAGACAATAATGAACTAGCCTCTGGTCATGAGCTGCTGACCGTCTATCTGAGAAAACAGTAGGTCCTCCTAGAAGAAAATACAAATGATCTAAAGAGTAAGAATGTAATTTGGAGAAGGGCAGCTGGGTAATATAGTGGATGGAACACTGAGCCTAGAGTCAGGAAAACCTGAGTTCAAATTCAGCCTCAGACATACTACCTGTGTGAATCTGAGCAAGTCACTTAACTCTTACTTCCTCATCTGTAAAATGGGGACATACTGAACAAGGGAATGGCAAACTGCTCCAGAACCTTTGCCAAGAAAATCCCATGTACTAAGTCCTTGGGGTCATGTAGAGTCAGACATGAGGAGGAATGAGGAGAAAAGGAGGCCCTAGTAACTTGGGAGTAAGTAAAGGACCTACGTAAAAGGACACTCATGAGCTGGGTTTTGTGGACACTAGTGATTCTAAAATCCAAAAGGTAAGGGAATGCACCCCAGGCATGGAGAGTGGTGGGCACAAGGAAGATAGCAGATGAAATGATTTGTGAGAGGATGATGGCGTTCGATCACTTGGATTGCCTTGTAGAGTGTGAAAAGGTGAGTCATAAGCCACTAGCCTGGATAGGTAGGCTGAACGCAGATGTAAGTTGCTTTCAATGACAAACTCATTTGTATTTGATCAGGGGTTTGGGTTGGGGGAGCCATACAGCAGAGGTGCACTGGAGTTCATTGATCAGGAAAATGATATGGTCAATCAGGCCTATACTTTAGGAATATCCTTTTGTAACTATGAGGAAGATGGTATTAAGGGAGGGGCTGGAAGCAGGGACATAAATAGAAATCACTGCAATAGTATAGGCCAGAGGAAATAAAGGCTGAATAAGAGTGGAGACTCTCTTAATGCAGGACAGAAGAAAAAGTTCAAAGATGTTGTCAAAAAGGGATTAGATAAGCTCAAGTGATTAGCCATTGGGTGAGGCACTGAATGACAGTAAAGCGCTGAGGATAATTTGAAGGTTGCAAAATTGGACGACTGGAAAGTTGGTGATATCCTTGACAGAAGTAAGGAAGTTAGGGAAAGAATGATATGGAGGGAAAAGATAGTGAGTTGTTTGGATGCCTGTAGGATATCCAAGGTACCACATGGTGGCAGCATTGTATCCTAAAATATGGTTTCATAACTGAAAGCACCTTAGGGATACTCATCCACATCCTCCACTTTCAAGGTAAGGAAATGGAGACCCAGAGATGTTAAGTGATTTGACCAAGGTCACCTAGGTAGTAAGTGGCTGAATCAAATCTAACTCAAGTTCTCTTATACTAAATGCAAGGTCCTTTCCATTAGATTCATTCCCTCTTTCCCCAAATGCTTTTGGAGCTGAGTAATCAATGTTCATGTTTAATAAGAAAGTATGTTTTTATTCGTTTATGTTTCTCATTCAAGATCTTTTAGATTCTAAATTCCAAGCTGTCTAGTCACTCATGGCAACATAGAGTAGTCACACATTGATAACTCTTCAAGGAACCAGAGCAGTTCTAGAAGGGGGAGCACAAACACACATAGCGATGGGGTATCGCCACACCTAGGTACCCCCAGAAAATGCCAATGTCCCCAGTGCTACCGTTGTGTATTGTTGGAGCATTAGAATCTTTCACAATTTAGATAATTGCGCATAGTATTAAAATATTCACACCAAAAATTATACACATACGCATTATTTATGTGTATATATTTACACCTTTCTGTGTGCACCTACTTGTCTCCATGTGCCTGGCATTTCCTTGACTTTTAATTCATGTTCTTGTAGAAATACTCAATTTCTTAAACAAAAGATATTTTATTGAATTTAACTTTTTGGTAGATTAGGATCATGGATTTGAAGCTGGAAGGAACCTTCCTAGAACCTTACTAGAATCTTGCTAGACTTGAGACCTTCTAGTCTAACTCCTTATTTCATAGTTGGTAAAATGGAAGTCCAAGGAGTGAGGAGATTTGTCCAAAGTCTCATTGTTATCAAGTGGCAAAGGGGGAGAGTTTAATCTGGGACCTGTTCCTTGACATCCATTGTTCATGCTGAGCTTATGGAGGACTCGTGTCCACCATCTAAGTGAAGTCTAGAAGGAGACGAATCCATCAAGCATCCTGGCATCTGCCCAATAAAATAAAGTCACTTTGGAAACCATGTCTCAGGTTGTTTTCCAAACAAGTTTCTTTCAAGATCGATAAAGAACTTCCAGGAAGATTTTGATTTCTTATTCTTCCCTTTTGAAACCATGCTGAATGAATTCAGTCCCTCTTCTTAGAGATTCCCTTGTCCACCTGATCCCCAGTTCTTGCATTTGGAGTCTCCATCTACAGAATCTGTCCTTCCATTATTGTCTTTTCCTATGGGATAAATATGTTTTTATTCCATTGACTATTTCACTTCTTCACCAGGTAAAGAGAAAAGCAAATAGGGAGCATTTTTGCCAATTTCATGGTATTCCTAAGCCCTTCTCATCCCCTCAAGGTAATTTTTACCACCTTTCCTTTAAAATTCTTTCTTTTCATTCTACAATGCCTTTTCTCAGCATCTTTTGATTCTGATGTCTTTTTTCATGAACCAAAAGCTGTTTTGTAGGGTCTTGGTGGATATTTTTGAAAAGCTGATCATAAATATCCTGTGTCTAAAACCCAGAAACTACAAATGCAGAAAGTCATTCAAAATTCTTGCAAATTTCTGTGTCTCTGGTTGCCCTGCTATGATTAAAGTGAGGGAAGCTCTCAGGTGCAGGGATATTTTGGGAAAGCTGCATCAACCTGTTAGCTCTGTCATAGAAAGCACCTGTGTCTCAAAGCACGGGGAAGAAGGTTTTAAGGATAAATACAAAAACTTCTGCCATTGCATTGGAGAAAAAAACAAGAAAACCACACTGAATCCAAGAATCTCCAAACTGAAAGGAACAGCAGAAGTCAGCTGGTCTACATGACAGTTAGGGAGAGTGGTCTAGACTCCACCTCAGTAGAGAATTCTCCTCCAGAAATGTTCGTTGGCTCCTTCTGGGCCCAGCTCACACACACCACCACCACCCCTGCTGTAGGAAGCCTTTCACCTTTAATGTCTAAAGGCACTGGCCTTCCCTCTGGTAATTCTCTCGAATTGTCCCTGTCTAAATCTTGTTTGTATTTAGTCATTTGCCTATTGTCTTCCTGTTAGACTGGGAGTTCCTTGAGCTTTGGGGGCAGGGCATGTCTTTTGCTTTTCTTTGAATCCCTCAAGCTTAACACAGTGCCTGGCACATCATAGGGACATCAACTTTATTGACCATCTTTTATCTCCATGGGAAAAAGCCTGAGTATTAATAGTCATCAGAACTGAGGGTTGGGAAAGAGATGATAAGTTCCTTATTAACTTTGTGACCTTAGACATGTTGAACATCTCTGGGTCTCAGATTTCCCCCCTCAGTAAATCAGGAAATTGGTCTAGTTGATCACAAAAGAGCTCCTCCACAAGTCTCAGGTTCTTATCCTCTGAGTAAAATATTCTTTCTTTTTGACACTGCCCTCAGCTGTGTCTAGTTCTGTTTTCTGGGACCAAAATAAGGCAAGTATATTTTTCATGGGATAGCCAGTCTTGTATCTGCAAGTCTCCTCTTTCTTATGAAAAAATATTTTTGGTTCCTTCAACTGATGCACATACAAAGTGTCCTCCAGGCTTCCCATGGTCCTCTTGAGCCACATTATAGCTTGATAGTGGCCTTCTAAGAAGTAGTGCCCAGACCTAAGTTCTGTGGGGGCTTCAAAAACCACAACAAGTATAGCAACTTTGACACTGGACAACTATTTCTGAGCATAGCAGTTTTGGTGACTATGTCCCACTGTGTCTGGAGTTCATTTGGAAAATAGCAGATCTTTTTCAACAAGAATTGTTGACTAGCCAAAGAAGAATTTAACACAACATTTGGGAGGGTGGCTCTGCAGTGAGCTATCTCCTTTTGTTAATCTTACAATGCATCTTTCACAGCCTCAAACAATGAATGATTGACAAGGAGAGTGGTATACTGATCAAAGCATTGGACCTGGAGTCAGGAAGACCTGGGTTCAAATCCTCCTTCAGATCCTAATTAGTTGTGTGACCTGGAGCAAGTTCCTTTACTACTATTATCTTCAATGCATGCTTCTATAAGGTGTGTACATATATAGCATCTAATTCTCTGGCTTTTGAGACTCTTATGAAAGAATATAGGTGAACCACTTCACAAATCTTTTTTTTTTTTAATATTTTCTTTTATATTTTTTATATCTATTTATTTTTAGTTTTCAATATTCATTTCCACAAAATTTTGAGTTCCAAATTTTCTCCCCATCTCTCCCCTTCCTGTGCATTCTGATTACCCCTTCCCTCAATCTGCCTTCCCTTCTATCATACCCCTCCCTTCCCTTATCTTCATCTTCTCTCTTTTCTTTTTGGGCAGGATAGATTTCTATACCCTATTACCCCATTACCTGTATTTCTTATTTCCCAGTTGCATGCAAAACCAGTTCTCAACATTTGTTCCTAAAACTTTGATTTCCAACTTCTCTCCCTTCCTCCCTCCCCACCCATCCCCACTGGGAGGGAAAGTAATTCAATATAGGCTATATATGAGTAGTTTTGCAAAAGACTTCCATAATAGTCATTATTATGGAAAACTTTCCCCCCATCCTATCCTGCCCCCCATTTATTCTATTCTCTCTTTTCACCTTGTCCATTTCCATAAGTGTTTACTTCTAATTACTCCCTCCTCCCATTTTCCCTCCCTTCTATCATCCTCACCACTTGTTCCCTTGTCCCCTATTTTCCTGTAGTGTGAAATAGATTTTCATACCAAATTGAGTGTGCATGTTATTTCCTCCTTAAACCAAATGTAATGAGGGTAGGCTTCACTTTTTCCCTCTCACTTCCCCGCCTTTCTTCTCCATTGAAAAAGCTTTTTCTTGCCTCTTTTATAAGAGATAATTTGCCCCATTCCTTTTCTCCCTTTCTCCTCCCAATATATTCCTCTTTCACTCCTTAATTTTATTTTTCAGATATCATTCTTACCTATTCAACTCACCTTGAACCCTGTCTATATATATATGTATGTATATGTAGAATCCCTCCAACTACCTAAATACTGAGAAAAGTTTCAAGAGTTATGAATATTATCTTTCCATGTAGGAATGTAAATAGTTCAACTTAGTAAGTCCCTTAGGATTTTTCTTTCCTGGTTCTTTTCATGCTTCTCTTGATTCTTGTGTTTGAAAGTCAAATTTTCTATTCAGCTCTGATCTTTAGATCAAGAATACTTGGAAGTCCTCTATTTCATTGAATGATCATTTTTCCCCCTGAAATATTATACTCAGTTTTCTTAGATAAGTGATTCTTGGTTTTAATCCTAGTTCCTTTGACTTCTGAAATATCATATTCCAAACCCTTAGATCCCTTAATGTAGAAGTTGCTAGGTCTTGTGTTATCCTGATTATATTTTCACAATACTCGAATTGTTTCTTTATAGCTGCTTGCAATATTTTCTCCTTGACATGGGAACTCTGGAATTTGGCTACAATATTCCTAGGAGTTTTTCTTTTCAGATCTCTTTCAGGAGGTGATCAGTGCATTCTTTCCATATTTATTTTACCCTCTGGTTCTAGAATATCAGGGAAGTTTTCCTTGACAATTTCATGAAAGATGATGTCTAGGCTTTTTTTTTTTTTGATCATGACTTTCAGATAGTCCCATAATTTTCACATTGTCTCTCCTGGATCTATTTTCCAGGTCAGTTGTTTTTCCAATGAGATATTTCACATTGTCTTCTATTTTTTTCATTCTTTTGGGTTTATTTTGTAATTTCTTGGTTTCTCATAAAGTCATTAGCTTCCATCTGCTCCATTCTAATTTTTAAAGAAATATTTTCTTCAGTGAGCTTGTGAACCTCCTTTTCCATTTGGATAATTCTTCTTTTTAAAACGTTCTTCTCCTCATTGACTTTTTGGACCTCTTTTGCCAGTTGAGTTAGCCTATTTTTAAAGGTATTATTTTCTTCAGCAATTTTTTGGGTCTCCTTTTGCAAGCTGTTGACTTGCTTTTCATGATTTTCTTGCTTTGCTCTCATTTCTCTTCCCAATTTTTCCTCCACCTCTCTAACTTGATTTTCAAAATCCTTTCTGAGCTCTTCCATGGCCTGAGACCATTGTATATTTATTTTGGATGCTTTAGATGCAGAAGTTTTGACTTTTAGGTCTTGGTCTGATGGTATGAATTATTCTCCCTCTTACCAAAGGATGGAAGAAAGTACTTATTCACCAAGAAAGTAGCCTTCTGTAGTCTTATTTTTTTTCCCGTTTTTTGGTATTTTCCCAGCCAGTTACTTGATTTTTGAGTCCTTTGTAGAGGGGAGGGTATACTCTGCGGAACTTTAAATTCTCAGTTCCTCCAAGGTGGCCCAATCAAGGGAAAGGAGTTTACTCCTCTCCTGGCCTGTGCTCTGATCTGGGAGCAACAACAAGCACTCTTTTCTGCCCAGGATCTGTGAGTAGAATTCCCTCTCCAGAGCCTCCACCAGTTCCACCAGGCCATCTAGAGCTCCTCCTCACCCTAGGGCTGAGATTCAGGTCATCTAAGAGATTCCCCCAAGGACTTTAGACTATGGGCTCCTGAAATCAATGCTGTGCCATAACAACTGCTGCTGCTCTGGGGCTGCTGGAGCCAGACTGCATTCCTTTCTCACCCAGGTAAAACAGCTTTCTCACTGACCTTTGAAATTGTCTTTGTCATTTGTGGGTTGAGGGATCTGGGAACTCCAGATGCTGCCCAGGATTCTGTGTTCCCTGAGACCTGCTCTGGTCCTGTCCCTGCCATGTGGCCAAGGCTTGGCTATGCTCCACTCTGCGCCTGGTGTGATAGACCTTTCCTGTCAACCTTCCAGACTGCCTTGGGCTGGAAATCTCTTTCACTCTGTATTTTGTGGCTTCTACTGTTCTAGAATTTGTTTAGAGTTGTTTTTTACAGTTATTTTATGGGCTATGTGGGGGAGCTTCTACAGGTCTGTCCTTCTACTCCACCATCTTGGCTCTGCCCTGGTGCTTTGCAAATCTTAAAAGACTTCATAAATATTAACTTGCTATTAGGAGGAACAGATAGTTAGGAGGGGGATTTTCTTTCCCTCATCAGACAATTTCTTTTGAATAGTAATGAAAAAGGAAGGTTAGACATATTTTCTCTCTGACTCTCAGCAAAGACAGTTCAGAAGAAATGATTTATTGAGATTTGGGAAAATCTATTGCTTTTCCATGAGGCCCAAAAGGAAGCTGTCAAATACCTCCCCCAGCTTCCCTGCTTCCCAAGTCTCTGTTTCTCTCACAGAGACTCTGTGCATCCCTTAGTGCTATATGACTTCTTAGGAAGATCCAGCACCTATGGTGCCATTCCATTAGCATCCTTCTGCCCATTCTGCTGCAATCATCAAGGAGTTGGGTGCCTCCTACTACTCCAGGGGTTAGCAAGGCTCATGATAATGACTATGTGTCTCTTGTGCAGTCCTGTGCTTCCCACCATTTATACAAGAGAGCTAGCAAAGGCTATTTATGCATGTATTTCCTTCTCTTCCATCTATCCAAATCCTGCCCCTCCTTCCCAGTCCAATTCTAGTCTCTCCATAGCCTCCACTCTGCATAGCATGTTTTTTCCCTTTGCATTCCTTCCTAGGGTTGTCCTTTTTGTAATCACATGCTGCCTTTCATTAATGATTTGGCATGTAAAATAATTTAACTACCTGGTGATTTATAAACACTAAGCAGGTGGGAATTGTGTCCTACAGTGTATCTCATCTACCTCCTAGGAAAGAAGAAGGAGACAGAAGGGAATGGGAGGCATTTGCAAGGCAATGCTTTACAGAGAAACGGAGAGGTATAGGGATAGATGATAAATGATAGCTAGCTAGCTGGCTAGATAATAGATCTAGTAAATGAGTGAGCACAGAAGTACTTACTGTGTGTAGGCCCAGTATATGCTGATACAAACACAAGCAAACATGATAATCTCTATTCTCAAGGAGCTTATACTCTGGGAGAAGACAACATCCAATGGGGCTGGAAAGATGAAGAAGCCACGCAGAGAGCTAATGAAGGATTGAACTGACTGTGAAGGGAGCATGACTGGAGTCCCTTATGAAGCCTGGCTCAGGAAGGAGAGAGGGTTATGCTGCTTGGAGGCATCATCATATATTAGCTACATTAATAACAACTGAATGAACCAACTTTCCCTAATCTTTATATTGTAAATATCTTTCCCTTCTTTTTTGAGACATTTGTCTCTCCTTCCCTCTTTAGCTTTTTAACCTGATATTGAATTGCAGACTTCCATGCTTGGAAAGTTGAAATTCATGCTTAGAAAGTTGACTCCCACTTGTACAACAGAACACTCCATCTCCAAAGACAAGGGCCACCCAAGAAGAAGATGAGGTGGTTGTGATAAATGGAAATACAACAATGTTCATATTTCTTTTTAGTTTTCTCAAATGTTCTTTTCTTTATTTTTAAATACTATTTTATTTTATCCCAATGACATGTCAAGATAATTTTTAGCATTCATTTATTCTGAATTGCACATTTTTCTCCCTCCCTCCTGTCCCTTATTACAAAAACTGTAGGCAACATCACATAGGTTATACATTTTCTATCATGTAAAACATATGTCCATATTAGTCACAATTACAAAAGAAAACAGAGATCATAAGTAAAAACACACAAAAAAGAATTAAATAAGTGAAAAAGTGTGCTTTGGTCTGTATTCAGAGTCCATCAGTTCTTTATCTGCATGTAGATAGAATTTTCCTTTGAGTCTTTTGCACTTGTCTTGGATCATTGTTTTGCTAAGAAGAGCTGAGTTGATCACCACACAATGTTGCTGACTGCGTGAACAGTGTTCTCCTGGGTATGTTCATTTCACTTTGCATCAGTTCATACAAATCTTCCCAGGTTTTTCTAAAAACTGCCTGTTCCATCATTTCTTGTTGGACAATACTATTATATTACATTCATATAGCACAACTTGCTCAGCCATTCCCCAACTGAGCATCCTCTCAACTGTCAATATTTTGCCTCCATAAAAAGGCTACTGTAAATATTTTTGTACATATAAGTGGTTTCCCATTTTTTTATGATTCATTTGTGATGCATACCTAGCATTGCTGTATCAAAGAATATGCCCACTTTGATTGCCCTTTGGGAATAGTTCCAAATTGCTCTCCAGAATGGTTTCATCAATTCACAACTCCACCAGTAGTGCGTTAGTGTCCCAGTTTTTCCACATCCTTTCCAACTTTGATCATTTACCTTTTATATCATATGAGCCAATCTGATAAGTGTGAACTGGTACCTCAGAGTTGTTTTCATTTTCATTTCTCTAATCAAAAATGATTTAGAGGACTTCTTTATGTCCCTATTGATATAATTGTTTTCTTCATCTGAACATTGCCTGTTCACATCTTTAGACCCTTTATCAATCGGGAAAAGACTTGTATTCTAATAAATTTGGCTCTGTTCTCCATATATTTGAGAAATGAGGCCCTTAACAGAAATACTGACTGTAAAGATTATTTCCCAGCTTTCTGCTGTCCTTTCAATCTTGGCTACGTTGGTTTTGTTTATACAAAAGTTTTTCATTTTAATATAATCAAAATGATCTGTTTTACATTTCATAATGCTCTCTATCTCTTGTTTGGTCATGACTTCTTCCCGTCCCCTTGGATCTAGTAGGCAGACTATTCTTTCCTCTTCTGGTTTGCTTATGGTACACCCCTTCATGTCTAAATCATGCACCCATTTTGACCTTATGCTGAATATGGTGTGAAATGTTGATCTCTACCTAGTTTGCTTTCTACCGTTTTCTGATGTTCCCAGTAGTTTTTTGTTAAGTAGTGAATTCTTATTCCAGAGGCTGGGGTCTTTGAGTTTATCAAACACTAGGTTACCACGGTCATGCACTACGGTGTCTCTGATTCCACTGATCCACCACTTTATTTCTTAGCCAGCAACAGATTGTTTTGAGGATTACTGCCTTATAATACAGTTTTAAAGTCTGGTCTTGCTAGGCCATCTTCCTTTATTTATTTTTTCATTAATTCCGTTGATATTCTTGTTCTTGGAATTTCATAATTTTACTTGTCTCAGAGAAAGTCAAAAAGGGTCTGGCTATTTTGTATTGCCTAGTTGTTGTATCATATATATTTGAGATTTCTCAAGCCACAGTTTATAATCTTGGGTCTGTGAGTCCCTAGAGGGCTAGGAAGTAAATTCCAGAGAATCTCTAAACATAGATAAGAAAACTATCTTTCTTTTCATGGCCCTCTACCTGAAATTTAGCATTTCCTTTCATTTTGAATATAGATAATGAAGCATTAAGAGAAGGCTATTATCACTTGTCTTCCAAAGAAGTCTGAGAGAGAGAGAGAGAGAGAGAGAGAGAGAGAGAGGAGAGAGAGAGGAGAGAGAGAGAGAGAGAGAGGAGAGAGAGAGAGAGGGAGGGAGAGAGAGAGATGGAGACAGAGACACAGAGTGACATGGAGAGACATTAAGATTAATAGTCCCTTGTCTAGAAGATGCCTGACAGTGGAATGTGATGATCTTTGCAGGTCAAAAGGAAAGAGTCTCCATGCTAGACTAGGTAGACTGCAGGTGCTTAGAGCCAGAATTTTGAAGCACTAAGGATATTATTTAGTGAAAAGATGAATTTAGAGAAATCTCAAGAGAAATGAGATGGGCTTATTTAGAGTGAAGGGGGCAATGATAAATAACGTGAGAGAATATTATGAGCAAATGTAGATATTATGAGCAAATGTAGACAAGAGAATTTAGAAAACAGGAGAAAACCAAACCAGGGTGTAGTATACCCCAACATGTACTGATGAAGAATTGATGGCTTAGCTCAAGGAAAAATCAAGGGAGGAGCTGAGTGCCCGTGACCAAAGAAAACACCATCTGAGCTGTCCTACAGGTGGGATCCTGGTTGGTGGATCCTGTGATTGTCTAGACACGTTCCAGTTGGAAGCCAAGAAGGGTGACTGTAGAGACAGAAGGGGAAAGACCCTGCTTCTTCAGGAATCTAGGACACTAGAATAAATAATTCATCCTCAGCCTCATGGGGAAGGGAGGGGGAGAGAAGCAAGGCCAGCGAGACACAAGGAGGAGTCTGTCGGCTGGTGAGGGCACTAGTGGATCAGAGTCCTTGGACGAGATGTACTGAGCTGTCAGACACATTTGAATTCCCTTCAGCTGCACAAAGCAATTGTTCTAGAATGTGTTCACAGTGGAGCAAACTCATTAGACTTAATCCAACTGTGGGCACTGAAATGCAGTGGTTCCCAGGAGGAGCCCTGAGATTCCCTTTGAGAAGAGAAACTACTCCACTTTAGACTTCTCAAGAGATCTGGCTGCAGGAAGCTTTTTTGAGGCCTGAACTTGGATATGGTTTTGTTTTTTTTTTAAAGTCTTTTTGTCCAATAACATGGCTTAAAAAAAGTATCCTGCCTGGATGTATCCATGTAAAATCCAATTTAATCCAGTAAACATTTATTCAGTGTTCCATTTGGACCCAGAGGGGAACCAGGAAAAGGAGGGTTGGATGAATTGCAAAGAGGTTGATTCAGCAACCAGTAGGGAGATCTGCTGAGGAAATGGGTCATCTTGAGAATCAGTAGACACTTCCTCTTCAGAGGTGTTAAAGCTTTAAGTCACTTGTCCCGTATACAGGGGATGATTCCTAGATGTCTCTGAGTCTCTTCTGAGGCTCAAATATTTTCTTGGTGCAAAGTTTTGTATGAGGTACCAAGGAATTCGAAGGAAAAAACACAGTCACTGACACCCAGGAGTTCATATTCTAATGGAGGACCACCTCAAGGAAACCACTGGGTAGGAACATGTTAAACAAGCAATTGTTTCACGTTTGTTCTTGTATCTTGAGTGTCTAGCACCGAGTAGGTGCTTAAGAAATGCTCTTTTGGATTGAATGGGAGGGAACATTAACAAGTAAGAAGATTAGGTTAGACTTCCTTGGAAAAGTGATTTTCTTTCCTTGATGGGATATAAGGAATCTAACAGATGAGATGTGGAGGTTAGACCTTTTAGGTATGTAGAGTCTATTTCTAATTTCTTAGTTTTCATAAAAATTTCTAGAAAACCTCCAATGAGCACCCCTCCCAACATGCACTCAGCTTCCTGGTTTGGGAGCCCTCAAGGTGAGCTGAACACCCCTCTTCTCACAGTTCAGGGAGAACTTCACTGGGCTCAGTTTCCTGTACCGTGGTTCACTAATCACTGCTACGGACATCCTTTCCATTAGCAATTAGACAACAGATAATGTGTTCTTAACCTTTGTGTTACAGGCCCATATCATAATCTGATGAAACCTATAGGCCTCTTCCTAGAATTACACACACACACACACACACACACACACACACACACACACACACACAATTTGAGGAAATTATAAATTTCTACTTCTATTTAGTATAAATTAAGATATCATTTTGTTCCTATCCAAGTTTTTATACTCTTGGAAATCTAGCCCTAGGGTGGGGGCCCCCATGGACTCCAGGTTTAAAACCCCTAGACCAGAAAACAATTGCCTTTCAATAAAGTTATTTAATAATATCATAGAGTTAAACACAATTGGTC